>JACEFZ010006918.1:0-273941 GCA_014155875.1 Cepaea nemoralis | reverse complement strand
GGTTCCGCGCTGCTCCTGTGTGTAGATCTTGGATATTACTTGCCGTTGAATGTGGGGAACAGGCTTCTCTGTATTATTGTCATTGCCCGGGTCTATGTCTACTTCCGCGTGCGTTGTTCCCATGTGTGTTCATTTTTCCCTACCAGGAGGCTTGGTAGGTGTCTTGGATATGGTTTCCTATCATATATCGAAAAAAAGCTCATGAGTCGTGTCTCTTGCACCCTGGCCGCTCTATGTGATCTGCCTCAAACCTGCTTGCGGGAGTCCACGATTTGTGTCATCACTGCATATACCATGATTAACGTTGCATTTGCGTTGGCATTCGGGTTTTCAGTGGGGAGTTCACTTCTCCGTGTCACCGGTGTCCCGTGTTTGGGTCAACACCCAGCTTTACAATCCCCGCATGCGGGTCGAGTCAGTCACAAGGCGATTTGACAGCAGACCGCCTTGCTGTTTGGTTGCGTTTAGAGCGTGCGTGTTGCATAAGCTGCACTACGAACTAACATTCCCTGAAGTATGAAGTGTTGTTCATGTGTATACATGTACGTTGAGCGAAAGTTCCTTGTGTGTGGGGTGCCACTAAGCATTCTTACACGACTGCGGTCGTTGCAGCACACCCACAGGTCCCCCCCTTACTTATTTTCCACCAGTTGTATAGTGCAGGAAGTAATATGCAAAATAAACAGCAACGTGTCTGTGCCAACTTGCAGCAGGAGCGGCAGCCAAAATACTGGTTAACGAAACTTCTGAGCTAACTTTTCTGTAGGCTATCAATTGTGGACACTCCAATGCCATAGTAGGGCAGGGAAAGTTGGGTTTTTTTACATAAAGAGGTATGTGTGACAACGGTCGTTCAGAAAACAAACTACTGAAAGTAAACTTTCATCCAATCTATCACTAACAGCCCAAAAATTATATTTTTGACTGCGACGTCCTGTAAAGGATATGCAACTATTTTTTTTTTGAAACTTATCTGTAAGCTTCAAGTTACGTGTACCTTCGCTGGTATCAACAGTGAAACTCCTGCTTGTAATGTGTGTTTGCGTGAGACCTTGTTCATGAAAGACGCGAAATGAGACCAGTAGAAGAAAGGTCTCCTGTCAGAAGTGGCCTTTCATCGTGCAGTCAGAGATCGTGCCGAGTTATTCAAAGGCTGATTATTTCTCTTTGATATTTGTTGTCATTTATCTTACAGCTGCTTTCATAAATGCTGCTTTCTCGTATACTTCTTCTTCTTCTTCTTCTTCTTCTTCTTCTTCTTCTTCTTCTTCTTCTTCTTCTTCTTCTTCTTCTTCTTCTTCTTCTTCTTCTTCTTCTTCTTCTTCTGCTCCTGCTGCTGATGAAGGTGCTACTGTGGCTACAGCTGTGTTTGCTGCTGTTGCTGCTCCTTCCCCTCTTAATCTTCTTTTTCTTCATCGCCTCCTACTACTACTACTACTACTACTACTACTACTACTACTACTACTACTACTACTGCTGCTACTACTACTACTACTACTACTACTACTGCTGCTGCTGCTGCTGTTACTACTACTACTACTGCTACTACTACTACTACTACTACTACTACTACTACTACTGAAGCTACTACTACTACTGAAGCTACTACTACTACTACTACTACTACTACTACTACTACTACTACTACTACTGAAGCTACTACTACTACTACTACTGAAGCTACTACTACTACTACTACTACTACTACTACTACTACTACTACTACTACTACTACTACTACTACTACTACTGGCACCTCTACCATGGCAGTTGATGTATCGATCGAACTACATAACGAGAATCTCGCTGCTCGCGCAGTTTCATCTCCCAGCCTAGTTTGTATTGAACACAATTCAACTCTTGTGGCTTCCGCATTGTGTTTCTATCGTTCATCTCTTTATGTTTTCCATACAAATTAGTTCACTGAACTCTGCTAACAAACTCTAATTTGTAACCTTGAAGTTAAATCGAAATTGTGTAAATCAGGACATGTGATTGGTTATAATGAACTTGTCTGCTGAGTTCGCAAAACTCGACCAGAAGCCTTGTCATTAGTGAGTCTACTTAAACTACGCTTGTTAATACTGCTAATGATTTTCTTAGGGTATTCTTTGTTTTCACCTGGTGGCTGTATGTGAATGTGGATCCTGGAGAGATATATTTAATCTCCCTCTTTCTCTCTCCCCTCTCTCTTCACTCACTCCCTCTCTCTCTCTCTCTCTCTCTCTCTCTCTCTCTCTCTCTCTCTCTCTTCTCCCTCTCCCTCCCTCTCTTCTCTCTCGCACACACACTCTCTCTCTTCTCCCCTTCCCTCTTCCCCCACTCTCTTTCTCTCTTTTCTCCTTCTCTTTCTGTCTCTCACACACTCATTTCCTCTCTTTGTCACTCTGTCCACCTCTCTCTTCTCTCCCTCGCCCCCCCCCCCCCTCCCCTTCTCGTCGTTAAACAACACTCGTGCGCAGAAAATAATACTATGGTGGGAGCTTGGTGAGAGTACTAAGAAAGTTGAGGCGTCAGTAGACTAAGGGTGTCTTGTTTCCGTGAGATCTGGTGTCTATATACCAAGGAGCTACCGTATAACAGTAGACGGTACTACCTGGTTTCTGTTAGCGCTGAACGTTGGGCGGCGCTTACCAAACCCGACACCCCACATTGTGCCAACGGCTTCGGGCGGAAGAGCGCAATTGGGAGGGTACAAGCCTTACCCTGGTGCGAGGAAATGCAAGCTAAAGACAAAATGTCATGGCAGGGCAGACCAGGCCCTAAGCCTTGGTTGGCGACTGGTCTAGGATCGAAGCTCCGACAGGCGGACAGTTAGGGCATTGCTTTGCTGATCCGGCAGCTTCTGCAGCTTGTCTTGTTCCAGATGTAGGGGTGTTACCTTTCCTCTGGAGTAAACTAGGCAGGCCGAGAGAGGGATCATGCTGCATGGGCAACACATGATCTCTATATTTTAGCCCAGGCTTTGTGCTATGGAGAGGCAATAACTCCATCCCTGGTCTTAACTGGTCTCGGAATCAAAGCGAGAGGCAACTGTTACGGGTTATAAGTCCTTGTCAGTTGGCGTAGACATGGGGCGCCACGCGTTGCCTCTGACGGTGGGAGACACCTATAGGTGTCACTGATCAGCTACCGCCCGCCTCAAGCTGGGCAGCCCCCAGCCAATTGGGTGCTGATCCGCCACAGCCTGCCTGCTTCAATGGGTGCTTGGGGCTAGGACAAAATCTGAATCGCAGGCTGTAAAACCAATGCACCAGGTACAAACAAAAATAAAAATAGAAACCTCAAGCTACGGCTTGCAACCTGGAACGTGAGAACCATGTGTCCAGGATTTTCCACTGACTTGACCAATATTGACGATGTGAGAAAAACGGCTGTGATTGATGCCGAACTCAATCGTCTAAACATTGATATTGCTGGCCTGCAGGAGACTCGCCTCGCTGAGGAAGGGTCACTCAGGGAAAACAACTACACCTTTTTCTGGAAGGGTAGAGGGCAGGCAGAAAAAAGGCAACACGGTGTGGGCTTTGCAGTGAAGAATTCGCTACTGGGAATGATTGAAATTCCAGCAGGAGGAAATGAAAGACTATTATCCCTGCGCTTGGCAACCTCTTGTGGGTTTGCCACCATTATTACTGCATATGCACCGACACTCGATTCCTCTGATGATGTGAAGGATTCGTTCTATGAGGAGTTAGACTCCGTGATCAAGGCAGTTCCAAAATCTGACTACATTTATATGCTCGGTGATTTCAATGCTCGTGTGGGCAAGGACTCGAGTTCATGGCCAGTGTGCCTTGGAAAATACAACATCGGTCGCATGAATGAAAATGGGCAAAGGCTGCTGGAGCATTGCACCAGTAATGACCTATGTATTACAAACTCCTTTTTTAAAACAAAAGAGATGCATAAGGTCACATGGAAACATCCAAGATCCGGCCATTGGCACCAGCTGGACTTCATCATCACACGGAGACAACATCTGAACCATATATCATTGACTCGTAGTTACCACAGTGCTGACTGTGATACGGATCATTCTTTGGTTGTTGCAAGGGTTAGACTGAGACCAAAGAGAATCTACACAGCTAAACACAAATCTAGCCTCAGGATTAATATTATTAACACTCATGATCCTGAAAAGTGCTTTCAGTTTCAACAGCAACTTGAAGACGCTTTCACTGATACACCAGAAAATTGTACAGTAAATGAAAAGTGGGGTCAAATTAAGGAAACTCTTTATAAAACTGCCGTAGGGGTTTACGGCACTGTGGATCATAAGAGGCAGGACTGGTTTGCGGCCAACAGCGAGACTCTGCAGCCCTTGATTGATAAGAAGAAGAAAGCTCTCTTAAGAAACAAGGAAAGACCAACGCGTAACACTCTGAGTGAGCTTAGGCAAGCTAGGAAGGATGTGCAAAAGGCTGCCAGGCAGTGTGCAAATGATTATTGGATCAAGTTATGTGAGTCCATTCAAATCGCAAGTGATAAGGGAGACATAAGAAGCATGTATGAAGGAATAAAGAAAGCCTGCGGTCCAGTGATCAAAAGAAGTGCACCATTGAAAACCTTGACTGGAGAAATCATCACTGATAAGAAACAGCAGATGGACAGATGGGTAGAGCACTATTTGGAGCTTTACTCAAGTGAGACCAAACTAGCGGATGATGCCCTCAACGCCATAGAGGCTCTACCAACTCTTGACCACCTGGACACACTTCCCACCATAACAGAAGTTAAGTGTGCTATAAATGAACTTGCATCTGGCAAGGCTCCAGGTAAGGATGGGATTCCAATAGAGGTTATCAGGAGTGGGCAAGACACACTCACTATACAGATCCACCAGCTAATAGAGCTATGCTGGCGTGAAGGACAAGTCCCACAGGATTTCAAAGATTCAAGCATCATAACACTGTACAAGAACAAGGGCGATCGGAGCGACTGCAACAACTATAGGGGTATCTCACTTCTGTGTATTGTTGGAAAAGTATTTGCCAGAATTGTTCTGCGCAGACTTCAAGTCCTAGGAGATCAAGTCTACCCCGAATCACAGTGTGGCTTTCGACAGAACCGGTCTACCACTGATATGATATTCTCATTGCGACAAATGCAAGAAAAATGCCGTGAACAGAATCAACCACTGTTTATTGCCTTCATCGACCTCACAAAGGCATTTGATTTGGTCAGTCGTGAGGGTCTGTTCAAGGCACTAAAGAAGATTGGCTGCCCACCAACTCTTCTGTCCATTGTGGAATCGTTCCACACAGGCATGAAGGGTATAATCAAGTTTGATGGTGCAACTTCTGAAGAATTTGAAATCAAGAGTGGAGTTAAGCAAGGTTGTGTACTAGCTCCCACCCTCTTTGGAATATACTTTTCACTTCTACTGAAATATGCATTTCATGATCAGGATGGTGGTATATACATTCACTCACGCTCAGATGGCGGCCTCTACAATGCTCAGAGATTGAAGGCTAAGACCAAAATTAGGAGGGTACTGATCAGAGAGTTGCTTTTTGCAGATGATGCTGCAGTTACGACCCACTCTGAGGAAGAATTGCAATGTCTACTATCTGCATTCTCCAATGCTTGTTCTGAATTTGGTTTAACAATTAGCAAAAAGAAGACACAGATTATGTCACAAGGTGCACATGGGGTACCATCAATCTTTATTGACGACGCCGAACTAGAGATAGTAGACCATTTTACATATCTAGGATCAGTGGTAAATAGCAAATTATCCCTAGATCAGGAAATCAACATCCGGATTGGTAAGGCAGCAACAACAATGAACAGGTTAAGAAAAAGAGTCTGGGAGAACAGGAAGCTTACTGCCAAAACAAAAGTCCTTGTCTATCAAGCCTGTGTCCTTAGTACTCTTCTCTATGGCAGTGAAACCTGGACAACTTACTCACACCAAGAGAACAACTTAAACAGCTTTCATATGCGGTGTCTGCGAAGAATTCTTGGTATTAAGTGGCAAGACAAAATCACAAATACTGAAGTATTGGAAAGATCAGGTTGTGTGACAGTTTATTCCATGCTCAGTCTTCGTAGACTTAGATGGATAGGACATCTTAGGAGGATGGATGATGGTAGAATACCAAAGGATATCTTTTTTGGTGAATTACAGATGGGTAAGAGATCTCAGGGTCGGCCTCTACTACGATACAAAGATGTGTGTAAGCGGGACATGATTGATACAGGCATTGATAATGCACATTGGGAGCAAGTCGCCGCTGAACGTGTTGCATGGAGGGCAAATATCAGAAATGGAATAAAGTCAAAGGAGAAAATTATTGCAGAAAAGTCACACACCAAGCGTTTGAGACGTAAGATGGTGCATGATGGTGGAAATGACCACGTGTTCACATGCACCCACTGTGAACGGACATTTACAGCGCAAATTGGCCTTATCAGTCACACTCGCTACCGCCATAGTTAAAAGTTATTATGCCTTTTTAAAGCACAAACTATCGTCTGTCAAGACGGCAAGGTGCCAATGAGATGAATGATACCAAGTGTGTGTTATGTATCTTTGAGATCAGGCATCATCAGTCTTAGAATGTGTCGTGTCTGTTTGGACTCTGATGTCAGTAAACTGGATGTGGGTTGTGTATCGGTGAGGTAAGGCGTAAGTACAGTAGGGTCGTGTTTATGTATTAGAATGTTCTCAGAAGCCGGCAGACTTAGAGCATGTCTCATCTTGACGACAACAGACGTCAGTAAACTGGGGGAGTGTTTGTGTATTCGTGACATCTGACGTCAGTAAATTGGGGCGTGTTTGTGTATTAGTGACATCTGACGTCAGTAAATTGGGGCGTGTTTGTGTATTAGTGACATCTGACGTAAGTTAATTGAAGGCGTGTTTGTGTATTCGAGACATCTGCCTCGTTTTGGTTAGCTTGTGTGTGCGTATAACGAAGCTATAATAAAAGAGATTAAAGAGAGACCAGAAATGTGAGTTGGGGTTATAATATAAACAATCTGCACTGTGTAGATAACATTGTGTGTATAGCTAAATACTCAACACACAACAACAAAAAAACTCTTGGGCAGTGTACTAACAAAGAGTGCAAAAAATACATGTCGAGAATATCTGGAAAGCAGAAACAATGGTTATATCAAAGAAAAAGATAACACCACAATGGAACATACTACTAGAAGGGGGCAATTTCGTGTCGTGCCACGTCTTGATTTGATTGTACCTGTTGAATAAATTGAAATATTTGGGGAATAACCGTAACGTCACATGGCAGGTGTGTGACAGAGATTATACGCAGAATATCGATGCAGATGCTGCGTTTCAAATAATGAAAACTGTCTTATGCAAACCGTTGCTGTCTCTGAATGCCAAAAAGTAAGCACTGAAGTGTTATCTAGTATCTGTTCAACTGTAAATTAGTGGATCGTGGAAGGGGAAATAATATCAGGGAGAGCTTGTATGCAACGATGCATTATCCAAGTTATTATACCTTAGATTGCAAAACTAGCTTTGAGAGTTCTTTGGTCGGTAAACTAGGGGCGTGTCGGGTCTTGATTAAGTTGGACGTCTGTAAACTAGGGCGTGTCGTGTCTTGATTAGGTTTGACGTCAGTAAACTAGGGGCGTGTCGTGTCTAGGTGACATCTGGCCTTGTGAAACTAGGGGCGTGTCGTGTCTTGATTAGGTTTGACGTCAGTAAACTAGGGGCGTGTCGAGTCTAGGTGACATCTGGCCTTGTGAAACTAGGGGCGTGTCGTGTCTTGATTAAGTTTGACGTCTGTAAACTAGGGGCGTGTCGTGTCTTGATTAGGTTTGACGTCAGTAAACTAGGGGCGTGTCGTGTCTTGATTAGGTTTGACGTCAGTAAACTAGGGGCGTGTCGTGTCTAGGTGACATCTGGCCTTGTTAAAATAGGGGCGTGTCGTGTCTTGATTAAGTTTGACGTCAGTAAACTAGGGGCGTGTCGTATCTTGATTAGATATGACGTCAGTAAAGTAGGGGAGTGACGTGTCTAGGTACATCTGGCCTCGTGAAACTTGGGGCGTATCGTGTCTTGGTGACATCTGGTCCCAGGAAACAAAAAGAAATTCTAATATCTAAGTCCAGTGAAATGGGGCATTTTGTGTATTGCCAAGATATGATACTGTTTCTGCCAAGTAATGCGTCATAAAGAATTAACCAGAACTGCAGGTAAGTCTACGCAACTGATGATACAACACGAGAAACAACACACGGCAGCTTCAAGGTGTAAGATCTGGATCCATGTGGTATAATTATTTCCTTGCTTACTTACCTTAATGGCTAGCACGCTGGCCTGCTGGTCCGGTGGGCATGTGTTCGAATTCCCCTCAAATCATAGATTTCAAGTGACCTTGGCTCCCAGGTCGATTCAACCTGAATTATACTAGGAAATATTATAGGAAATTAAGTAGCCTGGCGGTATATTCATATTATCTATCGAGAGCTGATTGACTTACACAAATGTGGGGCTAGAACCGTGTATCTTGCACACCTCCAACCGTGGAAAAATGGTCCTTGGCTTGCCTTGCTTGTGATGTCTTACTCACGTATATGTGTGTGCCTGCTTGCTTGTGCTTCTCCTAGAAGGGATGGCGCATAGTTCGGTCTGTGAACTGATTCTGTTTGACACCGAGTCCCTGGAATGTGTTATTGTTAGCCTTTGAGATTGCTATGTATAGCCTATCTGGTTAACGGTCATCATCGTGTGCCGTGTAGATAAGCGCATGTTTCGCCATCTTACACTATCACCAGAGTTCTTGTTCTAATCTGTTTAAGGCACCTCCAATCAGATGTTATGACTGTTCCGGGATGGTTGTACCGATTCACCTGTTTTTAGAACATTTTCATTTACACGTATATTACATTGTGGTATTTCTTTCTTCCTAGTGACGACGATAATCTTATCTTCTTACATTGTAATTCTAACCTTAGTTGTTCAGTATGCAACAACCGCATCTACTAAATGTTGCAAATACTGTTCGATGTCTACAACCAATATCGTATCATCCGCATATGTACTGTTATTGATGTTATTTCCCATAATGGTGATTCCTCTCATATCTTCTAAATGTCTAACAATACTTTCACTGTATATGGGGCAAAAATGGGGAGACGTTACACACATCCTTGTCGCTCACATCTCTTAATAGCCCGATGTTGACCTACTTCATTAATAATTAACACATGGTACATAAACCATAAGAGGAGCGGCTGGCCGAGTGTCTAGAACGCCGGATTCTCCTTCAGGAGACCCGAGTTCGAACCCTCTGTAAGGTGTGGGAGCGTTTTCTGTCGGGGGAAAAAGGAAAACTCTGACCTGCACAGTTCGTGGCGACTGTACTAGCCAGGCAGTCTTAATTCCTCAGGCTCAAATACCCCACTGCCATACACCGCAAGGTATTATACTGGCAGTAAATGGCAGTTTTGACATGACATAAACCATAAATGCACCTTGTCCCGTCTTTTGTTAAATTTTATTTACCTGAAATGGGCATTTTTGTCATTACTGTTGTTGTTGCTTCTGCTGCTGTTGTTGGTCCAGCGCGCCTGTCCTTCGGCTCCATATAATGTATTTGCAAGTGTCGATCATCAGCTGTTGTAGTGTTCCACATCCACTGTTCCTTGTAACTGACTCTGCCGGAATTAAGTCTTGAACCATGAACCTGTTACAGGTTTGTGATGTGATGCGGCCATGACATGATGTAGGCCTAAGTTCACGGTGGTCAGTCTTGTCTTCTGTTGGCGGAAGACGAACGCAGACTTCTAACCTTCGTCCAACCACGCATGACATTACTAGTGAAGTTCCCTATCAACTACACTAACTCGCCCGCCCAGCTGGAAGTAGTATTCTTCTTAAGTTTCTGGCGAAGGCTTTGGCCTCGGCGTCCATTTTGTTCCTTGTGATCGTGATTTAGTAGAACTTACGAATCTACTTCTGGCGATTCATTCATTGTATTCTCATTCACTGCACTCAGAGGGCTAAGGGGTGATGTGATAATTCAAATAGCTCAGAGTACTGAGTTGTTCTCCTCTCATCAGTCTCCACCAAGTGTTAGAGGTGATTACGTGTTTCAATTTTGAAATGTGATGTAGCGGTCCGCAAAATCGGAGGTTCAGGTTCACTTCGTACTACTATTGTGGTGTTTGGAAGCCATTTGATCTTGAACGGTGGTACATCATCGTAGTTTTGAAAATGAATGTTTTTATACAGTTTCTTCATTCAGTGTGGCCTATATATCGGTGTTATGGCCTTTCAATGATGTGGCTTCTTTGTAGTTAACGTCGCCACTACATTGCTGCTAAAGCTTTGCTGCAGCATAAATTATATTATTTAGGACACTTTGCAACTTAAGCCATGGATTACATAAGACACGTTAGAATTAATAAAACAACGAAAGGAACTGGAACAGAAGGGAGATGAATCCGATAACAGCAGGATGAAGTATAAATCTTTAACTCGAGAAATAAGAAAGAATACACGAAAGGACAAAACCAGTATATACAAGATTGATGTACCAGAATAGAGCAATATCATAAGACTGGAAGAGATTACGAAATGTTCAAAGAAATGAAGTTATTGACAAGAAATGTCCAACCTTAATTTAATGTTATCTGTGACAAGATGGGATTACCTTAACAGAATCTAGACAAATTCTAGAAAGATGGCAGGAGTACTGCAGTGGAATGTATGATATGAGTGATAGTGAGGATATGAATGAGTTACATGAGCCAATGTCAGCAGAGACAGAACCTGAACCCTCATTAGATGAACTTGAAGAATGTTAAATCACCTGGATATAATGAGATACCAGCTGAACTAATTAAAGCGGGAGGAGAAGAAAGCATACACATGTATTACGCATTATGTAGAAAGATATGGAAATATTGTATTTGACCAAAAGATTGGAAGAGAACTATCTTTATTCCAATACCAAAATAGGGCAACCTGAACTTGTGTACCAACTATAGAATTGTTGCCCTAATCAGTCATGCAAGTAAAATTCTACTAAAAGTCATAATGGGAAGACTTCGTTAGAAAATGGAAGAAGAAATTAATGTTTTTCAAGCTGGATTTAGACAAGGAAGAGGAACAAGAGATCACGTTCTCAACATGCGTTTAATAATAGAGAAGTGCAGAGAATTTAATGTAAACCTATTCTCATGTTTTATGGATTATTCAAAGGCATTTGACTGTGTACAATATCAGAAACTTTTGGAAATCATGAGGAATATGGGCTTTCCATCACATGTAGTACAACTTATAAGAATGCTCTATCTAGACCAACAAGCAGCGGTTAGAATAGATGGCGAGCATCAGATTGGTTTGACATCAAGCAAGGAGTCCGTCAGGGCTGCGTGCTGTCACCCTATTTGTTTCACCTGTACGCCGAAAATATAATGAGAAATGTAAGAGATGATATAAACAGGGAGCTATATGATGCCCTAAACTATCGGTGGTCATGACATACCAGAGATTCGGTATGCTGATGATACAGTATTGCTATCCACAACACAGAATGGTATAGAAAACCTAATAGCCTCAACCCAATTGAATAGTGAAAATCACAACTTATATCTTAACATAGCAAAAACAAAGATAATGCATACAGATAAAACCACTATGGAGAAAGAAATATACTGTTAATGAGGAAAAATTGGAGGTGGTGGACAATTTTGAATATCTTGGGTCATTGATTACCAACAACGGTGACACAATGAAAGAAATTAAACGGCGACTATCAATTGCTCTTCAAAGACTAAAACAACTGAATAAATTATGGAGTGGGACAGACAGAACTACAAAAATTAGATTTTTAAGAGCATGCATCTTTCCCATTGCAACATACGCCTGTGAGACCTGGACACTTACTAAACAAGCTGAACAGCGCATAAATGCCTTTGAATATAAATGTTATAGACGAGTTCTAAGAATATCTTGAGTAAAGAAAAGAACAAATGCATCCATACTTCAAGAGCTGAATATTGAAGAAGGCTGGCTATTAAAGACGATAAAACAAAGAAAATTGAAATATTTTGGTCACTTGAAACGCCACGAAAGTTTGGAGAGAACAATAATGGAGGGGTATATGCCTGGGAAGAGAGGAAGAGGAAGGCCAAAGAGAAGATAGGTGCAGGATGTGGCGGATGATCTCCAGATGGGTGTATCGGACGCGGGACATCTTGCTTATGATCGAGAGGTTTTCCGGAAGGTTGTTATGGGAGCGAGGTTCTGCAAAGGACATGCTACTGAATGAATGAATGAATGAATGAATGAATGGTGCTTTTAGCACCTGAAGACGGTCCGATGTTGATAAATTAGGCAGCTTGACTGCCGTTTTACTGTCAAAATTTTGTCGGAAAACGTATGACATTACTAACAGTACAGAACGTGGTAACGGCCAAGGGTGCTGTTGTTGACAATGATTATTGGAGTTGAGTTCACATGTGCGTTTGTTCCACTCGTTAGTATTGCAGGCAGCACACATTGTTGTTTGTTTGAAGCAGTTCGTGGCGTGAAGGTGATCTTTTATTATCGCCGTGCCATTCTTCGTGAAACCAGATCCCCCATTTGTTCCAGAGATCTATTCAGGCTCGTTATGATGCAGTGACGCTCTTCGCGAAAACCCAGCAAGTAATCACAGTACAGAAGTACAACTTGACCTCCTAGAAACAGATCACCTTTGTTTTCTTCATGAGAATGTTCCATCATACAGTCGGTCACAGTCACATCATGCTCCTGTATGTCCGAGGGTAGAAGGACTTCATAATTTAATCGTGCACCGACTGCTATTAATATTAGTAATTATATGTGTCTGTCGCTATCGTTTCGAAGCTGCTACTTCTTCACAAAATTACACAGTTAGTTTTCTAAGTGACCAACTTACGTTGTTAGCTGGCCATTTTTGGGCACACTGCACAACTAACTTGATAGACCAAGTGTCGCTCAGTTTGATCTGCATTCATCACAAACACTTGATTAGCTGAGCTAGCCTGTAGCAATACATCGTAGCAAACTTGCTGGTAATATTTATGCAACTTATTTGAGGTTTCAAACGACCGTATTTATTTTACAACCATTCATACTCGCACTCTTTTCTTAACTAAAGATCTAGATGCTTCTTGCTCGTGACGTCACCTCCGTCTTGTCACGTGATGTTTTGATAGCCTATCGAGTGTTTTCCCTGTCTTGTGTTCTTTGTTCTGATTATCATTGAATAGCTGAGTTATCATCAACATTCTACGTATCTCGTCCTATATCACGCGTTCATGGTGAATGTAACTATTCTATTATTAACTCTAATCGAGCCTGTTCTTGTCGACTGTACGTGTACCGTATGACCTCTGTTGATACATAGCAGTAGGGATGTGCACATTACAAGAAGGGCGTGAGTGCCCGTTTCTTAACTTGTTGAAAATAAAGATAGTCCTCTCTCTCTCTCTCTCTCTCTCTCTCTCTCTCTCTCTCTCTCTCTCTCTCTCTCTCTCTCTCTCTCTCTCTCTCTCTCTCTCTCTCTCACACACACACACACACACACACACGCACACACACACATCCACACACACACACATCCACACACACACACACACTCTCTCTCCTCTCTCTTGTTCTTACTATCTATCTATCTATCTATCTATCTATCTATCTATCTATCTCTCTATCTGTTTGTCTATAGTGGCTGGGGGTTCATAGCCAAAGCTAATGGTCGACGTTTGGTGCAGGAGAGCCTGGCATATGTTACCACAACATCCAGCTTAAGAATGGAGGTGGAGGTAGTTACTACGGCTCTCCTCTGGATGGAGAATACGACACACACACACATCGTGATTGTAACTGACTCAGAAAGCATGCTGACGAGGGTGAGGATGGGCAGGCTTCGTGCGGAGTGGCTTGCTTCGCTTCGGCATTGCCTGGATCCTTTCTCCGGGGCATGCCGGTGTGCTGGGAAATGAACAGGCGGACAGATTGGCTGGCTCTGCAGAACTTGGTGGAGTATTGATACATGACAAGACAGACGTGGTTGCGGCCTTGTGGGAGCACGTGTACACCTCGGAGGAGCAAATGGATTACCATGGTCTGGCAAGAATGAGACAGCGAGGAGTGACGAGAGGATCTGGCCGACGCTCAACGCTCAGACGAAAGGCAAGACGGACATATAATCAGATTGCTACTGGTACTATTGGTGTTGGAACTCTTCGCTGGCTGCTGAGGATGGGGACGGAGTACTTATGGGAATGCCCCGAATGCTGTGATGTCGATTCCTAAATCAATCAATCAATCTATCTTTCTATCTATCTATCTATCTATCTATCTATCTGTCTATCTATCTATCTATCTATCTATCTATCTATCTATCTATCTATCTGTCTGTCTGTCTGTCTGTCTGTCTTATTCGCTTGTTCCCTCTCTCTCTTTTTTTCTCCCTTGATCTCACAGTCTGCCTATCTCTCTCACTCTCTGTCTCTTTCTCTTGTTGTCACTGTCTGTCTGTCTCTCTTTCTCTTTTTCTTTTGTTCTTACTGTCTCTCTGTCTCTCTCTCTCTTTCTCTCTTGCTCTCACTGTCTATTTATCTCTCGCTCTCTGTCTCTCTCTCTCTCTTGTTCTCACTGTCTGTCTATCTCTCGCTCTCTGTCTCACTCACTCTCTCTCTCTCTCTCTCTCTTTCTCTCTTGCTCTCACTGTCTATCTATCTCTCGCTCTCTGTCTCTCTCTTTCTCTTGTTCTCACTGTCTGTCTATCTCTCGCTCTCTGTCTCACTCTCTCTCTCTCTCTCTCTCTCTCTCTCTCTCTCTCTCTCTCTCTCTCCCATTCTCTTGTTCTCACTGTCTGTCTCACTCACCTTGTTTGTCTGTCACCTGCCCTACTTCTTTGTACCAGGTTTACTTTGCTGATTAGATTGCTGGTATAATTAGTCTTGTGATCACATCCTAACTGTCACGACTTCAGTGTCTCAGCTTTTAATCTCGTCTCGTTTTCTCCCTTCCCTCCCTTCTCTTCATTTTTAGTCTGTCACTGGAAACGACATAAGTAATCACAACATTGATCAGCCTACCAGGTCCCACTTCTCACATCTCGTATGTTTAGCAGTCGTTATGCCAAATTTACAGGTAAAATAACGAGTCTGTTTTCCCAGCTTTGTTTGAAATTGCAGTTTCCTATTAGTTATAATAGCCACAGTCTGTCAACAAACGCGCACGGTGACTTGTGATCATTGTAGTTGTTGATCTAGGCGGGTGTTGACAAGACATTGACCAGGCGTAACTAGCCGGTAAGTAACGGAATCTCCCGAGTTTATCGGTAACTGTGTACTGCCTGAACTCTGCTCTGGCGTCTTTCCCTGGATGTGGGAACGAGGAGGGCTGGGTCAGTAGTCCCCGGCAATGTAGTATCGACAATGTGTCATTAGAGCCTTAAACCTGTTACAATGAGCATTGTTAGAATTATGATGTGGCTGTAAGATCAATGAAATGCTGCCATCATAAACCTAACAGAAACTCCAACAGCTAATTAATTGGACTTGACTGGTTGAAGAATGCAATTCTAATGATACTGTTTTTGAAGCAGAAACAGAGCAGAATTTATCAGAACTAGTGCATGTGACTTGACTGGGTTAAGGAAGCGATCGGTGGCAAGGGAGGAACCTGATGGCCTTCATAATTCTGAGCGAAGGACGTGTGTTAGTCGTCGCATATCAACTTCTGCCACATGCTTTTTCTAGGATATGTGTTAGTCGTAGTACGTCAACTTCTGCCACAGACTTTGCCTTCTGGGCATTGTCCTAACCATTCGTGTGAATGGATGATAAGAATGTGTTAGAATCGTGGTTACTTGCAGGCAGTTGGGCAGGTGCCGTAGTTACACCTACATTTGTAAGCAATGCGAAATATTTCCTTTTTTGTGATATATATAGCACTCGTTGCAGCCTTTGTTACCATCAGTTGTTTGTCGTGGTGTATATGAAGCTACTTGTATCCAGTAACTAAGGCTAATGTTATATGTCTCCAAGGTGTAAGTAGTAGTACTGTCTGTGTGAGTACTGCCTGTGTGGTACTACTTGATATTGTGAACCACACAATGGCTGTTATTTAAGAAGAGAAATAACGATGTTAACAGATACAACTATTCGATGCCTCACTAGGCAGACATGTGTCTGTATGCTGAAGATGCTTCACTCCTAGACCTTGCGTTTCATCATATTGTGTGTCTTCCCAAATTCATCATTGACTTCAAGCGTTATTCCCACAATGATTCTCCAGTTGGCAATGCGATCTGTGAAGAACTGGCTCCTAGTTCTCGTGCTGTTTATTTTAAGGCGGTGGTATCATTTCGGACGTGCTCATAAGTTGTTGCCATCTTCGAAGAATGGATTTAGAGTTGCCTTGACGTAAGGCTTGTGGCGTGGTTGATCCCAGCCTTGACGATCCCAGCCTGGACCATCCCATCCTAGACAATCCCAGCCTGGACCATGGACGACAATATGATCATGGTGTGGCCACCTCGTCGCTCGTCGCGCCACAACCTGTGGGGCTCCAGCTCCGTGGACAACCTGCATTTCCATGGATGGGAAGAACTGGCTAAGAAGCAGCGAAGTCGCAGTCGCTCCAAGTGCTTTAACAGGTCTTTGGCTTTGCCGGACATAAGTGGTAAGTTATTGCCGCTGTTCATTCATTGTTGTTGTTGTGCGGGTATTACCAATGAGCAGAACAATTTGAACACAAAGAAAAATAACGTTCTATAGAGAACAGCAATATAGTACACACTAAATTGTAAAACACAAAACAACACAGATGGATTCAGTTTGTTTTCAGGCGGTTAAGAGAGGTTTGTGTGTGTGTGTGTGTGTGTGTGTGTGTGTGTGTGTGTGTGTGTGTGTGTGTGCACGTGCATGTGTATGTGTGCCCGTGTGTTGCATTCGTTGATCATACGATAGAAGAGAGCCATTAGAAAACATCGTGACGGCAGGATAGATCTAGGAGAGGCAGAGGCAGACCGAGAGAAATGGTGCTGGATGGACTGAAAGGGTGGTATGGAGAAATATCATCAGCAGAGTTGATCCAGAACACCAGGGACCGAGATCTGTGGAGAAATATATATATATATATATATATATATATATATATATATATATATATATATATATATATATATATATATATATATATATATATATATATATATAGTGTGTATGTGTCCTCGTCCCCCTCCCCCGCATTATTTTTCCGCACCATAATTTACATTAGTAGTAGGCCTTCTTTCAGTCCTGAAGGACTATAGAGTTGTGCCGCTTGGGAGGTGCCTGGCAGCACCGCTGGTGACTGTATAGTCCAATTCGAGAATGACAATCTCTGTCACAGTTTCCGCATCTGTAAGACGAGGCAAGTCCCGCAGTAAGTGACTGCTCTTTGAGCCTGTGTCGTCTCTCCTCAGTTTTTTGGATCTGATTGCGCTCAAAGAGCACCAGTCCCGTTTCGTACATCTCTTCTCCAGGAGCATCTGTCTGTTGCAACTCTCTCCCACGTGACTGGATCTATTCCAATGGTTTTCATATCTTGTTTACACACATCCCTATATCGCATTTGGGGTCTTCCGGTTGGCCTCTTTCCTGTGGCTAGTTCTCCGTAAAGGAGATCTTTGGGACTACGTTCGTCCTCCATTCGAGATACGTGGCCCAACCACCGGAGGCGTCTCTGCTTGAGGAGGGTGTGCACTGTGGTAATATCTGCTCTTTCAAGCACCTGTTTGTTTGTTTGTGATGTGGTCTTTCCATGTTATGCCCAGGATACGTCTCAGACATCTCATGTGGAAGGAATTCAACTTCCTTTCCTGTCTTGAGTACAGGGTCCAGGATTCAGACCCGTAGAGTAGTGTGCTAACAACACAAGCTTTATATACTTGATCTTTTGTACGCTCTGTTAGTCTATTATTCTCCCAAACTCTTTTAGCTAGCCTGGAAAATGTTGTGGCTGCCTTTCCAATGCGTCTGTCGATTTCTGTCTCTAATGAAAGATTATCTGATATTGTCGATCCCAAATACACAAAATCGTGGACGACCTTCAATTCGTAATTAGAGATTTTGATTGACGGAGGCGCATCAGCATCTTGTTCCATCACCTGTGTTTTATTTAGGCTAATGGTGAGCCCAAAGTCTTTGCAGGCGGCTGCAAAACGATCTATGAGCCTTTGGAGATCTTCTGCTGTATGAGTAGTCAGTGCTGCATCATCTGCAAAAAGTAGGTCTCTTACGCATCTTGATCTTATTTTGGTCTTTGCCTTGAGTCTTGATGGGTTAAAAAGTTTGCCATCAGATCTTGTGTGGAGGTATATGCCTTCAGTGGCAGTCCCAAATGCTGCCTTAAGAGAACAGCAAAGAAGATACCAAAGAGTGTAGGAGCAAGCACGCATCCCTGCTTTACTCCGCTGCTGATGCTGAATGACTGGGATGTTGAGCCGTAAAATAAAATGGTCCCCTGCATGTTTTCGTGGAATGATTTCACGAGACTAAGAAGGGTGGGTGGACATCCAACCTTTTCAAGGACCTTAAAAAGGCCGCTTCTGCTCACGAGGTCAAATGCCTTTGTGAGGTCGATGAAGGCAATATATAATGGCTTCCTCTGTTCTCTGCACTTCTCTTGGAGCTGCCGGAGTGAGAAAATCATATCGATGGTGGACCTGTTGGGTCTAAATCCGCACTGCGATTCGGGGTAGATTCTTTCAGCAAGAATGTGTAATCTTTTAAGGATTACTCTGGCAAAAATCTTGCCTGTAATGCTGAGTAAGGGAAATGCCGCGATAGTTGTTGCAGTCGCTTCTGTCGCCTTTGTTTTTATAAAGGGTAACGATGTTTGCGTCTTTCATATCTTGTGGTATTGATTTTTCTCTCCAGCAGAGCTGTAATATTGCATACAGTTCTGGGATGATTGTTTCTTTGCTACATTTTAAAATTTCAGGTGGAATACTATCTTTTCCAGGTGTCTTGCCGGATTTGAGAGAGTCTAGTGCTTCGCTGATTTCTGTGAGACAAGGTTCGTTATCCAAGGCATGCATGGCGGACTGTTGATCGATGGCTTCCAGAGCTTCTTCGCTGACAGTGTTATCCACTGAGTATAGCTCTGAGTAGTGTTCTACCCAGCGATCCATTTGTTTCGCTCGATCTTTATGATTACCCCCTCAGTTGATCGTAAAGGGGCCATCTTATTTTTGATGGACCGACAGCTTGCTTGATGCGCTCATACATTCCTCTTATATTTCCAGTGTCTGCACAAGTTTGAATTTGAGCAGAGAGCTGTAGCCAGTACCTGTTCGCACATCTTCTTGCCATCTGTTGTACTCTATTTCTGGCCGTTCGCAATGCCTGCAGTGTTTTTTCTGAAGGTGATGTTTTATACATCGAGAATGCATGTCTCTTTATCTCCAGGACTGGGAGCATCTATTCAGAGTGTGCTTCAAACCAGTCGGTTGACTTAGTTTGCTTCTTGCCAAATGTTGATAGTGCTGTATTGTAGATGGTGTCGCGAAAATGACTCCATCTCTCGGTGGAATCTCCGTCTGTGGGGCCGGGCAGAGTATCCGCTAGAGCCTGCATGAATTTGATGACCTTCTCTTTATTTTGGGTGCCACTGGTGTCAATGAGTGGTCTTCCTTCTGTTCGGCTTCTGTAGATTCTCTTGGGCTTTATCTTCACCTTGCTGGAGACGAGTGAATGGTCGGTGTCGCAGTCAGCACCATGATAGCTGCGAGTCAGCCGTACATTACGGAGGTTGCTGCGTTTAGTGAGCACCAGGTCGAGTTGGTGCCAGTTCTTTGATCTGGTGTGCCTCCATGACACCTTGTGTTGAGGTTTCGTGTCAAAGAAGGTGTTGGTCACGCACAGATTATGGTGGCTGCAGAATTCCAAGAGACGTTGTCCATTGTCATTGAGCTTCCAACGCCAAACTGTCCTAGACATGAAGGCCAAGATTCGTGGTCGGAGCCAACCCTGGCATTGAAATCCCCCAGGATAAAAAAGATGTTGTTTCTCTCTGGTATTTCACTGACTTCTTTGCTAAGGTCGTCATAGAACTTGTCTTAGATTCTGATGCTGCAGTTAGTGTTGGGGCGTAAACGTTTATAATACTAACTGGGCCTGCCTCTGTCTGAAGTTGGAGCTTCAATATTCTTTCAGTGCCAATCACTTGGTGGTATGTGGAATTGAGCAGCTTGTTTCTGATAGCGAAGCCAACTCCATGCTCCCTGGTCTCTCCGCACGGCTTACCATGCCAGTAGAAAGTGAAGTCCCTCTCCTTGATGCTTCCAGATTCTTGGAGTCTGGTCTCTTGCAGGGCGACAATGTATATCCCCAGTCTTAGTAGTTCGTTGTTTATCACTGCAGTTTTGCGGGCATCCACAATCTCATTTAGATCGTCTGAGATGCCAGGGGTCATTGTTCTTACCTTCCATGTTCCCAGCCTTAGGGCCGGTTGTTTTGTGTTTTTTTCTTGCTGTTAGGTGTTTAGATTGCGGTCCATGTGTCAGGATTTTCCCCTAAGCTCCACACACCCTCAGGAGCAGATGAACCGTGGCGAGACAATACCTTATTGACTGGGGGCTGCCCAGCTTAGGCGGGCGGTAGCTGTCTAGTGAGATACGATGATCTCTCCCACCGTCGGAAGTAGCCCCTGGCGCCTTGCTCTACGCCAATCGAGCATTAAGACTTATAACCGGCAAATGCTACTTCCCGTGTTGTGTCACCGCTTTACGCGGTGCTGAAGTGACCTCTTCAGGGCACAAGGCTGGGCAATGGAAATCGGAGAACCAGCTGTTGCCCTGTAGCAGGTTCCCCCTCTCCACACTTAAAAGGTAACTACAGGGCAAATGGTGTCGAGTATAGTGTAACGTACAAAACTTATTAGGTCATCGGTTGTCCATTCCATCACGGTCGACAAATAGGCGCTCACTAACTTCACAATATGCTCACTCAAATAAACAGATAGGATAATAAGGCACCTGACCCAAACAATGAAAACGGACAAAAACAAGGGGGGAAAATGACATAAGCGTCAAAATAGTAACACATACAAAGACAGATACAACAGTGATTAAAAAAATAATAAAAATGACACGACAAAATAACACACACACAATGAAAAAACCGACACATCAACACACACATGAAACAAACAATGAAACCTGAAACAACAAAGGAAAAATCGCTGACACGAACACTAGAAGCTGACACAAACACTAAACAAGGTACCTAAGAAAAGCTAAACTTTGTTAACCAAAATGTGAAAGTAGGAAAATGTGATACCCAAATGTAAAACAATAATCCAAGAGAGGAATAGCTCGTTCCAACTTATAAAAAGTAGGGAAAATTCGTCAACCAAATGGGAAAAAGTTAGGCCAAATACTAAAATATCTAACTCAAACTAATGAAAAGTAGGGAACTTTGTTAACCAAAGGAAGGGAAAACCTAGGTCAAGTAGGAAAAATCTAGTTACCCAAAAGTGAAAAATGTCGGCCAAATACAGAAATAGTTCGTCCACACGTATGCAAACATAGGAAAATTTGTTAGTCGAACAGGATAAAATATTGCCCAAGTAAGGAAAATTATGATAGCCAAATGTGAAAAAATATAATCCAAAGAGAGGAATATCTCGTTCCAACTTATAAAAAGAAGGAAAATTCTCAACCAAATGAGAAAAAGTTAGACCAAGTATAGTAACATCTCAACCAAACTTATGAAAAGTAGGAAACTGTGTTAGCCAAAGCGAAAAAACCTAGGTCAAGTAGGAAAATCTGTTAGCCAAATGTGAAAAAATGTCAGCCAAATACAGAAATACCTCGTCCACACTTATTACAATTAGGAAAATTTTGTTAGCCAAATAGTAAAAATATTGCCCAAGTAGGAAAATTTGATAGCCAAATGTAAAAAAATATCACCCAAAGAGAGGAATATCTCGGCCAGACTTATAAAAAGTAGGAGAACTATTTGCCAAATGGGAAAAAAGTTAGGCCAAATACAGAAATATCTCAACCAAACACATAAAAAATAGGAAAATTGATAACCAAACGGGAAATATATTGACCAACTAGGGAAATGTGTTACTCAAAGAGGAAAAATAATGACCAAATAACGAAATACATCGCTCAAACTTATGAAAACTAGGAAACTTTGTTAGCCAAATGGAAGAAACCTTGGTCAAGTAGGAAAATCTGTTAGCCAAATGTGAAAAATGTCGGCCAAATGCAGAAATAGTTCGGCCACACGTATGCAAACTAGGAAAGGTTGTTAGCCAGATAGGAAAAGTATTAACCAAGTAAGAAAATGTGATAGCCAAAGGTGAAAAAATATCAGCCAAAGAGAGAAATATCTCAGTTCCAACTTATAAAAAGAAGGAAAATTCTCAACCAAATGAGAAAAAGTTAGACCAAAGTATAGTAACATCTCAACCAAACTTATGAAAAGTAGGAAACTTTGTTAGCCAAAGCGAATAAAAACCTAGGTCAAGTAGGAAAATCTGTTAGCCAAATGTGAAAAAATGTCAGCCAAATACAGAAATACCTCGTCCACACTTATTAAAATTAGGAAAAATTTGTTAGCCAAATAGTAAAAATATTGCCCAAGTAGGAAAATTTGATAGCCAAATGTAAAAAAAATATCACCCAAAGAGAGGAATATCTCGGCCAGACTTATAAAAAGTAGGAGAACTATTTGCCAAATGGGAAAAAGTTAGGCCAAATACAGAAATATCTCAACCAAACATATAAAAAATAGGAAAATTGATAACCAAACGGGAAATATATTGACCAACTAGGGAAATGTGTTACTCAAAGAGGAAAAATAATGACCAAATAACGAAATACATCGCTCAAACTTATGAAAACTAGGAAACTTTGTTAGCCAAATGGAAGAAACCTTGGTCAAGTAGGAAAATCTGTTAGCCAAATGTGAAAAATGTCGGCCAAATGCAGAAATAGTTCGGCCACACGTATGCAAACAAGGAAAGGTTGTTAGCCAGATAGGAAAAGTATTAACAAAGTAAGAAAATGTGATAGCCAAAGGTGAAAAAATATCAGCCAAAGAGAGAAATATCTCATCCAAACTTATAAAAAGAAGGAAAATTCTCAACCAAATGAGAAAACGTTAGACCAAATATAGTAACATCTCAACCAAACTTATTAAAACTAGGAAACTTTGTTAGCCAACGAGAATAAAAACCTAGGTCAAGTAGGAAAATCTGTTAGCCAAATGTAAAAAATGTCGGCCAAATACAGAAATACCTCGTCCGCACTTATTAAAATTAGGAAAAATTTGTTAGCCAAATAGTAAAAATATTGCCCAAGTAGGAAAATTTGATAGCCAAATGTAAAAAAAATATCACCCAAAGAGAGGAATATCTCGGCCAGACTTATAAAAAGTAGGAGAACTATTTGCCAAATGGGAAAAAGTTAGGCCAAATACAGAAATATCTCAACCAAACATATAAAAAATAGGAAAATTGATAACTAAACGGGAAATATATTGACCAACTAGGGAAATGTGTTACTCAAAGAGGAAAAATAATGACCAAGTAACGAAATACATCGCTCAAACTTATGAAAACTAGGAAACTTTGTTAGCCAAAGGGGAAAAAAACCTTGTTCAAGTAGGAAAATCTGTTAGCCATATGAGAAAAATGTCGGACAAATGCAGAAACAAGTTCGGTCACACGTATGCAAACTAGGAAAAGTTGTTAGCCAGATAGGAAAAGTATTGGCCAAGTAAGAAAATTTGATAGCCAAATGTGAAAAAAATATCAGCCAAAGAGAGAAATATCTCATCCAAACTTATAAAAAGAAGGAAAATTCTCAACCAAATGAGAAAAAGTTAGACCAAATATAGTAACATCTCAACCATACTTATGAAAACTAAGAAACTTTGTTAGCCAAAGAGAAAAAAACCTTGGTCAAGTAGGAAACTCTGTTACCCAAATGTGAAAAATGTCCACCAAGTACAGAAATAACTTGTCCACACTTATGAAAACTACGAAAATTTTGTTACCCAAAGATGAAAAATATTGCCCAAGTAGGAAAATTTGAAAGCCAAATGTGAAAAAAATATCACCCAAAGAGAGAAATATCTCGTCCAGACTTATAAAAAGTTGGAAAATTTGTCAACCAAATGGTGTAAAGTTAGACCAAATACAGAAACATCTTAACCACATGTATAAAAAACGAGGGGAAAATGTCGACCAAATACAGAAATAACTCAACCCAATTTATAAATATGGCAACCAAACTTATGAAACGTAGGAAAATGTGTTAACCAAAAGGGGAAAATATGGTACACGTAACGAAATATCTCATCCAAACTTATAAAAAGTAGAAAATTATGTCAACCAAACGCGAACAATACCGGCCAAATACAGAAATTTCTCAACCAAACTCATGAAAAGTAGGAACAACTTGTTACCCAAATAGGAAAAATATTGGTCAAGTAAAGAAATAGCGTGGTCAAACCTATAAAAACGTACCAATATTTGTTAACACAACTTGGCCACTTGTTCTTACAAACTTGCTCGCTGGCTCAAACAATTTGTCCACTTGCTATTACAATCGGTCGACCTATCCTATCACTCACACACTTACCATAACAACTGTCCCTTTTCCCCAACAACGTGTCTACCGACTCTCTCATATTATCGACTCACCCTATCAACTTACCCACTGACTCTAACAACTTCCCCACATGGGCTCACAAAATTTCCACTTGTTATTACAACTTGTCGACAGTCCTCGCCCAAATTACCACTTACTCTTACAAACTGTCCCAACTGCGCGCACAAAGGTGTCCACTTGTGATTTCACGGCCTCCTCACCACATAGATAAATAGCCCTCATAAAATACAAATGTATCCCGCAAGTCATACAGAAGTGTCCCCCATATTGTCATAAAAAAAATATTTGTGTTTGTAGGTAAGTTCATGTCTTTGGCAATTCATAATATATGCTCACACAAGCGATATTACTCATGACGTCATATAAACAAAAATATAAAGGATAACAATTGTGGCTCTGCCGACATTGGCCGACATTTTTCACTTTTTGGTAACAGATTTTCCTACTTGACCTAGGTTTTTCCCCTCCTTTAGTTAACAAAGTTTCCCTACTCTTCATTAGTTTGAGTTAGATATTTTTGTATTTGGCCTAACTTTTTCCCATTTGGTTGACATATTTTCCTACTTTTTATAAGTTGGGACGAGCTATTCCTCTCTTGCTATTTGTTTTACATTTGGGTATCACATTTTCCTACTTTCACATTTTGATTAACAAAGTTTAGCTTTTCTTTAGGTACCTTGTTTAGTGTTTGTGTCAGCTTCTAGTGTTCGTGTCAGCGATTTTTCATTGGTTGTTTCAGTTTTCATTGTGTGTGTGTGGGTGTGGGGGTGTGTGTGTGTGTTATTTTGTCGTGTCATTTTTATTATTTTTTTAGTCACTGTTGTATCTGTCTTTGTATGTGTTATATTTTGACGCTTATGTCATTTCCCCCCCCCCCCTTGTTTTTGTCCGTTTTCCTTGTTTGGGTCGGTGCCTTATTATCCTATATGTTTATTTGAGTGAGCATATTGTGAAGTTAGTGAGCGCCTATTTGTCGACCGTGATGGAATGGACAACCGATGACCTAATAAGTTTTGTACGTTACACTATACTCGACACCATTTGCCTTGTAGTTACCTTTTAAGTGTCGTATCGTTGTTTGCTCGTAATGGGCATGCACCCCGGATGCTGTCGCTTTTAGAAATGATCGATATCTCACAATGAGCCTTTTTCACGGCACTGGAGACACTATCAATAAGATGATAGAGTGGTGGGTTATGACGTCCTCACCTCTTAGAACTACAAAATACAGATATTTCAGTAACACCTTACATGGCATACAACACAAACTAGCTTTATACTACATACGTTATACAAATACTTAGTGAAACAACAAGCACCCTCGCTATTCTACTACTCCTACTATTACCACCACCACCACCACCGCCGCCGTCGCTACTACTACTACTACTACTACTACTACTACTACTACTACTACTACTACTACTACTACTACTACTACTACTACTACTACTACTACTACTACTACCAATATTATTACTATTTGTATCCATGGTGTTGGAGATCATAGTTTATGGAGTGTCATACTGACCAATGTCAGGCGATAAGTCTCTTGCTGATGTTGGTGACTATTACTACTGGTGCTATTGGTACTATGAGTACCACCATTACATGAAGGTAATGCCGTTAATTGGGGATTTCTGTAATGTGAGTCAATCCCGGAATTGTTCAATGGTGTTGGAGATCGCAATGTGTGGGTGATACGTCCGTTGGTAAGACACGTGATGATGATGATAATTAGTACTATTGTTGGTATTGCTACTACTACCATTACAAATACCACCTAACATGGCCCTTGATGATGATGACTAATATTACTACGAACAACTCTACTATTATTACTATACAACCACGCCAATTGTAGACAATAGCGATAAACGTATTAGAACCTACTCGCCCTGATCAGCGCCATCCTTCCCACAGCAGACAGTTTGATACTTCATGACTGAGACACCCCAATCTCTAGACCTAACAACTTGACCACCTCTTGATCATCACCATGTCACTACACCTACTCTCCTCTGCAATTTATGTGGTCAT
The DNA here is from genome assembly GCA_014155875.1 of Cepaea nemoralis. Taxonomy (NCBI): domain Eukaryota; kingdom Metazoa; phylum Mollusca; class Gastropoda; order Stylommatophora; family Helicidae; genus Cepaea; species Cepaea nemoralis. The sequence goes on along the minus strand of JACEFZ010006918.1, from coordinate 247,260 downwards.
TCGACCACTTGACCACTACTTGACCACCTCTTGACCACTACTTGACCACATCTTGATCATCATCGTGTCACTACACGTACTCGCCCCATCAATTTAAGGGGTAACTTGACCACTTGACCACCCCTTGACCACTCCTTGACCACTACTTGACCACCTCTTGATCATCACTGCATCACAAGACACACTCTCCTCTACAATTTTAGGATTATTTGACCACTTGACCACCGCTTGACCACCACTTGACCACTACTTGACCACCTCTTCACCATCACCGTGTCACTACACATACTCTCCCCAACAATTTAAGTGGTCATTTAACCACTTGACCACCCCTTGACCATTACTTAACCGCTACTTGACCACCTCTTGATCATCACCACATCACAAGACGCACTCTCCTCTACAATTTAAGTGGTCACTTGACCACGTGACCACTGCTTGACTACTACTTGACCACCACTTGACCACGTCAAAGATCGTTTTAAACACCACAATGTCAATACACGTAACTTCCTCTACAATTTAAGGGGTCACTTGACCACCTTGGCCACCACTTGGCCACCGCCTGACCACCTCATGATCATCACCATATCACTACACCTACTTTCCCCGACAATTTAAGTGGTCACTTAACCACTTGACCACCACTTGCCCATGCCATTGACACTTTAACCACCACCATATCACTACACGTACTCTCCCCTACAATTTAAAGGATTACTTGACCACCCCTTGACCGCTTGACCACCTCTTGACCACCTCTTGACCACCACTTGAGCACGTCATCGCACACCCTTACCTATAATTTAATGGGTCACTTGACTATGTTTTTTCCCCTTTTTTTCTTCTTTTTCTTCTTCTTTTCTATATATGTTTTTTTTTTAAATTATTATGTACCTTACTTGAGTCGTTTGTTTTCTTTATTGTTGTTTTATGTCGTACCTATAATTACTTGACCACGCACGCCACCTCTGACCACCACACCCACTCTGATGAGTCACTTCGCAACACCTACTCTGACCACCACACCTACTTAAAAAACCCGAGGAGTTATCGCCCTTTGTGGCGCAAAAGCGATGTGCGCCACAAAAAACAAGGTCGTTTCCTACTTCTACACTATTATTGATTTCCCCCTCAATACTTTATGGTTCTGTACTTCTCGCCTTTCTGAAATTTGTTTTATAACGTAAGTAGACGCGTATCACTTTCTAGACTTGTTCTAGTACGCGTTATTAAATTTAGCTTCTACTTTTACATAGTAGGGGAGGAGGGATTTATAAGGAGGAAATACGAAAAGGAAAGGGGGGTGACATTCTGAACATATGGTGAAGAGGTGTATGGGCCAAACAAAGATTGAGAACCACTGATCTATAATATTTTACACTGGCAGGGGTCAGCTTCTGAGCACTTCCGGGTCGGTGAATCTTATCAAACTTCTGTCAACAACCATGTAAAGTCCTCCTTTAGGTCGTACTTAGGTTAACTTCTGCACTGATTGGCACCTTGCCGTCTTAACAGACGATGGTTTGTAAAATGGAGATATACCTCTCCATAGCAGCAGCAAGCCTGGGCTGAATTTAGAGACCTTGTGTTGCCCATGCAGCTTGAGCCCTCTCACATCCTGTCTAGTTTATTCCAGAGGAATTCAACTTATACTAGCATAAACTACACCAGGAGGTCAGTAAGGCCGAATGTTGGACAATGGCGGAATGGGTAAGAGCTCATTCCCGGTGTGCTGATGCGGAGTTCAATTACGAGAATATGCCTATAGCAGTCAGCAAACAAATAAACGGCCCATTTCCAGGCTCCGGGTCGCATTTACAGCTAGCTCCATATGTGTATATCAGCACTCCACGGGTGGTCTGGTTAATGTCAGGCCGGGCCTCTCTCTCTCTCTCTCTCTCTCTCTCTTTCTCTCTCTCTGTCTCTCTCTCTTTCTCTCTCTCTCTCTTTCTCTCTCTTTCTCTCTCTCTCTTTCTCTCTCTCTCTGTCTCTCTCTCTTTCTCTCTCTCTTTCTCTCTCTCTCTTTCTCTCTCTCTCTCTTTCTCTCTCTCTCTCTCTCTCTCTCTCACACACACACGCACACAAAACGTCGTCGTCTTCTTCCTCGCTGTCTTTCTTTCCATGACAATTCCTATGTATTTCTAAACATATGCCGCTGCCTATTATTTTTAGGCCGTTATTTTCAAATTATAATATTGTAGGTTCGGAGGAGTGTAAGTAGTTGCTATCTGAGATCGAAGGATTGAAATTAATAACTGTTACAGAAACATGTGAAGTAGCAGTATGGTTGAAAAGACAGCCTGGGACAACAGACATAAATACGACTATAGATGATTTGCTCATTCGATTGGTATGTTGTGAATCCTTTGGAAGGCCAGGGTTTAAAATTACATGTACTTCAGAAATCGGAGAGAAGTTCGCCTCATGGCGAGGGACATTGGCAATATGAACAGCTAACCCTCACACAAAAGTCGGCGCATTGCACTGTCTGGAAATAGCAATTACCAATAGTAGGTGTAACACGTGTGTAGACTACGATGGGGTTCAAAGCGAACGAACGCCAGAAAGAATGCACTGGAGTTCATCTTGTCTAAGCCAGTGTTTCTCAACCATTTTTGGCCCGTGCCCCCTTCACCATATTTTCAGAACGTCACCCCCCCCCCCCCCCGTTCATATTTCCTATCTAAAAATCCCCCCACCCCTATACAGTATACGTAAAAATGTAAGGTAAATTTAATAGCACATACTAAAACAAGTCTAGACATCCACATAAAACATGATTTGTGGGTCTACTGACTTTATAAAATGAATTTTAGAAGTATGAGACGTACTTAACTGTAAAGTATGAAGGGAAAAACAATATCAAGTAATCGGTTCTTGTATTAACGCGATCTTGAAATGGTCTTCATTCCCCCCCCCTCCCCCCTGGAAACCCTAAAATTCCCCCGGGGGGGGGGGGGGGAATTCCCCACCGGTTGAGAACCACTGGTCTAAGCCATCAGAACCGCTGGCATCTATCGGAGTGGGGTTCGTGTAGAGACTTTTCTACCCACCCGGCACCAAAGTGGCATCTCCATGTGAATCGTACTGCAGAGATGTCCTTCCCCTCTCCAAGACCAGAAACCACCGAGATGAGCCAGCAAGGATGTTAGCAGGACATGGTACAGTATGCAGGCTGGCCTGGAGTTTAGATAAGTTTGGTCACATTTCCTCCACGGGTTGTATGTATTTCATTATCAGCAGATTCATCCTGGTTGGAGAGGGGGGCCTGTGGAGGAGAAGCCACAAGATACCCATTGCGTGCTCACTTGTACAGAAAGTTCGCAGAGTTATAAGCAACTTAACCGAGTGGCTAGAATGCCGGATTCTCCTTCAGGAGATCGGAGTTCAATCCTTGTTAAGGTGTGGAGTTTTTTTGTTGTTTTTTTTTTGTCGGGGGCAAAAAGAAAACCCTAACCTACACAGTTCGCAGCGACTGCAATAGCCAGGCGGCCTTAATTCCCCAGGCTCGAGACACCTCTGCCATACACCGCATGGTACTATATTGGCAGTAAATGGCAGTTATTTTGGGACCTAACTCAGCATCTCATCACGCGCCTTGCTTTCCGGCAGGCGTGGGTAGTGGTTTAGGAATCTGTACCGTGTCCCCTCTGTAAGCTGTTTGGGAATCGCTGGGCCAGCGGACTTAGCGATGAGATGAGACGCCGAAAGCCGTTGAGTAATCACAGCTGAAGGAGACACAGAGCCGTGTTATCCCTGTATTGATATGGGTAGTGATATGGCTGGCCTCGAGTACTTCAACTGTTAGCTTTGTTATGCCTGTTTTATGTTTGGAATTTGCAGCTTTTTTTAAAGTGTATTATAATGGCTTTCTTTCTTTCTTTCTTTCTTTCTTTCTTTCTTTCTTTCTTTCTTTTTTTTCTTTCTTTCTTTCTTTCTTTCTAACTTTCTGTTCTCTTTTTTTTCTTTCTTTCTTAATGTATTCTTCTTTCAGTCTTTCTCCGACCTTCACACCGTTTTTCTTAACTTCTCCACCCTTCTCCGTTTTACGTAGTCTTCCCCCCCCCCCCCACCCCCCCCCCCACTTTTTACATTTTCTGGGCATTTTTTTTCTTTATTTACCTTCGCTTCTTTTACATCTTTCTACTATCACAAGGCATCTTATCCAACTGTAAATTTGTTCTCATCATTATCATCACCATTTGTGTGTTTTGAATGGGTGGGGATGGGGGATCTACACACAAACTATTGATTGATTGATTGATTGATGATGATGATGATGATTGGCTCCTTACCGTCTTGACATACGATATTTTGTAAAATGGAGTTATACCTCTCCATAACACAAAGCCTGTGCTGAATGTAGAGATCATGTGTTGCCCATGCAGCATGATCTCTCTCTCTCTCTCTCTCTCTCTCTCTCTCTCTCTCTCTCTCTCTCTCTCTCTCTCTCTCTCTCTCTCTCTCTCTCTCTCTCTCTCTCTCTCTCTCTCTCTCTCTCTCTCTCTCAGCCTGCCTATTTTACTCAAGAGGAAAGGTAATACCAATACGTCTGGGACTAGATAAGCTGCATAAGCTGTCGGATCAGCAAAACAATACTCTAACTGTCTGCTTATCGGAGCTTCCATCCTAGACCAGTTGCCGACAAAGGCTTAGGGCCTTGACTGCCCTGTCATGACATTTAGTCTTTAGATTGCATTTCCGCGCACTAGGGTAAGGCGTGTACCCTCCCAATTGCACTCCTCCGCCCGAAGCCGTTGGCACAATGTGGGGTGTCGGGTTTGGTGAGCTTCGCCCAACATTCAGCGCTAACAGAAAGCAGGTAGTACCGTCTACTGTCATACGGTAGGTAGCTCAGTCATATCTGACCAAGACCTGACAACCTATTACTACTGAAGCCGTCGCAGTGGCGTTGCGGACGCTATTCGTAATGCCGCTTACCCGCGTTCGAAACAGCGGTGACCGATTTGGCAGCAGACCGTGTCTCGCTGGTTTTAACGTGCTGGATGGGAACCAGTCGTTCAGAAAGCAATGGCAAACTACTGAAAGTTAAAAATTTGCCAAGACATCAACAACGGCAGTAAAATGCGTGTGTTGACTGCGACGTCCTGTAAAGGATATGCAACTTTAAAAAAAGACAGGGATGTGCTTTGTGACCGGAACTCCGCCCTTCTCTCTCTCTCTCTCTCTCTCTCTCTCTCTCTCTCTCTCTCTCTCTCTCTCTCTCTCTCTCTCTCTCTCTCTGTCTCTCTCTCTATCTATCTCTTTATCTCTCCTCTCTCTCCCTCTCTCTCTCGTCTCTCTCCTCTCTCTCTCTCTCTCTTCTCTCTCTCTCTCTCTCTATGTGTGTGTAGGGAAATAATGAGAGAGATCAGGAAAGGTCAGGAACTCGAGTGGGAGTTATTTTTAAAAACTCTGCCTGATACAGATGACACAGTATTGATAGCTGAAAGTGCCAGAAGTCTGCAGAAAACTGTTTGATGTTGTAGTAATAGAGAGTGTACAAAAGGCATTTCTTTGAATATCAAGACAACTGAGACAATGGTTATATCAGCGAAAGAGATAAAACCAAAAAAAAAAAAAAAGGATATTGCAACAGAAAGAACAAATTTTAAATTAGAACATGGTGTATTTTAAATGACTGTATAGTGTTTGAAAATATTGCCGGTCCAAGTTTTGTATTCACCCTTTGTAAAGTTCATGCAACATAATAGGTAAATGCAAAACTTGGACCGATAATATTTTCACACACTGCACAGTCATTACAAATACACCCTGTACAAACATTCAAATATGTGAGGGCAATCATATCATCACATACGTGACAGATAATAAAAGCTGAATAGACCAAGCAAAGACTGAATTTCAGAAGATGGAAAAACAGGTCAGCATGATCAACTGAATAAGAGCGCTCGCTCATAAACTCCCGGTGTGCTGATGCCGAAGTAGCGGGATAAACCCCTACACCGGTCAGCTGGACTAACATGTTGACCTATCGTCCTTGACTTGGGACGTAAATTACAAGTACCTCTGAAGTCGGAAGGGGTTCGTTTGATGGCGAGGGCCGTTAGCAACAGGGACAGCTAATCCACACACAAAAATCAGTCCAGTGCACTAGAAGTAGCAGCACCTGTATGATCTACGCATGAGTTCAAGGCGAGAGAACAAAGAAGATGAAACGGATCAAATGTGAGAAGTCGCTGTAAGCCAATGTCAGAAAGAGAGTTAGTCTTTCCTCCTGTGCCTAAGGCGGCGCATAGGGCAGAAGTCATGGCTCTCCATGTCTGGCGGTTCTCTGCCATCTGTTGTAGATCTTGGATGCTTATTTGGCCATTGAATGAGCCTTCTCTGATGATGGTTCTACGCAGGGTCTCTCTTGGTCTTCCCCGTTTTCTCTTCCTTACCAGTGTCCATATGAGGGCTTGGTAGGGGAGTCTTGTCTTGTCCATTCTGAGTACATGGCCGATGTAATTCCAACGGCGTTTTCTTCTAAAATTGGATCCAATATATTGCTTAGTCTCTTGTCTTATTTTCGTTTTGGTTCTAAAGTCTGTCCAGTTGGGGGTTTAGAATTCTTCTAAGACATTTGTTTTCAAAATTGTCTTTTTATTTTTTTCAATCTAAGGCTACCGTTGATTTCTAACTTTCACATCCATACGTTAGCACTGGAATCACACAAGAGTTGAAGATTTTAAGTTTTGTGTGTTTGCTGAGTGTCTCTGACTTCCAGATGTTTGACAGTTTATTGAGGGCACCAGATGCCAGTGCGATTCTAGATGATATTTCTGGTGTCGAGTCCCCTGTAGATGTCATTTTACTTCCTAGGTATGTGAAGCTGTTGACTTTTTCAAGAACGTGGTTGTTTTATTTGATGTCGTCTGAACTGTTGGTAAGAGAGTTATATCGAACCAGTTCTCCTTTATGTCAGTAAATCATGGAATATGAACCAACAAACACACTAGGGCGAGCTTGGAGGCAACAGAAATGTGGTTTCTGAGACGAATGTTGTGAATACCGTGGACTGCCAGAGTAACCAACAACGATTGCCTGGTAGAGGCTGTTGACAATATAATATTGAACGCAAATGCCATCTGTCATCTACTGCCTCTAGTGCCTTGCGGTGTTGGACAGATGGGTTTTGGGCTTGGGGAATTAAGGCCGTCTTTATAGTGCAGTCGCCGCCAACTGTGCAGGTTAGGGTTGTCTTTTTTCCCCCTGAAAAAAATAAATCCGCATCTTACTGAGAATTCGAACCCGAGTCTATCAATAAATAAACAAGAGGCAGTGTTCTTTGCTCATATAATGAGTAGAGAAAAAATAGAGAAAATCATCACGGCTGGAAATCTCAGCGGTTCAAGACACAGAGACAAGCCGAGAGAGGTGGTTTAGTGGAGGGTCTAAGATGGTGGCGTGGAGGAATATTCTCAATAGAATCGATCCAGAACACCAAGGTCTGTGGAAAGACATGAGCGCCTACGCCAGTTCGCACGACACATAATGATAATGTTGATTATTCCCAGGTTTCTATTGTGATGTGTAGTGTTTTTGATTTTACTTTCCGGTTTTCGTTTATTGTTTCTGCGTCTTTCCAGTTCATTCTGTCATTCTATCTGTCTTTAAGTATACGGTAGTACATGCTTTCTTTCTTTCTTTCTGTCCTTCTTTCTTTCTTTCCGCCATCTTTCCTGCCTCCTTCCATTCTATCCTTCCTTCCTGTGTGTCTGTTAGTTAAACAGCGACATATACCAAGAATGGTACAGTTTCCCATCAAGTAGATGATTAAACGCTTAGTTAGTTTGTCTACTTTAATGTTAACCCATTAACTGTAAGTGTTCACAGTCATCCTCCGTGTATTGTATTGTATCCTTCATTTCTTCCTTTCTCTTCTCCCGACTTTAATTCTGCCATTCTTTCGAATGTAATACTTCACTTCTTTCTATCGAGTTTATTGTCTCATACCATGTTCTTTGTTCTGTCTATTCATTATTGATTTACAATCTCCTACCTTTTGGGTTTTTTTTCCTTCATTCTCATTATATTGTTTTCCCTTCTATGTTGTTCCTCGAGGTTTCATCTCGTGCTTCAGGACGTCGAGGTCTTAAAGAGAAGTTATCTGATTCCCATGTTGTCGCTGATCTCCTGTGGTGATTGTGTTTCCCGGTTGGCATTTCCGTGTGCGTCCACAAATGATATCTCTGCCGCATTCTTCGTCCACTTTCCGAAATTACATCACCCTATATGTGTCCATGTGTGTGGATGGAAATGTGTGTGGGAGATATTTGAGAGAGAGAGAGAGAGAGAGAGAGAGAGAGAGAGAGAGAGAGAGAGAGAGAGAGAGAGAGAGAGAGATTGTATGTAAAATGAATCCTAGAATTATTTTGCAGAACAGTGCACGCGTCGTCTCAGCTCAGCTCTTCTTTTTTTTCACTCTCTTCGTGCCTGTCCTCCTCCCCTCGTTAACAACATGGGTCAGCTATATACAGATCAGTAGTCGCCTGGCCAAAAGCTTAAGATCGCTCAAGCTCTTAAACTTATCTTGCGCTGATTGTGCGATAAGCGGTCAATCCCCTACACTCCCCGGGAAAGTTAACCCGGTCAACAAATTCCCGCAGAAGTCGGATGTGTCGGCCTAACGGCGCAAGAACGCAGCTCTGCTGTAAACAGGCACAACGCAGTCACTTCCGAAAAAAAAAATCCGGATGAACGCAGAAGAAGAAGAAGAAGAAGAAGAAGAAGAAGAAGAAGAAGAAGAAGAAGAAGAAGAAGAAGAAGAATCTCCTACACTGGTCATTTGGATGAAACGCTCACTTCAAGCAATGGCAAACTTTTTTTTCCCGCATATCCTTTACAGGACATTACATTTAACACCAGCATTCTTCAGCTGCTGTTGATGTCTTGGCAAGTTTCACGTTCAGTAGTTTGCCATTGCTTTCTGGGTGACCGGCTCACATACCTCCGTAAGTAACACGACGCGATCCGCTGCCGAATCACGCGCAGCTGTGAACCACCAACGCCAGGGAGACCGGCAATGGCAAACTACTGAAAGTAAAATTGAGGGAAATGTGAAGAATAACATGGACGGAGAGAAAAACTAATGAGGCAATCCTTCGACAACATACATATTGAAAGTCATAGTTACTGGCCGAAATACGAACCTATCACCTCCAAATTATGACAGCACTTTGCTGTAGAAACAAGTGTACTTCGATGCATGACAAACTAGACAACCCTAAAGAGCTACAAACAATGACCGCCAAACAATACATTTATGATTACTTATGAACTGTCGTAATGGCGTCAAAGGGTCCCACAAGTGATATTTATGTCGTTCACTATAGCCACGTCGTTAACTGTAGCCATGTCGTTAACTATAGCCATGTCGTTAACTATAGCCATGTCGTTAACTATAGCCATGTCGTTAACTATAGCCATGTCGTTAACAATAGCCTTAAATGTTTTTGTTGTCTAGTGCTTTCTCTAGTCTCTACTTCTTTCCCATAATTTTATGAGAGCCACACAATGCGTGTGTGTTATTATTAAATGTTTAATGCAACAGCAAATTAAAAGAGGGGTGGCCAAACAAGAACACTACGCAGGAAGTCAAAGAAGATTGATAAACCAACACAGAACTAGTGTCGTTACCTGCTACACGCTGCGGGATTTGCTGAGAAGGGGATCTGAGCACTTATGGACTGAATGGTTCGATGTGAAATGAGGATGATCTGTCGACTAACTAACTAACTAACTAACTAACTAACTAACTAATGTGTAATACTTCGAGTAACATGAAAACCGTAGATTGATTAGAGAAATGATACCGTTATACTCAAGATGTTTTTGGCTCGTTCTGAGGAGAAATAAACATGAACACTTAATGACAGTTGGCAGCCTGGATAGAAGAAGAGGGCGGGAGAAAAAACGAGATAAACACCTTGATTATTTAGCTAAATGGCGCAGTCGGCACAAGATCACAGACCTGAGTCAAGGCTCTGGTGATTAAATGAGATGGCGAACTATGATCACTCACGCATATTAGCCTGGTGCGTGAAAATAATGTGCTATACACCAGAGCTGTTCAATGAACTCGGGTAATTATTTTAATCCAGGCACCATGCTTCTGATAACATAGCAGTCATTCAAGTACGCTGGCTACACAATGCACCAGCTCTACAGAGTTAGCTAACTTATTCAGCACAAGTCTTCAAAGGAGTCAGCGAATATATGCAATTAGTGTAGCGGTTATCTTCACTGGCTTGTGAAGAGACGGGAACAGTTATCAAATTACATATTTGCATATAACTGTCAGTGGCAGAAAGCCGAGGCGGTGTCGAGAATTCTATTTTGCGAGTTAAAGTATAGAGCTCGTGCCGTATCGATCGTGCAGTCTTCTGTGTTGTTTATCTGGCCTTTGAGTTGAGGCTGCCAGGAGCTGTGAAAGCTGGCATTTTTGCGAGCTGTTGTAGAGTGTAGGTAATACGAGTGTGGAGCCACGGCGGCGTTGTGGTTGGTGCGCTTATTTGTTCGCGTTCAAACCTCTCCAGGGACCGGAATCGTTATTCCGACCAGCACGGCTCTGTAGTCGAGTCAGATTTATGACATTGGCTTTTTTCTGTTGTTGTTGTTGTTGCTGCTGTTATTGTTATTGTTGTTATTGTTATTGTTGCCTTTCACTTATGCCGTTAGGCGACGCGGGGAGGAGTAATTTGAGTTCCAGCGCCAGTGACTAGCGTCTTTCCTTCAATGTCCTCCAGATCTTCGTAAGCCATCTAGGATCAAGTAAATTCCCTGTGAGTTTGCTAGTCCTGTCATAAGTTTCTTACATTCTTCATTCTTGTGTTGTTGCTACCACCACCATGTCACAGCCACAGACAGACGAGCTTATTGGTACTTGACAGTTTTCACAATTGTCTGGAGGTGAAAGAATGAACGAACGAACAAACTTTATTTTCAAATGGTTAAGAATTGGGCACGCAGGCCCTCTGACATTCTGCCCTTCTTCTCTCTTTACTTTCATACATTACTTCATTCAACATCACTTATGAATCTACCATACATACGGGGATGTTTATTAGCTTTTGTCGTTTGAGATAATATTCCATTATTTTTGTTTTTGTTTTTATGGGGGAATGTAGTCTGTACTGAGATAGTGTTCAAACAGGTTGCGATTGTGACATTACATTTAACACCAGCATTCTTCAGCTGCTGTTGATGTCTTGGCAAGTTTCACGTTCAGTAGTTTGCCATTGCTTTCTGGGTGACCGGCTCACATACCTCCGTAAGTAACACGACGCGATCCGCTGCCGAATCACGCGCAGCTGTGAACCACCAACGCCAGGGAGACCGGCAATGGCAAACTACTGAAAGTAAAATTGAGGGAAATGTGAAGAATAACATGGACGGAGAGAAAAACTAATGAGGCAATCCTTCGACAACATACATATTGAAAGTCATAGTTACTGGCCGAAATACGAACCTATCACCTCCAAATTATGACAGCACTTTGCTGTAGAAACAAGTGTACTTCGATGCATGACAAACTAGACAACCCTAAAGAGCTACAAACAATGACCGCCAAACAATACATTTATGATTACTTATGAACTGTCGTAATGGCGTCAAAGGGTCCCACAAGTGATATTTATGTCGTTCACTATAGCCACGTCGTTAACTGTAGCCATGTCGTTAACTATAGCCATGTCGTTAACTATAGCCATGTCGTTAACTATAGCCATGTCGTTAACTATAGCCATGTCGTTAACAATAGCCTTAAATGTTTTTGTTGTCTAGTGCTTTCTCTAGTCTCTACTTCTTTCCCATAATTTTATGAGAGCCACACAATGCGTGTGTGTTATTATTAAATGTTTAATGCAACAGCAAATTAAAAGAGGGGTGGCCAAACAAGAACACTACGCAGGAAGTCAAAGAAGATTGATAAACCAACACAGAACTAGTGTCGTTACCTGCTACACGCTGCGGGATTTGCTGAGAAGGGGATCTGAGCACTTATGGACTGAATGGTTCGATGTGAAATGAGGATGATCTGTCGACTAACTAACTAACTAACTAACTAACTAACTAACTAATGTGTAATACTTCGAGTAACATGAAAACCGTAGATTGATTAGAGAAATGATACCGTTATACTCAAGATGTTTTTGGCTCGTTCTGAGGAGAAATAAACATGAACACTTAATGACAGTTGGCAGCCTGGATAGAAGAAGAGGGCGGGAGAAAAAACGAGATAAACACCTTGATTATTTAGCTAAATGGCGCAGTCGGCACAAGATCACAGACCTGAGTCAAGGCTCTGGTGATTAAATGAGATGGCGAACTATGATCACTCACGCATATTAGCCTGGTGCGTGAAAATAATGTGCTATACACCAGAGCTGTTCAATGAACTCGGGTAATTATTTTAATCCAGGCACCATGCTTCTGATAACATAGCAGTCATTCAAGTACGCTGGCTACACAATGCACCAGCTCTACAGAGTTAGCTAACTTATTCAGCACAAGTCTTCAAAGGAGTCAGCGAATATATGCAATTAGTGTAGCGGTTATCTTCACTGGCTTGTGAAGAGACGGGAACAGTTTATCAAATTACATATTTGCATATAACTGTCAGTGGCAGAAAGCCGAGGCGGTGTCGAGAATTCTATTTTGCGAGTTAAAGTATAGAGCTCGTGCCGTATCGATCGTGCAGTCTTCTGTGTTGTTTATCTGGCCTTTGAGTTGAGGCTGCCAGGAGCTGTGAAAGCTGGCATTTTTGCGAGCTGTTGTAGAGTGTAGGTAATACGAGTGTGGAGCCACGGCGGCGTTGTGGTTGGTGCGCTTATTTGTTCGCGTTCAAAACCTCTCCAGGGACCGGAATCGTTATTCCGACCAGCACGGCTCTGTAGTCGAGTCAGATTTATGACATTGGCTTTTTTCTGTTGTTGTTGTTGTTGCTGCTGTTATTGTTATTGTTGTTATTGTTATTGTTGCCTTTCACTTATGCCGTTAGGCGACGCGGGGAGGAGTAATTTGAGTTCCAGCGCCAGTGACTAGCGTCTTTCCTTCAATGTCCTCCAGATCTTCGTAAGCCATCTAGGATCAAGTAAATTCCCTGTGAGTTTGCTAGTCCTGTCATAAGTTTCTTACATTCTTCATTCTTGTGTTGTTGCTACCACCACCATGTCACAGCCACAGACAGACGAGCTTATTGGTACTTGACAGTTTTCACAATTGTCTGGAGGTGAAAGAATGAACGAACGAACAAACTTTATTTTCAAATGGTTAAGAATTGGGCACGCAGGCCCTCTGACATTCTGCCCTTCTTCTCTCTTTACTTTCATACATTACTTCATTCAACATCACTTATGAATCTACCATACATACGGGGATGTTTATTAGCTTTTGTCGTTTGAGATAATATTCCATTATTTTTGTTTTTGTTTTTATGGGGGAATGTAGTCTGTACTGAGATAGTGTTCAAACAGGTTGCGATTGTGTGTTTAGTGATTTGTGGTGTCTTTGATTTCTTGTGGAAGATTGTTCCACAACTGGGCAGCAGAGTAAGCTAAGCTTGTTTTGTATAAGTCTATCCTAGGTTTAGGGACATGAAGTATGCTTAGTCGTTCGTTATGTCTTGCGTTATATTTAAACAGTGGCCAAAGGTAGCTTGGGGCATTTTGAAATATGATTTTGTGAATTAGTTTGGCCTTATTAAAAAGTTAGCGTTTGAGGAGTGGCAGTAACTGAAGACGTTCATGAACGTTAGAATTGTCGGTAAGCTTTTTGCCATTAATTAAACGTGCTGCCCTTTTCTGGGATGAATAAAGGCATCCATCCCAGATTATGTAGCCATATTCAATATGTGGTTATATGTGGGAAGTATAGAATATCTTTCTTGTGTTTTCATCAAGGAAATTTGTAATTTTGGCAAATTGATATACTTTTTTGGCTGTTTGTGCATGAACATGGGAATTAAAGGTTAGATTTTGATCAATGATAAGACCCAGTGCTTCAATATATTTCATAATATTATTCTTATATAATATTATTATTATTCATAATATTATTCATATTATTATTCATATTCATATTATTATTATTATTATTATTATTATTATTATTTGCGGTGATGGTGATACTTATATCGACTGAAACACATCTACGACTTGCTTAAGTGTGACTTGAATTGCTGTCCAATACTGGAAAATAATTCATTGGCACCTTGCCGTCTTGACAGACGATAGTTTGGGCTTTAAAAAGGCATAATAACTTTTAACTATGGCGGTAGCGAGTGTGACTGATAAGGCCAATTTGCGCTGTAAATGTCCGTTCACAGTGGGTGCATGTGAACACGTGGTCATTTCCACCATCATGCACCATCTTACGTCTCAAACGCTTGGTGTGTGACTTTTCTGCAATAATTTTCTCCTTTGACTTTATTCCATTTCTGATATTTGCCCTCCATGCAACACGTTCAGCGGCGACTTGCTCCCAATGTGAATTATCAATGCCTGTATCAATCATGTCCCGCTTACACACATCTTTGTATCGTAGTAGAGGCCGACCCTGAGATCTCTTACCCATCTGTAATTCACCAAAAAAGATATCCTTTGGTATTCTACCATCATCCATCCTCCTAAGATGTCCTATCCATCTAAGTCTACGAAGACTGAGCATGGAATAAACTATCACACAACCTGATCTTTCCAATACTTCAGTATTTGTGATTTTGTCTTGCCACTTAATACTAAGAATTCTTCCCAGACACCGCATATGAAAGCTGTTTAAGTTGTTCTCTTGGTGTGAGTAAGAGTAGTATGTAATGATGCCTACACCCCCCCCCCCCCCATGGAGAAGGTGCGCACCTATTTTACTAAGAATAAAGAAGGAGGTGCCGGTAGGTGCTGTCGTTTTTAGTAAGCGCAAAGAAGGAGGTGCGGGACATAACTCAGGAGTAAATAATCGGCTGTTTTTGTGATAATACCTCCCCTTTTTTGAGACTTTTATTTTTTTTAAGAATTAAAATTTAATTATTCCTGTTATCGTAGGTTGTAGTGGGCGGGTCTTCGTGTTATTTGTTGTTAAGGTGTGGTTGAGTGGCCGGGTAGTTAAATATCTGCATCGAAACACTATCATCATATCATTTTAGAGCTTCAAATGAAATCCTTACAAAGGTCAAGATGGCTAGTAGTATTGATTTTAATGGGTATGGCTTAGCGAAAGTCGGTGTTAAGGAGTGGGTAGCAGTTACTAGTGAGCCGTAGAGGGTCGTAGTGGTTTAAACAATATCATCATACAGATTAAAAATGAAAACCTTAAAAAAGTAAAGATGACCGGTATTATTGCATTTAGTGGGTATGACTTTGTGATATTCGTTGTTAAGGGGTGGGGTGAGTGGATGGGTAACTATATAAACGCTTCCGAACACTATCATCGGGTTCGAACCCCAGTGGGGAGGTCTAGTGGTAGAAGAAATATTTATGTTTTTGTTACTTAGTTGTGATGGAGAGCTCTGGTGTTATTAACCCGGCTATGTTTAAGGGTACCCCAGACACTGTGGAAGTGACAGGTTCGAATCTCGGTACTTTGTCGTTGGTAAAATTGCCAGTCATCAACATGTGGGTGTCTAGTTGATTATAGGGGTTAGTGCCGCTTTGTCCGGCCGTGTCGCCGCAGCCACAAGTCCCACCGCTGATGAAAAAACACAGGCATCAAATTTCACCCTTGTACCTATGCGTCACAAAATATAACATAACTATCAGAATATGATATAATCTTAACCTCAACAGGTGTTGCCAAAAATCAATACTCATTTTCATAACGGCTAATCCAGGGGCTTATCGTCGTCGTAATGACAAAGATGGGGTATTGATATTACTAATATCTTCATGGCTGCAAATAGTTCGCGATATTAATAAAGGTTCATATAAAGGCTGGAAGGGGATTAAAGGATTAACACCTATTGTCGGAATATCCACAGAAATCAAAAGCACTACTCAATCGATTTTTCTCATATGTGGCGGTTGGGGATTATGGGTTAGGTGTATGTGTCCTTATTCAGTTAAAACAGGTGGTATGAGTAGGAGATATCACAAACAGTATCAGCATATGCCACTCTGATCTTAAATATCAGTAGTTCGTTATTCTTGTGACATTGAAAACGATTGGGGTTTGAAAAAGGATGGTGTACTATGTGATACAGGTCACCCCTGTCAGCGCATCGTAGCTGTGTTGTGAATTGTTGCCTATTACATCCGGGTGTGAAAATAATCAAACATATTTCATATCAGATCAATAGGCATGCCTCTATATAGCTGCACTGCGAACTTGGTTAGAGTCTACTTTAGGAAGTATCGTGTATCTGTGTATGCGCACTTACCACTTCTTATAGATGTGTGTAGTATTATTGGAGAGCAGCCGTTATGTATACATTATCAGAGTATGTTGCCTTACAGGGCTGGTGTAGTGTCTTTGTGTCTGCTATGCTGCATGTATTGTTCTGTTGCCTTGTATTATTTGGAGGGAGTTTCATGTGGTTGTCAAGTTAATTTTTCCCCACTCAGAATCCACATCCCCAGTGTCATTAGATGGTTTTTAACTTGTCTGCCTATTGTCCTCGCTTCACATTCATACAATAGTATAGGTTCTATGTAGTACTTGAACACTCTTTTTCTCCTTGTAATTGACATCTTTATATTAGTCATTATGTTTTCCACCTTACCAAAGACTATCTTCAACATATCGAAGCTTGGTCTATCCTCTTAAAGACAACTACTTCTTGTAGTCAATTTGCTACATTTTTCCCGTGTCAAGCTTCATGTCTCTGATCGTCTGTATTAGTGTGTTAGAAGTAAACCAACATCGCACAAGACAGCCATACACTACCACAATGTATACAAAAAGAAGCAATACACATAATCACAGTATATAAATATAGTACTAAATAGGAAGTAGTTGAAAGAATTCAAGTACATTATTACAAGGTAAATTAAATACAGTGATATGTATAAAATATCACACACCCGTGTTACATTAGCAAATAAGTACAAAGCACAAGGGTATGAAATACGTTGGTGTATTAGTTACATACAAATGAACCATACAACATACCGGCAAGTCCGCTACGGGACCTAACTCGTGTGAAGTTATGTCTGTAACCAACAGAAATGTGTGTGTGGTAATAACTACGATGTCTGTCTTTCATCATGTATCTGACCTGTTTGCATACCACTACATTCCTTTCGTTCACTTGTTGTATACTACCAATCAGGGTAATTGTCTTAGAATTGACCCACATTTTATGTTAGACAAGCATTGATTGGCTGTTCACTTGTGGTCTACAACCAATCAGGGTAATTGTCTTAGAATTGACCCACATTTTATGTTAGACAAGCATTGATTGGCTGGCAACTATAAGGTGGGCGGGGCTTACTGTATGTAATATATATCCAACTCACTACCTCTCACTCACTTTGTGATGTACACAAGAACGACGAAAGATTGGATCTTCAGTTTTGTGATTATTCAATGACTATTTGCCTTCAAGTTTAGAAAGTTTGCCATTTACCGTTTTGTCTCAGTATCCACGGACTATCAGCCATATACGGACCTACAGCTTTTGCGGCTCTTTCTTCCAATTTTTGGACATTCACAACTGCCTTGTAAGAATTATCAGCCAGATTCTTACCCTGACGCATCCGAAGTGTAAGCAACCTCGTTATTCTGCCATAGTTTACAACGTCATCTGCAAAGAAGTCATCGGCGTTTGAAACAAAGACGAGGAAAAAAGTGTTCGGGATTGAAACAGTTTACTAGACTAGTGAATAATACATCTTGTTGTTTGAGTATTTGACTTACCTATCTAGCCAACATCGTGTTATCGACCTTTGGTGAAAGATAGAAACTAAATATATTCAACGCTATATTCATCGGCTCGCTGTGAACGTGTGTCAAGTCGACAGTTGCTTGTCTCAGTATCAAGTCGCTAGTGAACATGCCTAAAAATACAAAGATGTCAACTAGGCAATCATCTGAGAACCACTTATGTGCAACTTGTGGGAAAGGTTTCACTGAAAGGCGCAGTCTGCTTCGCCATACTCGGACCAGTCACAGTACCAAGGAGCAAGTGTATTCGTGTCACACTTGTGGTCATAAGTTTAACAGAAAAGACAATCTACAACGTCACATTACAAAGGAACACACTACACCAGAAGTATCACCCAGTGTAATACCAACAGACGCTTCAACACCCGCTTCAGCAACACTACGTAAAAGACATGTGGCTACTAATAGTGATGTGGCAGTCAGCGAGAAGAAGACTAAACAAGACGAAAACTCCCAGCCAGTCAGTGACACACAACCCAAGGATGAAGCGGCTTCTTTACACACTCTTCCAGATGATATTAGACAAGTATACACCGACAACTGGAGTAGTATCAAAACACATCACAAGATAAACAAATATATGTCTGTCTATACATTTTATATTAGCCCACACACAATCCACCCTAAAGACTGGGCATCTACCTTGAACAAGATCTTTACCATTCAAAAGAGCATATTCAAAATCAACTTTAGTTATCATATAGTCCTTAGGCACAGCGAAACAGACGCTCTTCGATTGTATCACGCATCTTCAAATAATGCTTCTGTCTTAGAACTTCCACAACTAATCAAAAATAGACAAGACTTTGACGATTTTATCAAAATAGTACACGAACATGACGTTCTTACCTACGCTATGCAACAACGTCCAAATACCAAATACACTACAGAGACGATTCCAGCTATATGTTTTTATGTCTATCATATCCCAGAATTCCGGCTTGTTTAATAAATAACGCCCCTTTTATGACCCACGTTAGGCACCACTGTGCATGATCATACTAGATATAACATTCCATATTTAACCATCCGTTTTGTATACTGGTATTACGCTTGTTCCTTTTTGTGTGTGTAAACTTTGCTGGAAATACTGTAAAATAAACAGTTTTATGTATTATAAGTGCGTTCACTTGTTGGTTTTTAGTGTTGACGGTACATATGAGTGTCATGTGGTGAGCGGGTGTTACATGTTGATGGCCAAGTCAAGAAATATCTCAGCCATTCTTATAAAAATTAGGAAAATATGTTAACCTAATGAGAAAAATATTGCCCAAGTAAAGAAAAAATTTACACAAAACTTATAAAACTTAGGAAAATGTGTTAACCTAATGAGAAAAATATTGCCCAAGTGAAGAAAAAGTTTACACAAAACTTATTAAACTTAGGAAAATTTGTTAACTAAATGTGAAAAAATATTGTCCAAGTAAAGACATGTTTCAACTAGTCTTATAAATATGTCGCCCAAACTTATGAACATTAGGAATATGTGTTATCCAAAAGGGAAAAATATTGACCAAGTGAAGAAATATCTCAACCATACTTATGAAAAGGAGAAAAATGTGTTAACCTAACGGGAAAAACATTGGCGAAGTGAAGAAATATCTCAGCCATTCTTATAAAAATTAGGAAAATGTGTTAACCTAATGAGAAAAATATTGCCCAAGTGAAGAAAAAATTTACACAAAACTTATAAAACTTAGGAAAATTTGATAACTAAATGTGAAAAAATATTTCCCAAGTGAAGAAAAATTTACACAAAACGTATAAAACTTAGGAAAATGTGTTAACCTAATGAGAAAAATATTGTCCAAGTAAAGACATGTTTCAACTAGTCTTATAAATATGTCGCCCAAACTTATGAACATTAGGAATATGTGTTATCCAAAGGGAAAAATATTGACCAAGTGAAGAAATATCTCAACCATACTTATGAAAAGGAGAAAATGTGTTAACCTAACGGAAAAACATTGGCGAAGTGAAGAAATATCTCAGCCATTCTTATAAAAATTAGGAAAATGTGTTAACCTAATGAGAAAAATATTGCCCAAGTGAAGAAAAAATTTACACAAAACTTATAAAACTTAGGAAAATGTGATAACCAAATGTGAAAAAATATTTCCCAAGTGAAGAAAAAATTTACACAAAACGTATAAAACTTAGGAAAATGTGTTAACCTAATGAGAAAAATATTGCCCAAGTGAAGAAACAATTTACACAAAACTTATAAACCTTAGGAAAGTGTGTTAACCTAAGGAGAAAAATATTGATCAAGTAAAGACAAATTTACACCAAACTTATGAAAAGTAGGAAAATTTGTTAACCAAAGGGGAAAAAATATGGGCTAAACTATGAAATATGTTGACCCAAGTAAGAAGATATGTTAGCCAAAGGGGGGAAAATGTTGGCCAAAACATGAAACATCTTAACCAAACTTATAAATATCTCGTGTAAACTTTTAAATAAGTAGAAAAAAAATATTGCTTCTGTAGTTATGTCAAAAGTATCTTGAACTTTTAGCTGAACAGACATTTCACAAGACACAATCATCAACGACAGCACTTTCCCGTTTTTACATTACCGAAAGCTTCAACTTACCATTCCAACGTATCTGCTAAAGAAACACTTATACATAATAATCAACCATCTCTTCACACTCTTTGTTCTTTCTTTCTAACACAAAGTGTCTCTGTCTTTCATAGATAACTTCACAACTTTTCCATGTCACATCACCAAGATACTCCAAACCGCCATTGTACACGAGCTCCAATGAATCAGTCATAACATTTATGGCAATGCAATCTGTGGCTCCACCTAGGATAGTTTCGATATCAGCTAAGTAGTCATCAGCAAAGAGCCATTACCCATGGCTGACATCTTCAACTTTCTATACCACAATGTCTTCTACATTAACCTTCCATTGTTCCATCTTTCAACAATACAAAGGGTGGTCTTCTCGAAGTTTAGCTAACATAACATTTCGTACTTTGTCCATCGCTTTCACACTTTGTCATTTCACAGATGCAATAGTGACAAGTCTGCAACCAACACTGTCTGTTATGAAATCAACCTTTCTTAAAACCACGTCTGCCTTAATGAACCCTTGAATACCCTCTACCACATCTTCTAACCGACTTTCAACGTTTCATACCAAATAATATTAACACTATCTTTTATTACAGAGCAGCCGATTTTCTGCTGACTAGGCAGATTTTCCAACCCAATGGAGATAAATCATGTGTCCCCCCTAACATACTAGGCGCTATTCTAGACAACGAATATGGTCATCAACCATCACCCCTAAGAAGAACTTGAAAACAACACAAGAGATTGTGTTCCTGAGACGAAATCCTTGGACTACCAGAGTACCTAACGCTGATCCCCTAAAAGAACCTAAGAAACATAGAGCATTATATACATCAAATACATCAAACACAACAAACTATTTCTTACTAACCCTAACTATACATCAAACACAACAAACTCTTTCTTAAGAGATATGGATGCAAACCAGTGTCAGAAATGGAAAAATTTTAATTTGTGTGATTAAATTTTAATTAACATTTAAAACTAATAAATCACAATTTTATTGCGCAAGAGGTAAGATCGATATACGTCCTATACCTAACTTATACCTATACTTAGGCTATATCTGTATATTAAGTGAAGCGGGCAATAACATTGTGATTTATTAGTTTTAAATGTTAATTAAAATTTAATCACACAAATTAAAATTTTTCCATTTCTGACACTGGTTTGCATCCATATCTCTTAAGAAAGAGTTTGTTGTGTTTGATGTATAGTTAGGGTTAGTAAGAAATAGTTTGTTGTGTTTGATGTATTTGATGTATATAATGCTCTATGTTTCTTAGGTTCTTTTAGGGGATCAGCGTTAGGTACTCTGGTAGTCCAAGGCTTTCGTCTCAGGAACACAATCTCTTGTGTTGTTTTCAAGTTCTTCTTAGGGGTGATGGTTGATGACCATATTCGTTGTCTAGAATAGCGCCTAGTAGGTTAGGGGGACAGATGATTTATCTCCATTAGGTTGGAAAATCTGCCTAGTCAGCAGAAAATCGGCTGTTCTGTATAAAAGAGAATGTTAATGTTATTTGGTATGAAATGTTGAAAGTCGGTTAGAAGATGTGGTAGAGGGTATTCAAGGGTTCATTAAGGCAGACGTGGTTTTAAGAAAGGTTGATTTCATAACAGACAGTGTTGGTTGCAGACTTGTCACTATTGCAGCTGTGAAATGACAAAGTGTGAAAGCGGTGGACAAAGTACGAAATGTTATGTTAGCTAAACTTCGAGAAGACCACCCTTTGTATTGTTGAAAGATGGAACAATAGAAGGTTAATGTAGAAGACATTGTGTTATAGAAAGTTGAAGATGTCAGCCATGGGTAATGGCTCTTTGCTGATGACTACTTAGCTGATATCGAAACTATCCTAGGTGGAGCCACAGATTGCATTGCCATAAATGTTATGACTGATTCATTGGAGCTCGTGTACAATGGCGGTTTGGAGTATCTTGGTGATGTGACATGGAAAAGTTGTGAAGTTATCTATGAAAGACAGAGACACTTTGTGTTAGAAAGAAAGAACAAAGAGTGTGAAGAGATGGTTGATTATTATGTATAAGTGTTTCTTTAGCAGATACGTTGGAATGGTAAGTTGAAGCTTTCGGTAATGTAAAAACGGGAAAGTGCTGTCGTTGATGATTGTGTCTTGTGAAATGTCTGTTCAGCTAAAAGTTCAAGATACTTTTGACATAACTACAGAAGCAATATTTTTTTTTCTACTTATTTAAAAGTTTACACGAGATATTTATAAGTTTGGTTAAGATGTTTCATGTTTTGGCCAACATTTTCCCCCCTTTGGCTAACATATCTTCTTACTTGGGTCAACATATTTCATAGTTTAGCCCATATTTTTTCCCCTTTGGTTAACAAATTTTCCTACTTTTCATAAGTTTGGTGTAAATTTGTCTTTACTTGATCAATATTTTTCTCCTTAGGTTAACACACTTTCCTAAGGTTTATAAGTTTTGTGTAAATTGTTTCTTCACTTGGGCAATATTTTTCTCATTAGGTTAACACATTTTCCTAAGTTTTATACGTTTTGTGTAAATTTTTCTTCACTTGGGAAATATTTTTTCACATTTAGTTATCAAATTTTCTAAGTTTTATAAGTTTTGTGTAAATTTTTTCTTCACTTGGGCAATATTTTTCTCATTAGGTTAACACATTTTCCTAATTTTTATAAGAATGGCTGAGATATTTCTTCACTTCGCCAATGTTTTTCCCGTTAGGTTAACACATTTTTCTCCTTTTCATAAGTATGGTTGAGATATTTTTTCACTTGGTCAATATTTTTCCCTTTTGGATAACACATATTCCTAATGTTCATAAGTTTGGGCGACATATTTATAAGACTAGTTGAAACATGTCTTTACTTGGACAATATTTTTCTCATTAGGTTAACACATTTTCCTAAGTTTTATACGTTTTGTGTAAATTTTTCTTCACTTGGGAAATATTTTTTCACATTTAGTTATCAAATTTTCCTAAGTTTTATAAGTTTTGTGTAAATTTTTTCTTCACTTGGGCAATATTTTTCTCATTAGGTTAACACATTTTTCCTAATTTTTATAAGAATGTCTGAGATATTTCTTCACTTCGCCAATGTTTTTCCCGTTAGGTTAACACATTTTTCTCCTTTTCATAAGTATGGTTGAGATATTTTTTCACTTGGTCAATATTTTTCCCTTTTGGATAACACATATTCCTAATGTTCATAAGTTTGGGGCGACATATTTATAAGACTAGTTGAAACATGTCCTTACTTGGACAATATTTTTCTCCTTAGGTTAACACATTTTCCTAAGTTTTATAAGTTTTGTGTAAATTTTTTCTTCACTTGGGCAATATTTTTCTCATTAGGTAAAACACATTTTCCTAAGTTTTATAAGTTTTGTGTAAATTTTTTCTTCACTTGGTCAATATTTTTCCCATTAGGTTAACACATTTTCCTAAGTTTATAAGAATTTGTGTAATGATATTTCTTTACTTGGCAATAGTTTTTCTCATTAGGTTAACATATTTTCCTAATTTTTATAAGAATGGCTGAGATATTTCTTGACTTGGCCATCAACATGTAACAACCGCTCAACACATGACACTCATATGTACCGTCAACACTAAAAACCAACAAGTGAACGCACTTATAATACATAAAACTGTTTATTTTACAGTATTTCCAGCAAAGTTTACACACACAAAAAGGAACAAGCGTAATACCAGTATACAAAACGGATGGTTAAATATGGAATGTTATATCTAGTATGATCATGCACAGTGGTGCCTAACGTGGGTCATAAAAGGGGCGTTATTTATTAAACAAGCCGGAATTCTGGGATATGATAGACATAAAAACATATAGCTGGAATCGTCTCTGTAGTGTATTTGGTATTTGGACGTTGTTGCATAGCGTAGGTAAGAACGTCATGTTCGTGTACTATTTTGATAAAATCGTCAAAGTCTTGTCTATTTTTGATTAGTTGTGGAAGTTCTAAGACAGAAGCATTATTTGAAGATGCGTGATACAATCGAAGAGCGTCTGTTTCGCTGTGCCTAAGGACTATATGATAACTAAAGTTGATTTTGAATATGCTCTTTTGAATGGTAAAGATCTTGTTCAAGGTAGATGCCCAGTCTTTAGGGTGGATTGTGTGTGGGCTAATATAAAATGTATAGACAGACATATATTTGTTTATCTTGTGATGTGTTTTGATACTACTCCAGTTGTCGGTGTATACTTGTCTAATATCATCTGGAAGAGTGTGTAAAGAAGCCGCTTCATCCTTGGGTTGTGTGTCACTGACTGGCTGGGAGTTTTCGTCTTGTTTAGTCTTCTTCTCGCTGACTGCCACATCACTATTAGTAGCCACATGTCTCTTACGTAGTGTTGCTGAAGCGGGTGTTGAAGCGTCTGTTGGTATTACACTGGGTGATACTTCTGGTGTAGTGTGTTCCTTTGTAATGTGACGTTGTAGATTGTCTTTTCTGTTAAACTTATGACCACAAGTGTGACACGAATACACTTGCTCCTTGGTACTGTGACTGGTCCGAGTATGGCGAAGCAGACTGCGCCTTTCAGTGAAACCTTTCCCACAAGTTGCACATAAGTGGTTCTCAGATGATTGCCTAGTTGACATCTTTGTATTTTTAGGCATGTTCACTAGCGACTTGATACTGAGACAAGCAACTGTCGACTTGACACACGTTCACAGCGAGCCGATGAATATAGCGTTGAATATATTTAGTTTCTATCTTTCACCAAAGGTCGATAACACGATGTTGGCTAGATAGGTAAGTCAAATACTCAAACAACAAGATGTATTATTCACTAGTCTAGTAAACTGTTTCAATCCCGAACACTTTTTTCCTCGTCTTTGTTTCAAACGCCGATGACTTCTTTGCAGATGACGTTGTAAACTATGGCAGAATAACGAGGTTGCTTACACTTCGGATGCGTCAGGGTAAGAATCTGGCTGATAATTCTTACAAGGCAGTTGTGAATGTCCAAAAATTGGAAGAAAGAGCCGCAAAAGCTGTAGGTCCGTATATGGCTGATAGTCCGTGGATACTGAGACAAAACGGTAAATGGCAAACTTTCTAAACTTGAAGGCAAATAGTCATTGAATAATCACAAAACTGAAGATCCAATCTTTCGTCGTTCTTGTGTACATCACAAAGTGAGTGAGAGGTAGTGAGTTGGATATATATTACATACAGTAAGCCCCGCCCACCTTATAGTTGCCAGCCAATCAATGCTTGTCTAACATAAAATGTGGGTCAATTCTAAGACAATTACCCTGATTGGTTGTAGACCACAAGTGAACAGCCAATCAATGCTTGTCTAACATAAAATGTGGGTCAATTCTAAGACAATTACCCTGATTGGTAGTATACAACAAGTGAACGAAGGAATGTAGTGGTATGCAAACAGGTCAGATACATGATGAAAGACAGACATCGTAGTTATTACCACACACACATTTCTGTTGGTTACAGACATAACTTCACACGAGTTAGGTCCCGTAGCGGACTTGCCGGTATGTTGTATGGTTCATTTGTATGTAACTAATACACCAACGTATTTCATACCCTTGTGCTTTGTACTTATTTGCTAATGTAACACGGGTGTGTGATATTTTATACATATCACTGTATTTAATTTACCTTGTAATAATGTACTTGAATTCTTTCAACTACTTCCTATTTAGTACTATATTTATATACTGTGATTATGTGTATTGCTTCTTTTTGTATACATTGTGGTAGTGTATGGCTGTCTTGTGCGATGTTGGTTTACTTCTAACACACTAATACAGACGATCAGAGACATGAAGCTTGACACGGGAAAAATGTAGCAAATTGACTACAAGAAGTAGTTGTCTTTAAGAGGATAGACCAAGCTTCGATATGTTGAAGATAGTCTTTGGTAAGGTGGAAAACATAATGACTAATATAAAGATGTCAATTACAAGGAGAAAAAGAGTGTTCAAGTACTACATAGAACCTATACTATTGTATGAATGTGAAGCGAGGACAATAGGCAGACAAGTTAAAAACCATCTAATGACACTGGGGATGTGGATTCTGAGTGGGGAAAAATTAACTTGACAACCACATGAAACTCCCTCCAAATAATACAAGGCAACAGAACAATACATGCAGCATAGCAGACACAAAGACACTACACCAGCCCTGTAAGGCAACATACTCTGATAATGTATACATAACGGCTGCTCTCCAATAATACTACACACATCTATAAGAAGTGGTAAGTGCGCATACACAGATACACGATACTTCCTAAAGTAGACTCTAACCAAGTTCGCAGTGCAGCTATATAGAGGCATGCCTATTGATCTGATATGAAATATGTTTGATTATTTTCACACCCGGATGTAATAGGCAACAATTCACAACACAGCTACGATGCGCTGACAGGGGTGACCTGTATCACATAGTACACCATCCTTTTTCAAACCCCAATCGTTTTCAATGTCACAAGAATAACGAACTACTGATATTTAAGATCAGAGTGGCATATGCTGATACTGTTTGTGATATCTCCTACTCATACCACCTGTTTTAACTGAATAAGGACACATACACCTAACCCATAATCCCCAACCGCCACATATGAGAAAATCGATTGAGTAGTGCTTTTGATTTCTGTGGATATTCCGACAATAGGTGTTAATCCTTTAATCCCCTTCCAGCCTTTATATGAACCTTTATTAATATCGCGAACTATTTGCAGCCATGAAGATATTAGTAATATCAATACCCCATCTTTGTCATTACGACGACGATAAGCCCCTGGATTAGCCGTTATGAAAATGAGTATTGATTTTTGGCAACACCTGTTGAGGTTAAGATTATATCATATTCTGATAGTTATGTTATATTTTGTGACGCATAGGTACAAGGGTGAAATTTGATGCCTGTGTTTTTTCATCAGCGGTGGGACTTGTGGCTGCGGCGACACGGCCGGACAAAGCGGCACTAACCCCTATAATCAACTAGACACCCACATGTTGATGACTGGCAATTTTACCAACGACAAAGTACCGAGATTCGAACCTGTCACTTCCACAGTGTCTGGGGTACCCTTAAACATAGCCGGGTTAATAACACCAGAGCTCTCCATCACAACTAAGTAACAAAAACATAAATATTTCTTCTACCACTAGACCTCCCCACTGGGGTTCGAACCCGATGATAGTGTTCGGAAGCGTTTATCTAGTTACTCATCCACTCACCCCACCCCTTAACAACGAATATCACAAAGTCATACCCACTAAATGCAATAATACCGGTCATCTTTACTTTTTTAAGGTTTTCATTTTTAATCTGTATGATGATATTGTTTAAACCACTACGACCCTCTACGGCTCACTAGTAACCTGCTACCCACTCCTTAACACCGACTTTCGCTAAGCCATACCCATTAAAATCAATACTACTAGGCCATCTTGACCTTTGTAAGGATTTCATTTGAAGCTCTAAAATGATATGATGATAGTGTTTCGATGCAGATATTTAACTACTCGGCCACTCAACCACACCTTAACAACAAATAACACGAAGCCCCGCCCACTACAACCTACGATAACAGGAATAATTAAATTGTAATTCTTTATTTAAAATTTAAAAAAAAAAAAAAAAAAAAAAGTCTCAAAAAAGGGGAGGTAATATCACAAAAACAGACGATTATTTACTCCTGAGTTATGTCCCGCACCTCCTTCTTTGCGCTTACTAAAAACGACAGCACCTACCGGCACCTCCTTCTTTATTCTTAGTAAAATAGGTGCGCACCTTCTCCAGGGGGGGTGTAGGCATCATTACATACTACTAGTAAGTTGTCCAAGTTTCACTGCCATAGAGAAGAGTACTAAGGACACAGGCTTGATAGACAAGGACTTTTGTTTTGGCAGTAAGCTTCCTGTTCTCCAAGACTCTTTTTCTTAACCTGTTCATTGTTGTTGCTGCCTTACCAATCCGGATGTTGATTTCCTGATCTAGGGATAATTTGCTATTTACCACTGATCCTAGATATGTAAAATGGTCTACTATCTCTAGTTCGGCGTCGTCAATAAAGATTGATGGTACCCCATGTGCACCTTGTGACATAATCTGTGTCTTCTTTTTGCTAATTGTTAAACCAAATTCAGAACAAGCATTGGAGAATGCAGATAGTAGACATTGCAATTCTTCCTCAGAGTGGGTCGTAACTGCAGCATCATCTGCAAAAAGCAACTCTCTGATCAGTACCCTCCTAATTTTGGTCTTAGCCTTCAATCTCTGAGCATTGTAGAGGCCGCCATCTGAGCGTGAGTGAATGTATATACCACCATCCTGATCATGAAATGCATATTTCAGTAGAAGTGAAAATATATTCCAAAGAGGGTGGGAGCTAGTACACAACCTTGCTTAACTCCACTCTTGATTTCAAATTCTTCAGAAGTTGGAAAATAATAATATCAATAAAAACCCTGTTTCTAGAGTTGTGCATAGTTTGGAGTAATGGGTATTTGTCGATACGGTTTTTTGTGTGTGCTTTCTTTTAAAGCAAGTCATATCCCGTCCAACCCCTCAGAATTATTGTAAAGCAAGTCATAACCCGTCTAACGCCTCAGATTTCTTGTAAAGCAAGTCATATCCCGTCCAACTCCTCAGAATTCTTCTGAAGCAAGTCATATCCCGCCCAACCCCTCAGAATTTTTGTAAAGCAAGTCATATCCCGTCCAACCCTTCAGAATTCTTGTAAAACAAGTCATATCCCGTCCAACCCCTCAGATCAGAATTCTTCTCTTTGTATGTTCCTCTTGTCGCTAATGTGTCGCTCCTGGTCATGCACCTCAAAGGTCAGTGTGTCCGACTTCGGCATGCATTCGTGTCAGGTTTACGACCTCTAGACATATTTCATCCAAGGTCACGGCCTCTGTCTACCTGTACGTAAGTTTTCTAACAAATTTGCCATCGCGGCGGCTTTACGGCCTACTCTTTGTGATTTTCAGTTTTTGTTACAAGGTGTACACGGGAGTTCTCATTGTTCGCCGTGATCCGAGAAGACTAGTTGGCCGATCTCATTACCCAAGATATCGTAGAGGCGTGTTGTATCATTAGGTACCAGCGGTTCTTGGAAACA
The DNA here is from genome assembly GCA_014155875.1 of Cepaea nemoralis. NCBI lineage: Eukaryota > Metazoa > Mollusca > Gastropoda > Stylommatophora > Helicidae > Cepaea > Cepaea nemoralis. Next base: position 217,663 of record JACEFZ010006918.1, on the reverse strand, counting down.
TGCTCAGCCGTCTACTGGGATCGAACCCTGGACCTTCTGAACCTGAGACGGACACCGTAACCTCTCAGTTATGTCTCCCCTATGAACCACCTCTGAATTATAATTGGGATATATGGTGTCCAATTTTTTAATCATCATCATCAAATGCCATTCCAGGCGGCGTTTGCGTTCATGACTCTCAACAGATCTCGGCCTTTTGTTTTCTGGATCAACTCTGCCGTTGATATTCCTCCATGCCACCGGCTCAATCCATCCAGCATCATTTCTCTTTATCTGCCTCTCCCTCTCTTCCCTCTCGATATTTCCAGTTATCACGATGTTCTCCGATGCCTCTCGTCTGATTACATGACCAAAGAAAGGTGTTTGTCTGTTTCTTATTGTTGTGTATAATGTTCTAGTTTCATAGTCTTTTTCTGGCAGTCGTTGTTAGTTATTATGGCAGTCCAGGGCATACGCAACATTCGTCTTAATAATCACATCTATGTTGCTTCCAAGTTCTTCCTAATTTGTTCATTTACATTCCAAGATTCACTGCCATACAGCAAAATAAGTTCTATATAGCACTTCAGCACTCTCTTACATTCAATGATAGTGACTTATTGCATAAGATACTCTTCACTTTCTGAAATGCAGCTTTTGTTTGCCCTATTCTGCTCTTAACCCTGTTGTGCATCTTCAATCTGATGTTATGAATGCCACTAGGTATTTACAATTATCCACTTGGTTAAGAATTGTCCCTTCTATTTCCATTTAACATTGTGGTGTCACCATTTTCTTTGATATCACTATTGTTACTGTTTTCTTGATATTCGAGCTGAGTCCTTTCTTTACACTCTCTGTTACTACATACTTGATAAACCAACACAGAACTGGTGTCGTTAGCCGCTAAACGCTACGGGATTCGCTGAGGAGGGGATCCGAGCACTTATGGACTGAATGGTTCGATGTGCAATGAGGATGATCCGTCGACTAACTAACTAACTAACTAACTAACTAACTGTTACTACAATATCTAACAATTGTTGTAGATCTTTTGCATTAAACGCCACCAATACTCTGTCATCTGCATTGTGTTTATTGTTTATATTATAACCTTCGATTAGTATTCCTGGCTTCTCTTTTCTCTCTCTCTCTCTCTCTCTCTCTCTCTCACTCTCTCTCTCTCTCTCTCTCTCTCTCTCTCTCTCTCTCTCTCTCTCTCTCTCTTTCTCTCTCTTAATAAACTTGCTTATCCGCGACTTTTGTACAATTATGGTACTCAAATCGTGCTCCTCGCCGCTGAGCGCCCGCTTTCATTGGATCGATAGCATTATTCACGGTACACAACTGTGCACCAAAGAATAGTTATCTTAAGGGGAAAACCATTTATCAGATCGATTCCCAAGTGCCACAGGCGGATTTTGGCCTCCTCGCACACGAACACCACGCCTCTCTATCGTAACAGATTTTGCATCTGGTCCTGGGTTTGTCTTCTCGTCCTGTATTTAGCTCTAAATATGGCCTCCGGTGTCACTCACATTCTCTCTTCCATTTCTCCATGGCTTGTCTCCCCGATGGTCGTTCGCCAGTGTGATGCCTGTAATCTCATAGACATGTTTACAGTTGTATGGAATCCGCGGGTTTTCTCACTCTACGGCGTTCTTCGGTGATTTGATGTATCTCTTGGCGTGGTTTAGTCAAGACCGGATTTGTAATTACAGATAGGCTTTTTTGTGGGTAGTTTTAGTTGTGTGTATGTGTGTTGAATTGTTGTTTTTTGCAAATATGGTTTGTTGTTTATTCTGAACAGTTTCTGAAACGCGTATATTGTGTAAGTTAAGACCTACTGTTTTTTGCGTGTTATTCAGCGGTAGTAGTTGTGTAGAATATATTAATGATCTTCGTTTATAATCTGTGCTCGGACAAAACGGTTTATATGTTAGCTTTGTGGTCTGTTGTTAAAAATACGGTTACTTTTTCTATCTATCTATCTATCTATCTATCTATCTATCTATCTATCTATCTATCTATCTATCTATCTATCTGTCTGTCTGTCTGTCTGTTTGTCTATCGACCCTCTCTCTCTCTGTCTCTCTCTCTCTCTCTCTCTCTCTCTCTCTCTCTCTCTCTCTCTCTCTCTCAACCCATCCATACATACAATCATCCATCTATCTCAACAGTTAGTTGTGAGAATTATGTCTGCTGTCTGACTGTCAGTTTGTAGGTCTGTCCGTCCGTCTGTCTGTTCGCGCGCCCGTCTGTTTGTTCTTCCGTCCGTCTGTCGTTCTTGGCATGTATGCATATAGATAGTTGGGTAAGCGGAGTCGTGTGGGGAGGCGGATAGATAGGTTCGCAGGTGTGTTAGTCTGCTCTCGACGTACGATGTAGCTATCCCACCATTAATGGCGCATAATTCTTTCTTTCTAAACTAGCTATTTTTTATTACCCGTTCATGAGAGACTTCTTGGCTATAACGACAACTGCCCAGCGTTTGCTCTTCCAGGGAATTGATTGGCTCCTTTCCTTGGCAAGCGAATAAAAAGGCTGTGGTGTCTACATCTTTGTGTAATGGAGTGGATCTAGCATCCAATGTTGAGGCTAACCATCAACTAGATCTAAATCCAGCAGTTTGGAAATGCCAGATACAGCCAATAAATGCTCTCAGTCATGGACGCATGATGTATCCTGGCAGTGCCCACGCTCTCATCCCGCGCCCCGAGTCTTCCAGTGCAGCCATGCTAAGACAGCTTTGTTGCCTGCGGTGTTGCTAAATGATGGCGATCATACATGTATGTTATTGTTGTTATTGTCGGGTCTATTTATTGGTTGTGAAATTGTTAGGAAGTAATTACGTGGGAGTGTTTTTGTTTGCCAGAAAACGTTTGATTATCTCCAGGGCGGGCATGTTAATTTCACAACCTGTCAGATATGTAGATCCGGGAGTGGCAATTGCATGTTGTAAACTCACCGGGGGGGGGGGGGGGGGTGGAATGGCGCAATGGTTAGGACGCTTGCCTGTCGGCCTGGAGGTCACGTGTTCGAATTCCTATTGGGGCGGGATACCTGGGTCTCATGGTGAGACCAGCCTAAAGTAAGTGTGAGCAAGTGTTCTGGGAAGTACATTATTTAATAATGTCACGAGGCAGTTTCCTGATATAGCGGGTCTTTGATGTAACAGGGCTATCCTATTTTGTAGACCTGTCTGCAGTGATGAATAGATGACCTATCTTTCCCTGACGTAGCTAGCGACGAGTCCAGGCGTCCAAACTTCTTCCGACCGAGCTCTTGACATTATCTGCGCAGCTCTCTGTCTACTTCAGTAACGCGCCCGCTTTGGAAGTAAAAGCTTCATGTAAACATCATTAATAGACTGCCGATTGGTCTATAAAATAAGGGGCTCGCACCATATACTCAATACACTGTAAGGCATTGAAATGGCTCCTTTAATGTGCTTATTTTATTGAGGCCACTATGTGTGTTCTACGTGACGGGAAGTTGTACACGCAGTAGCTGTAAGCTCAGTAGTTATAACCTCACTAGCTGTAAAATCAGTAGCTGTAAACTCAGTGGTTGTACGCTCAGAGCTGTAAGCTCAGTAGCTATAAACACACTAGCTATAAACGCAGTAGGTGTAAACACAGTAGGTGTAAACTCAGTGGTTGTAAGCTCAGTAGCTTTAAACTAAGTGGTTGTAAGCTCAGTAGCTGTAAACTCAGTAGCCGTAAACTCAGTAGCTGTAAACTCAGTAGTTTTAAACTCACTAGCTGTAAACGCAGTGGTTGTAAACTCACTAGCTGTAAACTCAGTAGCTGTAAACCCAGTAGCTGTAAACACAGTAGGTGTAAACTCACTAGCTGTAAACACAGTAGCTGTAAACACAGTAGGTGTAAACTCAGTAGCTGTAAACTCAGTAATTGTAAACTCACTAGCTGTAAACACAGTAGGTGTAAACTCACTAGCTGTAAACACAGTAGATGTAAACTCACTAGCAGTAAACACAGTAGCTGTAAACACAGTAGGTGTAAACTCAGTAGCTGTAAACTCAGTAATTGTAAACTCACTAGCTGTAAACACAGTAGGTGTAAACTCACTAGCTGTAAACACAGTAGCTGTAAACACAGTAGCTGTAAACACAGTAGGTGTAAACTCAGTAATTGTAAACTCACTAGCTGTAAACACAGTAGGTGTAAACTCACTAGCTGTAAACACAGTAGCTGTAAACACAGTAGCTGTAAACACAGTAGCTGTAAACTCAGTAATTGTAAACTCACTAGCTGTAAACACAGTAGGTGTAAACTCACTAGCTGTAAACACAGTAGATGTAAACTCACTAGCAGTAAACACAGTAGCTGTAAACACAGTAGGTGTAAACTCAGTAGCTGTAAACTCAGTAATTGTAAACTCACTAGCTGTAAACACAGTAGGTGTAAACTCACTAGCTGTAAACACAGTAGCTGTAAACACAGTAGCTGTAAACACAGTAGGTGTAAACTCAGTAGCTGTAAACTCAGTAATTGTAAACTCACTAGCTGTAAACACAGTAGGTGTAAACTCACTAGCTGTAAACACAGTAGGTGTAAACTCACTAGCTGTAAACTTAGTAGATGTAAACTCACGATCTGTAAACTCACTAGCTGGAAACTCACTAGCTGTAAACTTCCTAGCTGTAAACCCAGTAGCTGTAAACACAGTAGATGTAAACTCAGTAGCTATAAAACACAGTAGGTGTAACCCAGTAGCTGTAACCTCACTAGGTGTAAACCCAGTATCTGTAAACTCAGTAGCTGTAAACCCAGTAGGTGTAAACTTTGTAGGGGTAACCTCATTACGTGTAACCCCATTAGGTGTAAACACAGTGGCTGTAAACTACTATGTGTAAATTCACTAACTGTAAACCCAGTAGCTGTAAACACAGTAGGTGTAAACTCAGTAGGTGTAAACTCACTAGCTGTAAACTCACTAGCTGTAAACGCAGTGGGTGTAAAAACAGTAGCTGTAAACACAGTAGGTGTAAACTCAGTATCTGTAAACTCACTAGCTGTAAACTCACTAGCTGTAAACTCAGTATCTGTAAACTTACTAGCTGTAAACTCACTAGCTGTAAACTCAGTAGCTGTAAATTCACTAACTGTAAACTCAGTAGCCGTAAACGCAGCAGGTGTAAACTCAGTAGCTGTAAACCCAATAGCTGTAAACTCACTAGGTGTAAACACAGTAGCTGTAAACTAACTAGGTGTAAACGCAGTAGCTGTAAACTCACTAGGTGTAAACCCAGTATCTGTAAACCCAGTAGGTGTAAACTTTGTAGGGGTAACCTCATTACGTGTAACCCCATTAGGTGTAAACACAGTGGCTGTAAACTACTATGTGTAAATTCACTAACTGTAAACCCAGTAGCTGTAAACACAGTAGGTGTAAACTCAGTATCTGTAAACTCACTAGCTGTAAACTCACTAGCTGTAAACTCACTAGCTGTAAACTCAGTATCTGTAAATTCACTAACTGTAAACTCAGTAGCTGTAAACGCAGCAGGTGTAAACTCAGTAGCTGTAAACCCAGTAGCTTTAAACTCAGTAAGTGTAAACTCACTAGCTGTAAACTCACTAGCTGTAAGCTCTGTAGGTGTACACGCAGCAGGTGTAAACTCAGTATCTAACTCAGCGGCTGCAAACATTACTGGTGTGCAAGTGTCCACTTTTTGCATTGCGTACAATTGCATTAACGTTCATATTTAGTCTATAAGCTGACATTTTAGCTGGTATTATTAACATCCATGTGCAGTCTGTGCTCTGATGTTGTAGTTGGTTGTTCGCGTGTGGTCTGTGAGCTATGATTGTAGCAGGTAATAGTAACTTTCACATTTAGTCTGTGCGCTGAGATTGTATCTGGTACAGTTAACGTTCACATTTAGTCTGTGCGCTGAGATTGTATCTGGTACAGTTAACGTTCACATTTAGTCTGTGCGCTGAGATTGTATCTGGTACAGTTAACGTTCACATTTAGTCTGGAAGCTGAGATTGTCTCTGATACAGTTAACTTTTACATTTAGGCTGGTAGCTGAGATGGTATGTGGTACAGTTAACTTTCACATTTAGCCTGGAAGCTAAGATTGATATTGAAAGATAACGATCGTCCAGTACAGTAAGCAACAGTAGCGGTAAATATTTAGAGAGTTTTTAACATTGCAGTTAGCAACAGCGTCCTCTAGTTTCTGTTATGCAGTTTCGGCACATACATCAATTTATGTGAGGATAGTATAACTTACTCCTCGCACACACACATTGATATTTGCAGCGTACCTACAACGAATCGCCAACTGTGTCACTGAAATTCGTATTCATCATCAAGTTATTTAGCCCCTGGACTAGATTTCCAACTTCGTAATGATGGCCCGCCATTGCTACTTGTGCTCTGTTGGTGACTCCACTGTCTTCAGTGACCGACGTCTGCTCGTCTAGACAGGCAAGTTGCTCCTTGGTCCGACCTCTTCCTCGCTTGCTAAGGATTTCACCCAAGGTACTACGTGATGGCTGGTAATATGGCGTCACGGTGAGTGGACGGTGGGTTTTCTGCGCAGGTGTGGGTTAGCGTATCAGGCGACCATATTCTGCACTGTTTCCATGGGAGAGGAAGTCTGCAGTCCGACTTCCGGGGAGCTTCCGATCTTGACCGTCTCTGAGTGTGAAGGTATCCTGCCAGTGTATGTTTGTTGATGTGCTCTGTTTGTTGTTGTGCTCTGTTTGTTGATGTGCTCTGTTTGTTGATGTGCTGTGTTTGTTGTTGATGTGCTCTGTTTGTTGTTGATGTGCTCTGTTTGTTGATGTGCTCTGTTTGTTGATGTGCTCCGTTTGTTGATGTGCTGTGTTTGTTGATGTGCTCTGTTTGTTGATGTGCTCTGTTTGTTGATGGCTGTGTTTGTTGATGTGCTCTGTTTGTTGATGTGCTCTGTTTGTTGATGTGTTGTGTTTGTTGTTGTTGTGCTCTGTTTGTTGATGTGCTCTGTTTGTTGCTGATGTGCTCTGTTTGTTGTTGATGTGCTCTGTTTGTTGATGGGCTCTGTTTGTTGATGGCTCTGTTTGTTGATGTGCTGTGTTTGTTGTTGATGTGCTGTGTTTGTTGATGTGCTGCGTTTGTTGATGTGCTGTGTTTGTTGATGTGCTCTGTTTGTTTATGTGCTCTGTTTGTTGATGTGTTCTGTTTGTTGATGTGCTCTGTTTGTTGGTGTGCTCTGTTAGTTGATGCGCTGTGGTTGTTGTTTATGTGCTCTGTTTGTTGATGTGCTCTGTTTGTTGATGTGCTCTGTTTGTTTATGTGCTCTGTTTGTTGATGTGCTCTGTTTGTTGATGTGCCCTGTTTGTTTGTTCTAAACAAGCGTGGTGTAGGCATGGAATCGATTTGTCGATAGAATGATTGATTGAATGTGCCATCGATTGTCTCCTTGATTGAATGACCGATTGAATCATGAAATTAATTGTTGATTTATTAAATTCATGGACCATCTTCGCCACACTTTACACTATTTAGAAATGTTCATTTATGTACCTAGCTTGGGTGAGATTAGGAAAATTTCAGCTCACTGCACGAAGTCAGCAGTGCTGTCGGGGATCCCAAGGTGTGTCTGCCAGAGTCACACACGCTAAAATATTATGTTGTGGATTGGTTTTTTAACGTGTATTATGTTCTCAGGGCAATGGCCTACTGTTGTCTATTAATTGATTCAATATTGAAGAATAATATATCGTCAAATATGAGCTCCCATTTCGACAGAAGGAACGAACGAACGAACGAACGAAAATCTTTATTTCCAAAGGTGTTAAGAATTGGGCACGCAGGCCCGTCTGACATTCTGCTCTTCTTCTCTATTTCCTCTCATACATTCTTTCCTTCAACATCTGTTATGAAGCAATTCTTTGACAACAAACGCATGAAAAATAATCAATAATGCATGACTCGTTGAGGCAATGTTTAACATGGGCATCATAAATACCCAAGGCGGGTGTAACGTGCCACACATATGGGAATGTTTTTTTTTTTTGGCTAGTTGTCGTTCGAGATAATTTACCATTATTATTGTCTTTGTTGCTGTTTATTTAAGGGGGCATGTAGTCTGTTTTAAGGGCGATAAATCGCCATACTATGGTTATCGTGTTACATGTATTTGTTTTGTTTCTTGGTATCTTCCGCAATGTCAGTGCTCAGTGAACATAAAATAATATTTGTTCTTTTGTTTGTGGACCATGTGTGGTCCAATTCTACTTTTTGTTTGGCATAATCGGTTAATAATTATTGTCTTGATTCTTAACTGCGGTAGCCTGTACACGGCTCCTCCAATATTGTCGCCATTTTCCCGGAAGGTTGGGCACAAGAGCCACTACCCAGGGACCATGAGACATGAAATTGATGAAACTGTAGTAATCTATAAAAATCATGGTCGTCTCTAAGAAGAAGAACAAATACCACAATGTAATATGCGGATACATTGGAATATTTTACTTTTTGACTTATTTTACAAACATTACTATATGCGATTATATATGGTACAAGAACATTCGGAAGAAGACCATGATGAAAGTCTAGAGGGGTGACACCAAGAGTTTACCGCACTGGGTGACACCAACCCCAGTGACGCCACTGGGGGGGGGGGGGGGGATAAGAATTTTAGAAAGGTTAGGTGGGGCATAGCACAAAAAAGGTTGGGAAAAACTGGTCTAGATGTTTGGGGAGCATGTTATGAAAAGAAATAAACTGGAAGACTTGGTGACAACTGACAGGATTGAGGGGAAAAGAGCAAAAGCTAATAAAAATAGAACAGTATGTGCATCTATACCATCACCATCATCATGTGTCATGCCGATAAGCGTGGGCAATCATGTTTCGCGATCTTACACGATCACCAGAGTCATAGATCAGATCTTTGTTCTTGTTTCTACGAGGGTAAGTTAATAAGTAAGTCACAAATGGCTGTAGAAAAATAACTACGCATGATAACAATTTGAAACCAGTTTACTTTTATACATACATTGTCCCTTTATTTCTCAACATAATTTCCACCAACATTGATGCACTTATCCCATCGTTTTATGAGTCCTCCCAAACAGGCTACATAGAACTGGGTGCTCTGTTTTCTAAACCACGTTTTCACTTCGCATTCAACTTCGACGTCATTCGCGAAATGTCTCCCGACAAGGTGGGTTTCCTGTTTATGCTGACAAATGTTTGTTCCGTAAAGCGATGCATATCTGGGTAGAAAAAGTTCCGAGGGTGAGTCAATAAGAAAGTCACACAGTTCTGTGGGATGGCAGGTAAATGAAAACACACCACGCAGTTCTATGCAGCCGGTTTGGGAGGACTGATAAAACGATGGGATAAGTGCATCAATGTTGGTGGAAATTATGTTGAGAAATAAAGGGACAATGTATGAATAAAAATAAACTGGTTTCAAGTTGATATCATCTTTAGTTATTTTTCTACAGCCATTTGTGACTTTCTTATTAACTTACCCTCGAATAACAAGGGTACAAATAATGTTCTTTGATCATGCCGTGAGAAGAGAGACATTGGAGAATGTGAAGACTGAAGAGATCCGCGGTGGAAGAGGCAGAGGTAAAGTGTGCTGGATAGCTAAGACGTTGGTGTGAGCTAAGTCCAAAACAATTCATCCAGAACATTATTACATCAGTTCATCCAGTACATCATGACTATAGACCGAGATATACGGACATTCATGAACGCCCACACCATTGTCGCGAAGTAATAATGAGAGAGATCAAAGAGATGCCAGGAATACTAGTTGGAGGTTATAATATAAATAATATACGCTATGCAGATGGCACAGTATTGGTGGCAGATAAATCGACAGACCTACAACAATTGTTGGACACTGTAGTAACAGAGAGTGCAAGGAAAGGACTCTGCTCATCACATGACCGAAGAAAGATGTTTGACTCTTTCTTATTGTTGTATATACTGTTCTAGTTTCATTGGGCTGTTTCAGGCAGTCGTTGTTAGTTACTCTGGCAATCCAAGGAATTCGCAACATTCGTCTCAGGAACCATGTATGTATATATATATATATATATATATATATAGAGAGAGAGAGAGAGAGAGAGAGAGAGAGAGAGAGAGAGAGAGAGAGAGAGAGAGAGAGAGAGAGAGAGAGAGAAAATGTACGCACACGCGCGCAAGATTTCACGGTTCACAATTGAAACACATCGACAGAAACGCCCACAAATTGGAGTTATCGATCGTCTAAAACAGAAGAAAACATCTAATTTAAGAAGTAAAAACTACGCCGAATCGATTACAGATTTTATAAATATCACGAATTTGACATTGTTGACAGCCGTTTCCAGCTGAATTCCGGTATTTGAATTCTTGTAAGAATCTCTATTGTGTTGGTTCAGATTCGATTTTAATTTCCAATGGCCAAAAAGCTCGACACACTTTTAGCTGGTTGTTTTGACTTGTTTGTCCCCAGCTACTTTTGCTGTTATTAACTTTCCTGGGAATCCAAGAATTCTTGATTGCCCCTCGAAACAACAAACACCCAAACTGTAGTAGACTGAAGTCGAGCAACAGCAAATAAGAAATCGAAATACAGAACGGAGGAAATTGCGTTAGAAAGGGCATATGGCCAGGAGACTGGGTGGAGATTACGTAAAATGTCTGCTAGAGTCCGACAGGATGCAAGGGGAGACAATGTCGAACAAGCGGGGATAACCGATGTAAAGGATGGTGTAGGAAGTAATCGTTGGGGAGGAAGTGGTGAAGGAATGCAATGCAGAATTGAAATTTAGAAGGGATTTCGTTCTGCTGGCCCTGTTGCCACTCAGCGATATGAAATGACAATGGAAATGTGTTTGTGTTTGTGTTTTATTAACCTTATATATGCGTGCATCCATCTTATACTCTTTCATCCATACACCTATGCATGTATCCATCCGTACATGTATCCATCCGTACACCTATACATGAATCCGTCCATACACCTATACATGTATCTACCCATACACCTATACATGTATTCACCCATACACCTATACATGTATCCGTCCATACACATATACATATATCCATCCATCCATACATGTATCCGTCCATACACCTATGCATGTATCCATCCATACACCTATATATGTATCCATCCATACACCTATACATGTATCCATACCATCCATACATGTATCATAAAACAAACTGAAGGCTGCAATACCAGTTGCGCCTCATGAGATATCTTTATTATCATCCTGTGAGAACAAATGCTATGGAGACATTCCTTCCAACATACCGCTAATGACGACCACTGAAGTATTTACTCATCTCAGTAACCTAAAAACAATAACTCATCAGGACTAAATGGAATCAGTAATCGGATCCTTCGCTATGCTACACCGGCGATCTGCGAGACACTAACTTTTATATATAATCAATGTCTCACCAAAGGTCACTTCCCATCAGCCTTTAAAATCGCTAAGGTGTATCCTCATTTAAAAGCTGGTTCATTAGACGATCGTCTCATGAGTAATTATAGGCCAATTTCCATATTATCCTCACTATCCAAACCGCTAGAAAAGCACATCCACAAAACAACACTAGAGCATGTAGTTCGCCACAAACTAATAGTTGACAGTCAGTCAGGATTTTGGCCAAAATATTCTTGTCATACGGCCCTAACAAACATGATAGAAAACTGGCATCAAAATATTAACAACAATACTCTATGTGGAGTGGTGTTTATAGACTTTAGAAAAGCATTCGATGTCATAGATCATACTATTCTAATTTAAAAAAACTAGAAAACAATGAAAGTAAGCTTTAATAGTAGTGACATTAATTTAAAAATCATTTTATTAGACAGAAAACAAGTAGTATCACACAATAAATCTTTATCTCAAGCCATTACCATTAATATTGGAGTACCTCAGGGGTCTATACTTGGCCCTCTGTTATTTGCCATTTATATAAATGATCTTCCCTTATATCTGTCGTCGTCCTGCGATCTATTTGCAGACGACTGCACAGTATATACAAACGCTATTGATTGTAATGTGCTAGAATTATCCTTGCAACAGGAAATAAATAGTGTAGTTAACTGGAGTCATGCAAACCGCATGCAAATTAACATTTCTAAAACAAAATCTATGTTAATAGGAACCAGGCAAAGACTTCACACTCTAAACTCGCAGAGAACTCTTCAGCTGCACATTGGTAGCACGCCTATAGAAAGTGTAACCGAGCACAAGGCACTGGGTCTTATCATAGATCAAAATCTAACCTTTAATTCCCATGTTCATGCTCTAGTTAAACAAATAGCCAAAAAAAGTATACCAACTTGCCAAAATTAAAAATTTCCTCGACGAAAACACAAGAAAGATATTCTATACTTCCCACATACAAACACATATTGATTATTGCTCCACAATCTGGGATGGATGCTCCAAATCAATAACAAAACGCCTTTATTCACTCCAGAAAAGGGCAGTGCGTTTAATCAATGGTGATAAGCTTACAGACAATTCTAACCTACATGAACGTCTTCAGTTACTGCCACTCCACAAACGCCTACTTTTTAATAAGGCTAAACTAATTCACAAAATCCTATTTCAAAATGCTCCAAGCTACCTTTGGCCATTGTTCAAATATAACGCAAGACATAGCGAACGACTAAATATACTTCATGTCCCTAAACCTAGGATAGACTTATATAAAACAAGCTTAGCATACTCTGCCACTCAGTTGTGGAACAATCTTCCACAAGAAATCAAAGACACCACCAATCATTATACATACAGTCGCAACCTGTTTGAACACTACCTCAGTACAGACTACATGCCCCCCCTAAAAATAATAATGGTAAATTATCTCAAACGACAACTAGTTAATAAACATTCCCATATGTATGGCACGTTACACCTTCCTTAGGTATTTATCATGCCCATGGTAAACATTGCCTCAGTGAGTCATGTATTATTGATTATTTTTCATGCGTATTAATGCTTATTGTTCTTTTGTTGTCTAAAATTAGCTTCATAAGTGATGTTGAATGAAATAATGTATGAGAGAGACGAATTAGAGAAGAAGGACAGAATGTCAGACGGGCCTGCGTGCCCAATTCTTAACACTTTGAAAATAATATAAATATACTTACCCGCCAATACTTTCACCCGTTCATCCATACACCCGTTCATCCATACACCTATACGTGTATCCATCCATACATGTGTCCATCCATACATGTGTCCATCTATACATGCATCCATCCATACACTCATACATGCATCCATCCATACACCCATACATGCGTCCATTCATACACCCATGCATGCATCCATCCATACACCCATACATGCGTCCATTCATACACCCATGCATGCATCCATACATGCATCCATCCATACACCCATACATGCATCCATCCATACACTCATACATGCATCCATCCATACACCCATACATGCATCCATCCATACACCCATACATGCATCCATCCATACACCCATACATGCATCCATCCATGCATCCATCCATACACCCATACATGCATCCATCCATACACCCATACATGCATCCATCCATACACCCATACATGCATCCATCCATACACCCATACATGCATCCATCCATACACCCATACATGCGTCCATTCATTTACCCATACATGCATTAATGCATGCACCCATACATGCATCCATGCATGCATCGATCCATACACCCATACATGCATCCATCAGTATACCCATACATACATGCATCCATCCATACACCCATACATGCATCCATGCATGCATCGATCCATACACCCATACATGCATCCATCAGTATACCCATACATACATGCATCCATCCATACACCCATACATGCATTCATCAATACACCTATACATTCTTCCATCCATACACCCATACATGCATCCATACATGCACCCATACATACATCCATCCATACACCCATACATGCATCCATCCATACACCCATACATGCATCCATCCATACACCCATACATGCGTCCATCCATACACCCATACATGCATCCATGCATACACCCATACATGCATCCATCCATACACCCATACATGCATCCATCCATACACGCATACATGCATCCATCCATACACCCATACATGCGTCCATTCATACACCCATACATGCGTTCATGCATGCACCCATACATGCATCCATGCATACACCCATACATGCATCCATGCATACACCCATACATGCATCCATGCATGCATCGATCCATACACCCATACATGCATCCATCAGTATATCCATACATACATGCATCCATCCATACACCCATACATGCATTCATCCATACACCTATACATTCTTCCATCCATACACCCATACATGCATCCATACATGCACCCATTCATGTATCCATGCATGCATCGATCCATACATCCATACATGCATCCATCCATACACCCATACATGCGTCCATTCATACACCCATACATGCATTCATGCATGCACCCATACATGCATCCATGCATACACCCATACATGCATCGATGCATGCATCGATCCATACACCCATACATGCATCCATCAGTATACCCATACATACATGCATCCATCGATCCATACACCCATACATGCATCCAGCAGTATACCCATACATACATGCATCCATCCATACACCCATACATGCGTCCATTCATACACCCATACATGCATTCATGCATTCACCCATACATGCATCCATGCATGCATCGATCCATACACCCATACATGCATCCATCAGTATACCCATACATACATGCATCCATCCATACACCCATACATGCATCCATGCATGCATCGATCCATACACCCATACATGCATCCATCAGTATACCCATACATACATGCATCCATCCATACACCCATACATGCATTCATCAATACACCTATACATTCTTCCATCCATACACCCATACATGCATCCATACATGCACCCATACATACATCCATCCATACACCCATACATGCATCCATCCATACACCCATACATGCATCCATCCATACACCCATACATGCATCCATCCATACACCCATACATGCATCCATCCATACACCCATACATGCATCCATCCATACACCCATACATGCGTCCATTCAAACACCCATACATGCATTCATGCATGCACCCATACATGCATCCATGCATACACCCATACATGCATCCATGCATGCATCGATCCATACACCCATACATGCATCCATCAGTATACCCATACATACATGCATCCATCCATACACCCATACATGCATTCATCCATACACCTATACATGCATCCATACATGCATCGATCCATACATCCATACATGCATCCATCCATACACCCATACATTCATCCATGCATGCACCCATACATGCATCCATGCATGCATCGATCCATACACCCATACATGCATCCATGCATGCACCCATACATGCATCCATGCATGCATCGATCCATACACCCATACATGCATCCATCAGTATACCCATACATACATGCATCCATCCATACACCCATACGTACATACATACATACAGACAGACAGACTTACATGCATGCAGGCAGGCAGGCGTACACACACACGTACACACATACACAAACACACATACATACACACACACACACACCACGCAGGCAGGCAGGGAGACAGGCAGCCTATATCACTGTTAATTTTTATGCTCTCTCAAACTACCGCATCGCCCAAAGCATCCGGCTGCAGCCTCTAGTGTTATTTGTGTCTGTTGCTAGTTTCAGGTTTTGTCAATTGAATATCCATCGATCTGTTTTTTATTGAAATCTATATTTGGGTTCCCAATCTGGAACAAACCTATTCCATTCCCTGCCAGGACTCCGTAAAGGGTGGCTATTTTTTACTGAAAGGGGTAGATGTTTAAAAGGGAATTGAGGCTAATGCAGTTTAACTTAATGGAATCGGTGACGTGACTTCGCTATTGCTGCAGCACTTCGAGCTAGTTCTTGCTCTTTCAGAATGAAAACGGTGGCTTCCTATCTTCTTCTTCTTTAGCGTTCCGATCCATTGAGGTTCTTTGTTGCAGATACAATCCGTCTCCATTCGTCTCTCTGGTTGACCTTCTCTTGCCAGTCGTTGATTCCAAGTGCTTGTAGGTCTGTGTATGTATTATCTCTCCACCGTCTTCTTGGTCTACCTCGGGGTCTACGGTCATTTCTTCCTATCGCTATCTTAAAAATATGTTGATTTGTATCCTTTGTGTTGGACAATGTTATCTTGACGATTGGAAGAGAGTGTTACAGCAGGTTGTGATGTTCTTTTTTAGCAGTCTGTTAATGTTGATTTCGCGTGGCCCTGCATTTGCAGTCTGTTTTCTTGTATTTGCTGGTTAGCATTCTGGCAATGTTGATTTCTTGTAGCCCTGAATTGCTATAGCTGTTTGTGTTCTTGTTTTTCGTTCCTAAGGCTGGCTGTTGTAGTCCCTATTGCACTTATAGTTGTTATTTTCAAAAAGCAAGTCAAGAACTTAGTTTGACATCATATGTCATTTTGAGTGTATGATGCTAACCTCATATATTTTGGCCAGTCGGCATTCGCTGGTTGATGTGGTCAGTTTCACGTTGGCCGCCTCTACCTCCAATCTACGAGCTGACCCAAGTCGTGCATTCAGGTTAACTTCAACACCACGCTACTGTAAAGATAGTACCATGGCAGATATTGCCGCCGGGCTGTTCATGGTTGGATCTTCATATAATCTAGACCGCGGTATAATGAGGCTTGCTATCCAGTTCTCTTCCTTGCCGGTTTTCTGTCCCAGAGTAATCGCAGAAACTTCTGAAAATTGTCAGGTGCTCATGTTATGAGCGGCTGGGTCCACCCCTGGCCCCTGTTGGTTGGATCCCTGCTACTGAACTCGGACCACTGTCGCGTCTCCCGTGATACAGAATTAACCAACTTTAAAAATTAAACAGACATGCGCGCACACAACTACTCATAAGTCGGGCTGCTGGCTTGACAGTCAACCGCTTTAACCACTCTACCATGGCGGCTCCCAAACTTCAAGAGCATTCCTGTCGGACGTGGATATTTGAGGGTGTCATGGTAGAAGCTTTGTTATGTAGTATTTCGCTGCTCTCTGTTGTCGACAGTGCCCACAAGTGTGGCAATATGCATCCTGTCCGCTCTTAAATGTTATAACGTTAGGCTTGTCTATATGTCTACCTATTCTCCGTTTACCCTCAACAGTTTCCTAGAGGGGGGGGGGGGTCTCCGGGCTAAGTGGTTACACCGTCTACCTGGTGCTCCGAAGGTTGTAGGTTCGATTCCTGGCTACATCGTTCGGTTCAAGAGTTCAGTTTTCTAATTGCCTCGTTTTAGTCTTCGCTAGAGCTACAGAGTTCGTGCTTCGTTCCACGCTTTCAACAGGTCGCCCTGCGGAAAGAACCGACCCATATGGAAAATACCCGGTACAATAAATTCGGTCCTCTTGTCCGTTTATTTTTTGTTAATGGTTAGTTCGCTAGAGAATTAGTTTGCACAAAATTTTCCGAAAGCCTATGTATTCAAGTGCGTGGATCCTTCTTTCAGGTTTTTTTTTCCATATCCTATTTACAGGACATTGCAGTCAACACCAACATTTTTCAGCTGCTGTTGATGTCTTGGCAAGTTTTACGTTCACTAGTTTGCCATTGCTTTCTGAACGACCGGCTCACATACCTTTCCGTACGAAACCAGTGCGACGCGATCCGCTGCTGAATCTCGCCCAGCTGTGTTTCGTAGGTGGGTATACGGGATTACAAGCAGCGTCCTTAACGCCTTCGCCGTGGAGACCGGCATTCTGTTTATACAGCCATAATCCAACTCTGACACTTATGTAAAAGAACAGTTACTAGAAGTAACTTGCATTGTGTGATCTTAACAAGCAAGCTCATATTGACTTTTCCATGTGGGGTTCAGCCTTGTCGTGGCAGATGCGCCAAGTGGATTCTTGGTTTAATCTCTTTGCATGAACTATCATCGCCGTATATAGATAAATACAGCACTGGATATTTAAATGTGTTCACTTCTTGTAGCCTGTGTCCTCTTGTGTCGCCATTGGATGCCCCGTGTTCCTTGTTGCTGCTAATCTATTCATCAGTATCTTTCTTCTGTGCATGGTGGGTTGTTTTTTTTTTCCATTCCAAGCGATCTTGACATTTTCTATCATCTTGTAGAGAGGTCTTGTGGTGCTAATTCTGTCCCAGCGATAAAAACAATGTCAGCGGTCAATCGATATAGATATGTAATAATAGTCTGTTTTAGTTATACTTGTATATTAAACAGAAATTGGCACATTATACACCCTTTTCAGATACCCGCTATTTTGTAAAATTGTCATGCGAGAGCGATTGTAACGGGGGTGGGGGGAGGGGGTTGTTTGTAAGTGTAGCACTGTTTGCATCTTTATCAAGTGATTTATATGAACACAAATACTGAAGTATTGGAAAGATCAGGTTGTGTGACGGTGTGTTCCATGCTCAGTCTTCGTTGACTTAGATGGATAGGACACATTAGGAGGATGGATGATGGTAGAATACCAAAGGACATATTTTTAGTGAATTATAGGTGGGTAGGAGATCTCAGGATCGGTTTCTACTACGATACAAAGATGTGTGTAAGCGGGACATAATTGATACAGACATTAATAATACATACGTGGAGGGCAAATATCAGAAATGGAATAAAGACAAAGGAGAAATGATTGCAGATAAAGCACACATAGAGTGTGAGAGGCGTAAGATGGTGCATGATGGTGGAAATAACCATGTTTTCACATCCATCCACTGTGGACGAACATATACAGCGCGAATTGACCTTATCAGTCACATTCGCCACCGCCATGGGTTGTAGTTGCTAAGCGTGTTTGAAGCCAAATGGTCCAAACTATCGTCTGTCAAGACGGAACGGTGCCAATGAATATATGAACACTTCATTGGCTGATGAAGATAGGGACGGATCATGTGTAAAAATGTATCGAGTGCAGTAATGTAGATTCTTATTTTCATATTCATATTGTCAAATGTCTATGATGTTAGTGTCAAAACTGAACTTTCTTATTATTTGCCATCGCTTCATCTTATTCGATGAAATTCCGTTGCGAAATCTATTAAGTTATGGTATAAGATGCATTGATTTTGTAGATATATTTCAGTCAGTATTCAAATATTGAATATGTAGTCTACTGTACTTTTTTTGGTTTAAAACCCGTCTGTTATTCCTAATTCTTCTATTTCGACTTGATTCTGTTCAAAGGTAACCGTAACCGTGTTTTACTTAGATGAATGATAAGACTAATGGTTCAAGGTCTACGCCTGTGGATTTTCCAGCTTTATGGCTTTATATAAGCCTTCTTTACCTATTATTGTTGTTCGGTCACATTTTCCAAGGTCTCTGATTTCGTTTCTGGTGATACTTATTATACCATAGCCAAGGAGCGATTTATACGTATATATTTCTGCAGAGACCCAGGTTTATCTTCTATGACCGTTCTCCTGAGATGTTGGTGTCAGTGTGTTAACGTGTCAAAAGATGCCTCGCTATAACGTCTTATAACTCTGAATTAATATCTCGCATTGGTCCTGTACTCAAGTTTCTTTGACCTCTTTCATTATATTTATAATACTTTCAATCACATCAATGTATTACTTCGGGATCCCCTTTCGTTTTACGTTCCGGCCATGCATCGCATAAATCCATAAAGTCATCTGTGACCTATAGTTTGTTTATTGTCCGTCTTGTTCTCTAACTGTTCCATCTGCTGATTCGAGGAGCACGTCTTTGGCGTTCTGTGTAATGGAATTAATATTTTTCTCCCCTGAAAGTTTGAGAACTACAAATTCTCCGTTGCATCGGAGATTTCTGCTGTATCTGGAATGTTCAGCTTTATCTGTATTAAAACTACAAGATTCATCGGTTTAGAAAAGATACAATATATAATATGGCGGAGAAAATAATGAAAAGAAGCATCAAGAAAGTAGATCCCAAAGGCTCAACTCAGGAAACTGGTGAGACAGCAAGCATCTCGTCAGGAACAAAAGTTTATACTTGCCGTGAAGGGCATGGACGAATAGCGACGAGGGCCTCTTTAACAACTATAGCCCTTACGTTATCTGCTGCAGACACTGTATGAACTTCATCAATCTTTGGTTTTGTTTACCCTGTATATATTAGCACCTATTGACGTAGATGTTAACAAAGTAGAGATTAGAAGACGCACTCCAGTGGCCTTACCAGGATTCGAACCTGCCACCTGTAAATGAGACATCCCCTGGCAAAAAGGTTAAAGCACTACCAACCCGACACCCCAGATTACCCAAGAACTGATGCATTGAGATGATGATTTCGAGTATATATAAAAAAAATATTGACTTTGTCTGTTTTCAGGTTCTCCCCACGAAAGTCCAAGAAATCTGTCGCCCATTCAACATGGACACTTTGCTTTCCAAGCCATGCGAAGGTAACTGCTAATAGCTGCTGTGGTTCATCTTGTGTCGGTTATTTTTTAAAATATTTTCTACGGTCCTCTACGGCTTAGTGATGACGCATCTGGGTTCATGGCGTCACATATGTTTATGGGCACTGACAACTGCGGCTGTGGGAGTGGAGGAATCGGTGTCGAACAGGTCACAGTGAACGCAGGTCGGGAGAAATCCACTTGCAGTAAGGACAGTCAGCGTCCATTTCCTTCGGCTTCTGGTGAAAGAGACTGAGCGTTTATGAGTGTGTCTCCAGTGCAGTAATGTTCATCAGCTCAAATCATATCCATGTATATTTTGTACCACGTCATTGTTGTTTTACACTTTTTTTGTTGGTTTGGAATTTGATGCTTATATGTGTCAAAATCTCTACAATTTAGTTTTTCTGTCTGCCGCCTGTATGAATATCCGTCTGTCATCTGTTTGTTTGTCTGTCTAGTTGTTTGCCACCTGTCTATGTGTCTTTCTTTCTGCAACATTCTGCCTATCTCTCTGCAGCCTGTCTGTCTGTTCTTCCACATTTATGTATGTCTATCGCATGTCTGTCACTTCTCTGTCTAACCCATGCATGTCTATCAGTTTGACATATGCCTGTTTGTATATCTATCTGTCTGCCTATATGTATGCTATCTGTCTAGCATGTCTGCATAGCTGTCTACCACCTGTCTGTCTGTGTGTCTGCCACCTGTCTGTCTGTCTGTCGTTTGTGCGTTTGCCACCTGTCTGACTGTCTGCCGCCTGTTTGCCACCTGTCTGTCACGTGTCTTTTATCTTTTTGTCTATCGTCTGGGGTCAGTCTGTTTGCCACCTGTCTTTCTGTCTGTCTATCTGTCTGCTACCCTTATTTACATATATATGTTACCTGTCTGTATGCCATTTATCTGCCTGTCTGTATGCCATTTGTCTACCTGTCTGTCTGCCACATGTCTGTCAATAAGTATGCCACTTGTCCATCAGTCTGTCACTTGTCCATTTGCCTGCCGCCTACGTGACTGTTTATTAGTGTGGCACCTGTTTGTCTATACGTCTTTTACCTGTCTATCTATTTGCCACCTATCTGTCAAGCCTGTCACCTGTGTATCTATCCGCCACCTGTATGTCTTTCTTTCTAACACCTGTCTGCCTGTATATCTATCTGTCACCTGTCTGTCTATCAGGCTGCCAGATGGCCACTGAGTGCCAATTCTTCTTCTTCTTCAGCATTCCATACCATTGAGGTTCTTTGCTGCAGATACAAGCCGTCTCCATTCGTCTCTCTGGTTGACCTTCTCTTGGCAGTCGCTGATTCAAAGTGCTTGTAGGTCTGTATTTATATTATCTCTCCACCATCTTCTTGGTCTACCTCGGGGTCTACAATCATTTATTCCTGAGTGTAAGCGAGTTTTGTTTCCCTATTATCTTCCATTCTTTCTATATGCCCCAGCCATTGCAGTCTATTAGCCTTCATGATACCAGTGATTAGCGGGGACTTAAACAGATCATAAATGTCTTTGTTGCTTCTTCTTTTCCACTCTCCACTTTGTGTATCCCTAATGGGTCCAAAGATGAATCTTAACACTTTGTTCTCAAAGGTTTGTAACAAGGCTTCGTCTCCTTTCGTTGTACTCCAGGTTTCAGAGCCATACAGCACAACTGGTCTAATCAGTGTTTTGTATATTGTGATCTTAGTGTTACGAGATAGCGCATTTGATTTTAGCAGATGTTGTAGTGCATAGTATATCTTATTTCCAGAGTTGATTCTAGTTTGTATTTCTTCCCTTACTATGTTGGAGCAGTTGAAGATTGTACCCAGGTATTTGTATGTTTCCGTTCTTTTAATGGTCATATTATCTATTTGTATGTGGCCAGAGTTTTTAGCCATTCCGCCTCTTGAAATTACCATATAGCTCTGTCTTATCTTGCCAATTGTTTTATAAAAATATGGGTTTGGCACCACATACCCAATATAGCTTGGACGCTTAAAAGGGTCCTTCACTTTTTTTTTTAAATGTAATTTCCTTTTTAGAAATTGCTCCCTCGTGCGTGCAGTTTCCTAAATATCCAAATGTGTTAATGCTTCTATAAAAGCAGTTTTGTCTCTTTATACTTTACGCTTTGCAGACTATATTTACTCAGCGTTAGTAATGTCCTCTGTACAAATTTTATATCACTGTCCTTCCTCGTATGACAACAGGTGTGATGGCAGACGCTGGTCGTTCGCTTCAATCCCTTCCTCGGGTTACGGGACGAACACACCAGGGAGTTCCAACGTGTCGGTAAGCTGGCAGTGTTGTGTTTTATTCGTGTCATTGACTGCTCCACGGTGTCTGTTAGATGGCAGTGTTGTGTTTGTTCGTGTCATTGACTGTTCTACGGTGTCTATAAGATGCATGTTGTGTTTGTTCGTGTCATTGGTGTCATTGACTGCTCCACGGTGTCTATAAGATGGCAGTGTTGTGTTTGTTCGTGTCATTGACTGTTCTACGGTGTCTATAAGATGGCAGTGTTGTGTTTGTTCGTGTCATTGACTATTCTACTGTGTCTGTAAAACGGCAGTGTTGTGTTTGTTCGTGTCACTGACAGACCCACGGTGTTTGTAAGCTGGCTGTGTTTTGTTTCTTCATGTCATTGATAGTTTCACTGTGTCTCTGTCTGTAAGCTGGTTGTGGTGTCTCTGTCCATGTTATTGACAGATCCACGATGTCTGTAAGCAGGTAGTGTTGTCTCTGTCCATGTTATTGACAGATCCACGATGTCTCTAAGCAGGTAGTGTTGTCTCTGTCCATGTCATTGACAGATACACGATGTCTGTAAGCAGGTAGTGTTGTCTCTGTCCATGTCATTGACAGATCCACGATGTTTGTGAGCAGGTAGTGTTGTCTCTGTTCATGTCATTGATGTCATTGACAGATCCACAATGTGTGTATACTGGTAGTGTTGTCTTTGTTTATGTCATTGACAGATCAACGATGTCTGTGAACAGTTAGTGTTGTCTCTGTTGATGTCATTGATGTCATTGACAGATCCACGATGTATGTAAGCCGGTAAGGCGCCTCCTTCCCTCTGCTGGCCTACGAACACCCTTGGGCAAGGTAGCGTACCTGTTTAGCTCCCCCTCCCCCGCCCCCGCCCCCACCAAACCAGTGTAACGTTATCCCATGAACAGGTCCTGGGATGAGCTTCAGAACAGCCGACATATAGTTGTTGGTTATGGTCTCAAGTTCACTACGGTAGGCGGAGCCAATGGTCACCGACCAGCCTGTCACTGCCAAGAAGGGGAACTACGACAGACAACCATTTGTGCATAGGAAATCATCATTCGTCAATTCAGAAACTTGATTAGGAAAGAGGGGGAAGTGGGGGGGCAGGGCGGGAACAAAACGATATATACATGTAACAAAACGATAAATACATGGGTGGCTTTTCCATTTAGCACTATCGCGGCAAGAACACGGACCTAATACAAGACCCTGGTGATCGTGTGAGATGGTGGTCGTCCATGACCATGACCGTCCTTGCTTATCGGATGAAACGATGATGATGATGATGATGCAAGCTGATCGCGTTGCTACTTTTCTCTGTTCACGTGTTATTGAAATGCCCAACATGTCATTAAGTTGTTTGAGTCTCTGTTCGTGGTCATCATTGACATCTGCAACATGGCAGTAAGGCAATAGTAGTGTCTGTTCGTGGTCATCATTGACAGCTGCAACATGGCAGTAAGGCAATAGTAGTGTCTGTTCGTGGTCATTATTGACAGCTGCAACATGGCAGTAAGGCAATAGTAGTGTCTGTTCGTGGTCATCATTGACAGCTGCAACATGGCAGTAAGGCAATAGTGGTGTCTCTGTTCGTGGTCGTCATTGACAGCTGCAACATGGCAGTAAGGCAATAGTGGTGTCTCTGTTCGTGGTCATCATTGACAGCTGCAACATGGCAGTAAGGCAATAGTGGTGTCTCTGTTCGTGGTCATCATTGACAGCTGCAACATGGCAGTAAGGCAATAGTGATGTCTCTGTTCGTGGTCATTATTGAGAGCTGCAACATGGCAGTAAGGCAATAGTAGTGTCTGTTCGTGGTCATCATTGACATCTGCAACATGGCAGTAAGGCAATAGTGGTGTCTCTGTTCGTGGTCATCATTGACAGCTGCAACATGGCAGTAAGGCAATAGTGGTGTCTCTGTAGGTGGTCGTCATCGGCAACTCCAACATGGCAGTGAGGCAATAGTGGTGTCTCTGTTCGTAGTCATCATTGACAGCTGCAATATGGCAGTAAGGCAATAGTGGTGTCTCTGTTCATGGTCATCATTGACAGCTGCAACATGGCAGTAAGGCAATAGTGGTGTCTCTGTTCGTAGTCATCATTGACAGCTGCAACATGGCAGTAAGGCAATAGTGGTGTCTCTGTTCATGGTCATCATTGACAGCTGCAACATGGCAGTAAGGCGATAGTGGTGTCTCTATTCGTGGTCATCATCGGCAACTCCAACATGGCAGTAAGGCAATAGTGGTGTCTCTGTTCGTGGTCGTCATCGGCAACTCCAACATGGCAGTAAGGCAATAGTGGTGTCTCTGTTCGTGGTCGTCATCGGCAACTCCAACATGGCAGTAAGGCAATAGTGGTGTCTCTGTTCGTGGTCATCATTGACAGCTGCAACATGGCAGTAAGGCAATAGTGGTGTCTCTGTTTGTTGTCATCATTGACAGCTGCAACATGGCAGTAAGGCAATAGTGGTGTCTCTGTTCGTGGCCATCATTGACAGCTGCAACATGGCAGTAAGGCAATAGTAGTGTCTCTGTTTGTTGTCATCATTGACAACTGCAACATGGCAGTAAGGCAATAGTAGTGTCTCTGTTCGTGGTCATTATTGACCGCAGCAACATGGCAGTAAGGCAATAGTGATGTCTCTGTTCGTGGTCATTATTGACAGCTGCAACATGGCAGTAAGGCAATAGTGGTGTCTCTGTTCATGGTCATTATTGACAGCTGCAACATGGCAGTAAGGCAATAGTGATGTCTCTGTTCATGGTCATCATTGACAGCTGCAACATGGCAGTAAGGCAATAGTGGTATCTCTGTACGTGGTCATTATTGACAGCTGCAACATGGCAGTAAGGCAATAGTAGTGTCTCTGTTCGTGGTCATCATTGACAGCTGCAACATAGCAATAAGGCAATAGTAGTGTCTCTGTTCATGGTCATCATTGGCAACTCCAACATGACAGTAATGCGCTAATGGTGTCTATATTTTTATTGTTGTACGTTTCAGTGTTTTATTCCTGTTGTATTATTTTAGAAAGAGATTCTTGGACTGAACATATCAATGTGTGCTTACGTTTCATATATATTTAATAACATGCCCATTATTGTGCCACTCTCTGTTCGTGTGTTGTTTACCACTATTGCAGTTTGTTATGAGCCGGCACATCTGTTTACAAATAGATCTCATATCATTTGGAAACAGCCTGATGTGGTGTAGATATGGGAGGTCAACCCCGAGAAGATTGAGTACAAATCACGATGTACACCTGTACAAAATGACGTGCCGTATACTGTTCGTTGATCCTGGAATAGTGGATCGAATGTCTAGTGTTCTCAGATAAGGTCTGAAAATAGGATGTTATGCTGATGTTAATCATCTCAGCAGTTACAAATCGGAAAGTGTCGGTTGAATAGACGGCCGCGCATACTGAGATTCGGAATAAGACAGGAAAGAATTAATGGAATAGACGGCTTCATATGCTGAGATTCAGAGTAAGACAGGAAAGAGTCGATGAAATAGACTGCTGCGCAGGATGAGATTCGGAATAAGACAGGAAAGAGTCGATGAAATAGACTGCTGCGCAGGATGAGATTCGGAATAAGACAGGAAAGAGTCGATGAAATAGACTGCTGCGCAGGATGAGATTCGGAATAAGACAGGAAAGAGTCGATGAAATAAACTGCTGCGCAGGATGAGATTCGGAATAAGACAGGAAAGAGTCGATGAAATAGACTGCTGCGCAGGATGAGATTCGGAATAAGACAGGAAAGAGTCGATGAAATAGACTGCTGCGCAGGATGAGATTCGGAATAAGACAGGAAAGAGTCGATGAAATAGACTGCTGCGCAGGATGAGATTCGGAATAAGACAGAAACACACACATGCTGTCACTGTATTCAAAGTCTTGTTATAAGTTGCCGAGAGATTACAGCACTTGTGAGGGTATCCGTGTGTGGTAAAGACTGCAGCACTTGTGAGGGTATCCATGTGTGGTGAAGGATGTCCTTTACACACCACCGGACAGAATAAATATCGATGTTAGCCACAGGTAGCTGGTAGAATTTAGATCGATATTATACCCATTCCGTCAACGTACCTGAGATCAGTATTATTCTGTTCGCACACTATACGTTTACTGTACATCTATATCAGCCGGACTGTGAATTTATTGTAGGTCTATTTCAGCCGGGCTGTGAATGTTTTGTAGATCTTATCAGCCAGACTGTTAATTTATTGTAGATCTATATAAACCGGACTGTGAATTTATTGTAGATCTATATCAGCCGGACTGTGAATTTATTGTAGATCTATATCAGCTGGACTGTGAATTTATTGTAGATCTATATCAGCCGGACTGTGAATTTATTGTAGATCTATATCAGTCGGACTGTGAATTTATTGTAGATCTGTATCAACCGGTCTGTAAATTTATTGTAGATATATATCAGTCGGACTGTGAATTTATTGTAGTTCTGTATCAACCGGTCTGTAAATTTATTGTAGATATATATCAGTCGGACTGTGAATTTATTGTAGTTCTGTATCAACCGGTCTGTAAATTTATTGTAGATATATATCAGTCGGACTGTGAATTTATTGTAGATATATATCAGTCGGACTGTGAATTTATTGTAGATCTGTATCAGCCGAATTGTAAGTTTACTGTAGATCTATATATCAGCCGGACTGTGGATTTACTGTAGTTCTATATCAATTGGACTGCAAGTTTACTGGATCTTTATCAGCCATAATAAAAGGTTTCTTGTAAATCTACATCCGCCGTAATAATATCTTTCTTGTACATCTTTATCAGCCGTAATAAAAAGTTTCTTGTAGATCTCTTTCAGCCAAGCTATACATTTATTGTAGACCTTTATCAGTCGTAATACAGGTCTATTGTAGGCCATATATCAGCCGGACTATAGACCTGTATCAGTCGGGCTGGGCTACAAGTTTACTATAGATCTATTTCAGCCAGGTGTAGGACAAGTATAAACCTAGATGATGTCTAGGCACACATCTTGATATCAGGGTTGAGGATCTAACGCCTGCGCTTTTTTGGATAGTGACGAAAATGTATATTTTGTTGTCACGTGTAACCCAGAGAGAGAGAGAGAGAGAGAGAGAGAGAGAGAGAGAGAGAGAGAGAGAGAGAGAGAGAGAGAGAGAGAGAGAGAGAGAGAGAGAGAGATGTGCATATACATACAGAGAGTGCGACAGTGAGAGTTGAAGAGTGGGGCCCCAGTAGCGACATAGAGAGATAAGATATTTAAATATTGAGCACAACCCACTACTGGTAACGCTGATCGCGTTCTGGTGTGAACCTAAGGCCTATCCACGTCAATGTGGAAGCACTAGACTCGAGTTTCGCTCTCGTTTGAGCTCGTCAGTAGTGCATATCCTTGACCGGACCCGGAAACAAACCCCGGATCACTTGCGTGTGAAGCGGGTGTGTAACCACGCGGCACACGCTAGACACAGCCAAATTATCATAACAGAACACTATAACGTCACCCATCGTAGGCTGTAGCTCAAGATTTGCCCGATCGCCGCGACTGACGTCCGTCAATCGATGTGGACCCGAACGATCAGGTCTTCTCACTGGTAAGGCATGCCGGGCCGCCTAAAGTCCAGCGAGCAATAATCAAATTGATTTATTTGGTTGTTTCGGGATGTGAGATTTAAATATTGAGCAGAACCCACTACTGGCAACGCTGATCGTGTTCTGGTATGAACCTAAGGCCTATCCACGTCAATGTGGAAGCACTAGACTCGAGTTTCGTTCTCGTTTGAGCTCGTCAGTAGTGCATATCCTTGACCGGACCCGGAAACAAACCCCGTGTCATAGTAATCCTTTATTACTTTAGTGTCGTCCCTGGAGTGAGGGGAATCAACACCCACAATTTTTTAACCCAATATTATTGTCCTAGAGAAACCATCAGAATCCGTCCACAAAAATCCCTCAGTCTGTAGACACCTCTTTCTTACTCTCACTCACCCCTGGATCATGCCCCCTCTCATTCTTCCCCAACACAACATACTCAACAACTCTAGCTTTAACAAATAAATCCAACAATTAATTTATTAAAACAAAGAGTATGTGTGTGAGAGGTGTGTGTGTGTAATGTGTAGAATGTGTGTCGAATATTCTAATGTGTATGTAGAATCAGACCAGTGAATCAGGAGCAAAGTCTGTTACATCACTGTGCTGAGCACACAACAGCACCATGTATTTCGGACAGTGAACCTCACCCAGAAGATGTTTCTCCGTCCACGTGACGACTTTCTCCGATAACGCTCGAACAAACAGGATGCTGGTCATCAGATAGACACTGTTCGATCTTGGTCTTCACTCTAACAAACACGGTGAAGTTACTCTGTTTAATAATGTTTGTTGAACAGAGAATCTTTCAATTAACTGAAATGTCACTTGGGAAAATCTACTGTTCACAAGTCTCTGATTATAAGATTTTCCCCCTCTTTAACAAACAACCTATTAATGTTTCTAGGTAGATGTGTGTGTGTGTGTGTGTGTATATATATATATATATATATATATATATATATATATATATATATATATATATATATATATATATATATATATATATATATATATATATATACATATGTTGTGTGTGTCCTTGGTATATGAGTTATGAATCTTCGGTGATGAAGCTTATCACTCAGTAAACACAACACTTATGTTCATCAAGTCCGGTTCAGCAGAAGCCAGGTTTCTGCAGACCAACTAGGTTCTGAGCCCCGTGTAAAAGCCTCTCAGTAACCTCTGTCTTCATTCCGTGAGCCATCATTGTATAAAACTTTGAAACTGCTTCTTCGTAATAAATCATCTCACACTCAAGTGGAACCTGTTGAGTAGAGAACATCATGGTGAGAGCAACTCAATCCTGACCGTAATTAGGTGAGTGTAGGCCAATAGCAGCACTCAGATCTATAACAGAGATCCGATCTCTGTCATACGGCCAAATAGCTCATCACATTGGTCTGATACATGGCAACACCAGGAAAGAATAAAGGAACGGGTAGAAACCCAGCAGATGCCCTACTGGAAGATCCTACCTTTTCACATTCCCTTCCTCCCTCCCAACCATCCTCAATCTCTCTAATTATTATCCCACTACATTGTCCTCAACTCCCTGAGTAAAATGATATATCACACAAGCTAGTTAAAGCCATACAATAGGACACTAGTGCCGACGCTCCTATAATACTTTCTAGCACCGCACTTATAGAACATTCTATCACCGCACCTATAATACATTCTATCACCGCACAGTACTGTACTCTATTCCTAATCATACTCTAAGTTAGATATGATTAATAGAATACCATATGCCTATTCCGGTTGATGATTGAGACTATGCAATCACAGACTGGATCTATGTCCGCCGATACATTATCAACACTTTGACACTATAGTCTCTTTCAATTAACACAACTCGGAATACTGCGCCGATCTTTAACACTTCAGAATTTTGGTCGACTCCTCCAACTTGTTTACCTCAACTGGTTTTATATCGGGCTTGAGTGACGTCACCAAATTGTCTAGACGCAGAGGCGTCGAGAAGTTGTTTTTCTCTTTATTTTTCCCAACTCAATGTGGACATCTGGCTGGTGTCCCCTTTCATCTGGGATATTGTCTCCTGTCTGTGATCTAGAGAACCTTCTCCACATCACAAGACTCCATCCGACGTCTGGCCAGACATTCCGTCTATTACTTCAAAGGCTGACTCCCGCCTTGTAGACGGATGGCGTCATTGTATGTTTCTCGAACAACCCACATCATACAGAAATGCCGACCGTGTGCAGACAATTTGCGCGACGTATTTTGTTCCTCAGTCCCCTGCTCATCGAAGGATTGCCTGTTTTTGCAGACGAATGTCGGGTCTTGTTTTTCATCGATCGAAACTATCAAGTTTTCCCGCGACACCCCGGATCACTGGCATGTGAAGCGGATGTGTTGCTTCCACATTTGCTCTTTGGAATCGTGTGAGTAGTGTGGAAGAGCAAGTTCATCATCATCATTGCCTGTAGAGAATTGTGTGGCAGGTAGTGGCCAGAGGATCTGGCCGACACTCAGTTTTCCGATGAAAGACCTGACAGATACATAATTAGACTGTGACGGTACCATTAGTGTTGGGACTGTTCGCTGGTTGTTTAAGATGAGGACGGAAAATTTCTTCTTCTTCTGCGTTCGTCCGGAATGTTGTTTTAGACCTAATTGCGTTGTGCCGACACATCCGACTTCTTCATGCATTTGTTGGCCGGGTTACCTTCCCGGGTGTTTCGTAGAACGTTTGACTATCACTGTTGTGGTGTTATCTCCATCCCAGTTGGCCCATTTAGAACAGCCGAAGACATCCCGGTCAGCCCTCAAGGGAAGGCAAGCGAAGACCATGGGAATTACACGCCATCCAAGGAGGCTTCCATAATTGCAGAGCCTGTACATAGTGCTCTGGTACTGGGCTCACCCGAGGAATCGTCACGTCCTGCACATGGCTGCTTAGCCTTACTTTCGTATATAGGGCCTTCCGTTCACCACAGGCTGTTCCTCCGGAAACAAGAAGACTGCAGTCTGCAGATGACATCCATACAGTGAGTTTTCGATTCGGACTTTCCACGTAATAGGGGGCGGAAAACGTATGTGAAAGTCCCAAGTGCTGAAATGTCGGTTCTTGACTCAACTGAACACACCTCACAACGATAACAATAGAAGAAGAAGCAGAAGACGAAAAGCAAGGACAAGAAGAATAGAAAGAGATTAAGAGAAGAGACAGAATGAAAGAGAGAAAGACAATGACAGGTAAAGGCAGGGATGATCAATGAGACAAGAAATGAAGTGATCCCATGGGGCAATTGCGACACATATATTGGAAGCTAGCTAGGGACTCGGAACAAGTGATGGGGAAAATGCGACAGAATTATTGCTACAGAAAAAAAAAGCTGGGAAAGAAGCAAACAAGGAAGGAGACATTTGAGACAGGATGGATTAACTGGGCGATAAATGAAGGTTTAGAGAGAGAGATATATACGGAGAGAGAGATATATACAGAGAGAGAGATATATACAGAGAGAGAGAGAGAGAGAGAGAGAGAGAGAGAGAGAGAGAGAGAGAGAGAGAGATATGTAATCTAAAGATCAGATAGTCCCAGACTGACTTCCTCTGTAATTTGGAGTGATACTGAAATCAATAAGAACACATCTGACTATTGTCAGGGGCTGTAACCCACTAGATCTAGGTGTCTGTTTAGTGGTTGTTAATAAATACAACAGACTTTTCTCACCTTGCGATATATTGATTATACGAGGGTAAGTTAATAAGTAAGTCAAAAATGGCTGTAGAAAAATAACTAACTATGATAACAACTTGAAACCAGTTTATTTTTATAGATACATTGTCCCTTTATTTCTCAACATAATTTCCACCAACATTGATGCACTTATCCCATTGTTTTATCAGACCTCCCTAACCGGCCTGTCGGTCGGTCGGACTCCAGGCTGAGATGAGTCACTTTACCAAACCACCTTGGGTAGGTTGATAGGTACAAGCGATTATAATACTGACAGATTTGGCATATTCACATAGTGAGGATCCATGCCGGCTTGGTCTGGGCTCCTGTATGTGGGGATGGACCATTGTGGTAATTTGCCTTCCATCGTGCAACGGCTAGTTCCTATTCTACAACTTGGTGTACTGGAGTGGTGTCGCTGCTTGATTTGGTAAGGACCGATTTATACGCCTGAGGTACAGACAGCATGGGACTAGAGCTGGATTTGTATAGACCACACGGCGGTTGATGTGGTCAGCATAACGCCAACCGCCTTTAATTTCTAATACAAGTCTTGGTACCTATTTTAGGCTGGGAGCCCTGGTCAAGTGTTTTTGCGAATCCGTGTGGTTGCGGATTCGAACTTGGTTCAGAGCCGTTCTCAGTGCTGCCCTCGTGGACTCACATATGACATATGTAGTTGTATCAGTGTTGGTTTATTGTGTGTGTGCTGACCAAAGCTCTAACCTCAACGTCCATTCCGTCACTTGTGAATTCTGTTCTTGTCGAGCTTATCACTTCTACTTCACATTTGCGTTGATTCACTTACTAGTTGTCGCTGAATGAAGTCGCCAAGCTCTAGTTCCTGTGTGCCTATAGCTTCTGTTGTCTCTGCTTGTCTTGTGTGTGGGTCGTAAGATCTCTACTTGTTTCCAGCCCTCGCTGTATGCGCCATTTAACAAGTGCGTATGTATTCCTTAATGCAGTGGTTCTCAACCGGTGGGGAATCCCCCCCCCCCCACCAGGGGGGAATTTTGGGGTTTCTAGTGTGGGAGTGAGGATTATTTCAAGATTGCGTTAATACAAGAACCGATTACTTGATCTTGTTTTTCCCTTCATACTTTACGGTTCTGTACGTCTCACCCTTCTAAAATTCATTTTATAAAGTACGTAGACCCACAAATCACGTTTTATGTGGACGTCTAGATTTGTTTTAGTATGTGCTATTAAATTTAGCTTTAATTATTACGTATACTGTGTAGGGGCAGGGGGAAAGTTTTAGGGAGGAAATACGAAAGGGGGGATGACGTTCTAAAAATATGGTGGGGGGGGGGGGGGAATGACGTCCTAAAAATATGGTGAATGGGGGCACGGGCCAAAAAAAGGTTGAGAGCCACTGCCTTAATCCTATACCATTGCCTGTCCTTCCTTTGCCTTGCGTGTCCAATTCTTCATCCTTTAAAAATAAAGTTCGTTCCTTCGATCCATCCATTTATCCATCGATCCAACCGTTGACTGACCTACCGATTTATCCACCTTTTAGTGTGTCTGTATGTCTGCATGTATGGCTATCTATCTGTCTGTCTGTCTGTCTGTCTGTCTGTCTCGGTCAGTCAGTCGGTCAGTCGGTTCGTCCGACCGTCCATCCGTCGGTCTGTCGGTCGGTCGGTCGGTCTCATTACAAATGTGTTTTGCAGACTAAGCAACGTTTCGAAGTGCAATTTCCTCCTCCCTATACAACCCGACTGGCGCCAGTTTTAACTCCCTCTCCATCATTGCAGCCTGCTTGAGGCCAGGCTACATGTGTTTAGCCAGCCGAGAATGCTAATCTTCACCCACTTGTATCGGGAGGACCCGACTGAGTGTTGACCTGTTCGATATGGTGTTCGGCTCTCAGACGTGAGCATAGAATGACCTGCCCGAGCGAGGTCCGAACTTCACAATGGGAAGTACATATAAACCCGTGTTCTTTCTTGATCTGAATTGCGTTTAAAAAGAACATTTTAAATGAAAAAGAAGTGGAGGTCAGTATGGATTAATTGAAAGGAGCGCTCGTACTTAAATTTCCGGTGTGCTGACGCTGAAGTAACCGTCACCGTTCAGTTGGATTAAAATATTGACTTCCCCTCCTTGACTTGGGATATAAATTACAAGTACCTCTGAAATCAGAGTAGATTCGCCTGTCTGTTTGACCACAGGTATAATGATGTAATGATCCGTTGTAGATACAGAATTGACACTTGATTCAACGGACTAATGGTAGGATGCGAATAATTGAGATTGTAGGTTTAAAATTGACTCTCAGTTTATGGGGAGCGAATATCCGAAATTGTAGATTTTCTGGGAATATCTAAATATTAATTTTATCAGAGAAAACCATTATACCATTGCAGGTATCAGTCGATGGCATGTTACCGAGAATCGAGGTATAAAGAACCACACATAAAAATCCATTGTCAGTGTTTCTCCAAAAACATGCCTTGGTCACCTTACAATTTGGAAACCTGTCCATTTGATATGTTATTAGTCCGAATAATAAGTCAATGAATATTCTATTTAAAAAACCGTCTACAGTGTGGTTTCCACCTGTACTGACACCTTGCCGTATTGACAGGCGATAGGTATTGTGCTTCAAAGACAAACAATCAAAACCAATAATAATAACATCTCCATAGCACAAAACCTGGGCTCCACTGTGGAGACATTGTGTTGCCCATGCAGCATGATCCCTCTCTCAGCCTGCCTAGTTTACTCCATAGGAAAGGTAGCACCGATACATCTGGAACAAGACAAGCTGCATTAGCTGCCAGATCAGCAGTGTTCTAACTGTCCGCCTGTTGGAGCTTCAATCCTAGACCAGTTGCCGACCAAGACTTAGGGCCTGGTTTCCCCTACCATGACATTTAGTCTTAAGGTTGCATTCCCTCGTACCAGGATAGGGCTTGTTTCCACCTGACATAGTATAGTATGAATCTAGCACTATGATTTATGTGTATTTTTTAATCATTTTGTTTTTGTTGTTCCGTTGATGAAGATTCGATAAGAAAGAACATATAAGTCGAAACATTTGTTGGTATCCATGTGTTTTTTTCCATTCGTCGAGCTTCTTATTCATACTTTGTGTTTTTCTTTGGACTCTAGTGCGATGTTGTTAGAAAATTACAAATAATTGTAAAGCTGTGTGGTAGAAAATTCCCAATTCTAATGTGTATGAAACACCCACTGAGTTTTCGTAATCAATGAAGTAATAGTGAAACAGATCTAAACTGCGATTCATATTAGCAAGAATCATGATTGTAGCATGTGGTGGGAAAGTAGCAAAAGAAAGGGGCGGAAACATTTTCGTAGTGATAATAATAATAATAAATAAATATGAGAGAAAATCGATAAGTAGTGCCTACGTATTAGGCAAATGGGGAGCCCTTTGAGGTCGCTTAGACAGTTTATAAATAAATGCAGATGTATTGTCTGGCGATCATGGCAGTAGAATAAAGAAGTAGAGATTAGAGGACGCACTAGATAACATAAACATTGACAGCTATAGTTACCGACCCGGATTAGAACCTGTCACCTCCAAATGACCAGAACACATAAATCAGTAACCACATGCCGCTACGATTGATGTAATCAGACATCTAATTCGGCACCAGCAGAAAGGATCGTGGCAGAGGACGCAGCAGAAGCGTGCGTAACCAACTTTCCACTGAAACTAGACGTGTCAATTTTCTTCGACGTCTTCTGAGGGAGCAGGGACACATATGGGAGGGAATGTTCCGAGCGCTGTCTGTCGGTTTGGACGACAATTTCTGTCAATGTCCTCACATTGGTCTCTGCGGACAGCAGTGCCCGGGGCTGTTGTTTTAATTTGCAGACGTTTAAGAGTTTCGCTGAACTGAAATATGTATGGCCTGGTTTGCTGACGTAGGTCTGACACTGCGGATCTATGGTGGCTTTCTTTACAGCTCTGGGATATTCAGCTTATATGTGTGTATGTGTGTCCGTGCTTCATCTATCTATCTATCTATCTATCTATCTATCTATCTATCTATCTATCTATCTATCTATCTATCTGTCTGTCTGTCTGTCTGTCTGTCTGTCTGTCTGTCTGTCTGTCTGTCTATCTATCTATCTGTCTGTCTCTCTGTCTTGTCTGTCCGTCCGTCCTTCCGTCCACCAATTTATGTGTGTGTTTCTGACTGCGCTTGATAGTTTCAGCAAGACAGAGATAGATTAATGGATTGATTGTTTCATCCATGGATAGATAGACAGAGTGACTGACAGATAGCTTAACGGACGGACGGACGAATGATTGATTGATACATTGATTGATTGAGTTTACAGTTATCTGAAACATCATTCGGAGTGGAGCAAAGTGTCAGAAAAATCAACTTAAATGCTGGAGCTATGTATAGGCCCCTTGTGAATTGAGCCTGGCAGAAGAAGTCTGACTCTTATAGAAGATTCGGTATAGATCCAACCGAGTTTCCAGACGCGTTCATTCAGCAGCCATAACCTCATCAGTGACAGGAGAGAGTTGTGAACAAGCAACTTGCTGACAAAGTCCCTTGTTTTAGACATATTAGTTAGAACGGAAACAGAAGGAATGACCAACACCAAAGAAGGGGAAAAAAACAGATTCATCTAAAAGAACACACACTGAAATAAGCAAAGGGGCTTCATGTACTTGGGAATTATGATATCATAAATAGGCATATCAGAAGACGAGATCTAGAATAGATACACTAAGGCAAACCAACAAATTGGTCAAATGGCACCAATATTACAGAACAAACACGAATCAGTAGATACTAAAACAGCATTCTACATCACAATCGTTCTATCAACTCTTTGCTACCAATGCCAAACGTGGATACTGACAGAACAAGAGAAAAGTAAAATTTCAACATGTATAAGATTTCTGAGAAGAATACTCGAAGTAGTCAAGAATAGAGAAAATCAGAAATGATGAAATCAGGCCTAAAGAGGGGGTAATAGCAGCGCTAGATTTAATTATAAAATAGCTAGTGAAATGGTTCGGCCACCAAAGTAGGCCACCAACTGACAGCATACCACAAGAAACAGTGATGTACAGACCAAAGGAACCAGAAAAAGAGACGACCATGTATGTAAACGATGGACAGAGTCGATGGGAATCACGATACATGAAGCCCATGAACGGACACTCTCCCGCTGTGTATGCTTTATCTCGACACCATAACGTAAAAGAGGAACAAGATGATACGAGACGAGTTAGATACATAGTTTACGAGAAATTTGCGAACGTTTGTTCTTGTATCCTTCCGTCAGTTTTGTCGAAGATGTCACCATTTGTAGTAGATGCCCGGTAATTATAGCTTACGTTGTGTTGAAGACGTAGGCATTCCAGATTTGTTGGCGCACGTTGTGAGGAGAAATACACTTGACAACTTAGTAACAACTGGTAAACTAGATAGGAAAAGAGCAAGGACAAGACAAAGAGATAAATACATGGATGGATTGGTCACGTGGTATAATCGGCACAAAACCACAGAGCTGATCCACGGCTATGATGATCGTATGAAATAGGCGAACCATGAACGCCCACGTCTATCGAAATGGTACCTGATGATGATGGTGGTGGTGGTGGTGGTGGTAAAAAATGTAAAGATGTCGCTCTTTGTCATAGATGTGCGATGCATTTTGGTCTACTTTGTGTTGAAGATGTCGCCCACGTCCAATGATGTTCGGACATTATGGTCCTGTCATATCAGAATTGGTGTTGACATCCATCTGACCAGTAAAGGAAACGATCCCGCTACCCCATGTCAGCGCACCTGAAGTGTAAGAACTAGCTCTGTTTCTTACCGCCACGTCCACGGCGCTATCTGCGTGATAACGCACTTGAATATAAAGCAGTGCTTATTCCATGGGAAACCCTGGGTAGTAGTACACTTGCTTTAAGTTCAGTGGACGGGAACTCATCCCCACACATGGCACCACTGAATTCACGAGCTCTACATCTATACTATCGATCCAGCCTCGTAAATGTGGGTAC
Organism: Cepaea nemoralis; assembly: GCA_014155875.1. Lineage (NCBI taxonomy): Eukaryota > Metazoa > Mollusca > Gastropoda > Stylommatophora > Helicidae > Cepaea > Cepaea nemoralis. The sequence goes on along the minus strand of JACEFZ010006918.1, from coordinate 179,639 downwards.
TTTTCACAAAGTCGGAGAGTTGGAGCTGGTCGCTCAGTCCTATTTGAGGTAACCTAGCTCATGCAATGACCTGATATTTCACGCCTCTTCGCCAGTATCTAGTTTGAGATTACCTGTCTGTTTCTCCCAGCTCAGCAAAGCCTGTCTAATGACCTACAGAAGAACCAGCGTTATTAGTTTTCGTTAAAATTCTTCAGTTAAGCATGTATACTACCTGTGTCCATCGTTTTATTCACTCCGTTGTATTTCAATACCACCGACTCAGTCTATATATGCTGATTACATTAATTTTCAAAGAGAGAAATGATCGACAGAAGAAAGTCTTCTTCTTTTGTCCTACTGTTTTTGCTGTGAAGCATCGTAGAGGCGAGGCAAATGTAATTTTCCGTGTGTTTGGCTTCGCGTTCTTCTCCTAGTTATATATCCATTGTAATTGATGCCCCTATATGTTTTTCTCTCCACCAGAATGGTTTATGCTGTATTCCTCGGAAGTTATACTGCCCTCTGGTCTCACGTGTACCTAATATGTTAATATTCAGTCTTCTCATTTCTTTCTTAATGTTATCAAAGTTTGGGATGGGCGTTATTAATTTTCTTTCTTTCTTAATTTTATAATCGTTTATTATGTACAAAAGCATTTACAAAAAGCTAATGGTCGACTTTTGGTGCAGGAGAGCCTGGCATATGATACCACAACATCTAGCTTAAGAATGGAGGTAGAGGCGGTCAGTGCAGCTTTCCGCTGGATGGAGAATACGATACACACGCACACATCGTGATTGTAACTGACTCAAAAAGCCTGCTAAGGAAGGTGAGGACAGGCAAGGAAGGTGAGGACAGTAGAGTGGCTTGCTTCGCTTCGGAGGTCACGGGTGGCAAGCATCGCCTGGATCTTTTCTCCTTGGCATGCCGGTGTGCTGGGGAATGAACAGGCGGACAGATTGGCTAGCTCTGCAAAACTTGGTGGAGTATTGATGCATGACAAGGGAGACGTGGTTGCGGCCTTGTGGGAGCACGTGTACACCTCGGAGGAGCAAATGGATCACCATAGTCTGGTAAGAATGAGGCAGCGAGGAGTGACGAGGGGATCTGACTCTACCCTCAGAGGAAAGACGAGACGGACATATAATCAGATTGCTACTGGTACTATTGGTGTTGGAACTCTTCGCTGGCTGCTGAGGATAGGGATGGAGCGCTTATGGGAATGCTCCGAATGCTATGATGTCGGTTCCTAAATCAATCAATCAATCAATCAATGTACAAAAGCAGTGTCTTTTTTACATTTGCGAATACACCATATACATTCATACACATGTGACAACATTATATTCGTGGCATGTTGTAACTACCTACATAATTCCTGTTAATGATGATGGTTGAGTAATCATTTACTCCCAAGCACACCAAAACATTTAATAGAAACTCTTTCACACTCCAGGTATACTCATTCACACTTAGTTTCGTGTAAAGAAATTCAAAAATATTCCTGAATCACTATGTTTCCGAAAATGATACTCTTGTATGTATCTACACAATTTCCCCACATTAAACCTCGCAGCAAAAATCCCATTTTACCAAGCAAAACGCGAAAGCTGTGAAAATGGTGTCTGCTTGAGAGAGAGAGAGAGAGAGAGAGAGAGAGAGAGAGAGAGAGAGAGAGAGAGAGAGAGAGAGAGAGAGAGAGAGAGAGAGAGAGAGAGAGAGAGAGAGAGAACTATTTGTTCAAATTGAATGAAATTTACAAACATAAATGACATTTCCTCTAAACATATTTATGAACATAAAGCCCATAGACTTCCAAGGTCTTTCGCCGTTAATGTAAGTAAATTTTCTTTAAATTGTGGGTGGCCTTAAGAGGCCAGTAAAAAAATGTTGTTTCCCCACAAAGGGGAACCATTGTGCCCGACATTGTCTAAACTTATCAATTAAAGTACAGTTTTAAAAATTAAACATAAACGTAGAATTGAAACAGTTGATCATAAAATGTAAGTATTTAAAGATTAAACAGATGTTGTATAAAAAGTTTAATAGCTTTCTTTTCACGATTGCAAAGAATGACTGCGGTATTGAGTATTTTATTTATCAAAGAAAAATGAAAGATTTTGATGTTAGTTAGTGGTATTATAGCTAGGGATACCAGTTTCTTTTTCAAATTCTAGTACTCTCCCTTGTAACAATATTATATGTTTATGTCCCCCTACCAAGCGTAGACTGCTACTGCAACTATAGATTAATCTTAGGCAATTTACATATAAACTTAAAGAAAGTCAAATATACAAATAGAAACGCAAAATTTGATCTACAGGCACTGAAGAGTGAGGAGATAAAAGATAAATTCAACGTAGAGGTAAAGAACAGATTCGATGCATTGTCCGATATGGAAATATTATTTCAAGACGTCAGTGACCAATTGGAAATATAAAAGAAATCAGTCAAGAAGCTGCACTAACAACAATGATAATCCCAAAAATAAAGATAATAGGACGCAAGAAATGGATGATGGAAGACATCTTAAAACTCATGGAAATAAGAAGAAATAACAAGGAAATATACGAAGAAATTCACAGGAAAATTAGGAAGCTATGCAAAGAGGCAAAAGAAACATGGCTTGAGGAAAATTGCAAGGAAATTGAAAACCAACACAACACCCAGAATACCAAATTAATGCACACAAGAATTAATGACATCACTAACAAAAGAACACACACACACACACATCAACAGGTTGCCTAAAAACCAAAGATGGCAAAATCATAATAGAAAAAGATCAGATTTTACATGCGTGGTCAGATTATGTGAAAGACCTTTATGATGATACAAGAAAAGAACAATATGATCATCAGAATAATAATGAAGGACCATCAATTTTGTTTGTCGGGGTGTTTTTCTTTTAGATATCTAGCAATTCCGCAGAGCCGGGCTCCCTGGCGAAGAGGTTAACGATTTTCTCCGTAATCCCGTATATCCACGTGTGGGGACATAGCTGCGCGAGATTCGGTAAGGAATCGGGTTGCGTTGGTTACTTACAGGGGTATCTGAGATTGTCGCTCAGTAAGCAATGCAAAATACTCTGCGTAATTAGGCGACTTGCTCACGATTTTTTTTTTCCAACGTTTATTTCATACAAAGCAATGTATATTTACAAGGTGTGTTTCTTTGTTTGTGTATATTACAGAGCGTTGCCGTTTGTTAGTGTTATGTGTCACATGCGTTAATAAAACAAATACATGCATATACAGTTATGATAATATAACATTTATGGCATAGTGCATGTAAACACACATTCCTCGTTTCATTTCCATCTCCACAAGTGGAATGCATGTTACACCTGTCCATCTCTCTCTCTCTCTCTCTCTCTCTCTCTCTCTCTCTCTCTTCTCTCTCTCTCTCTCTCTCTCTCACACACACACACACACACACACACACACACACACACACACACATTCTGTCTTGATCTATCTCTTGCTTTCTGTAGATAATAGTACATGGATTTCCGTGATCTTGGGCAATAACCTTTACATTTTCATTCTATTTAAATTGTGGCTTCCAATTTTATTTTTTTTTGGGGGGGGGGCGGATTTCCCTATGCATATATTCATATAAATACCTGTATATCAACACCAAGCCATAATTATATTTACATAAATACCTACACGAATTCACCCATATATCGCTACCCATATATAAATACCATACATGTTAGCCTTTTGTATTCTACAACAATGTTTATATTCGTGCTGGGGAATCGTGTTGAATTTAGGCAAAGGGCAAACCGCTGAACGCAAAATTGTCTAGTGACCACCAGCCACTAGACGGTCTTACAGCGGACACGCAGCCAGTTTTCACGAAGCCTTTGTGTGCCTAGGCCAGAGGAGCTATATATCTCTCTTTAAAGTTGTTTGAGGGGAGGAGATGGGTGGATCTGTGATTCAACGCACCCTGGGGAAGAATTGCGGCGTGTACTATCTGCGCTCTTCCAATGCTTGTTACCATCCTAGTGAGAAGTGTTTCCAAGTATTAACAAAATAAGCCACACACAGGGATCGCGAGACGCACACCCGTTCTAAAATTTCCACAGCAGGGGTTGTAGATTTTGTGCCTTGCAGCAGAAACCAAATATCGTCTGTCAAGACGATCGGGTAGTAAAACATCTTATATGTTGTTTGATATTATTTAATGTTTTTAAAAATTAATAATAATGGCATTTTTTCTAATTGCAAGAGTAAATGAAATTAATTAAATTTACACATTTCAGTCAGGAAAAATAGTAGCTAGTTTGTATTTGAACATTAGTAAAACAATAAGGTTATGTTGTATGTAAGGGAGTTGAACCTTGCCTTGATTCTGCAAGTCCAAACTAATTTTGTGTATTCCGCTAGTGTTTGATGTAGTTTTGTGTGTGTGTGTCTTCGGATGTTTTAAGAAGAGTGTTAAGAAATATTCCCTTGTAAATGTCTGTTTGTTTGCCTGTGTGTGTTTGTATTATTTGTTGTAGAGTTTCCACTGCATCTGTGACTGTTTGACATGTGAAAAATATGTGTTCTTCTGTCTCTTTTGTGTTGTTCCTGCATAATTGGCATTTTCCTATTTGTCTGGATCTGAATGCTAATTTTTTTTTTTTTTTTTTTTTTTTTTTTTTTTTTTTTTTTTTTTTTTACAACTTTTATTTCATACAAAGCAATGTATATTTACAAGTTGTAGTGTGTGTTTCTTTTGTTTGTGTATATTACAGAGCGTTGCCGTTTGTTAGTGTTAAGTGTGACATTGTGAATAAAACAAATACATACATATATACAGTTATGATAATATGACATTTATGGCATAGTGCATGTAGATACACATTCCTTGCATATGCTTCACTTCCACTTCCGCAAGCGGAATGCATGAAACACCTGTCCATCTCTCCTCTCTCTCTCTCTCTCTCTCTCTCTCTCTCTCTCTCTCTCTCTCTCTCTCTCTCTCTCTCTCTCTCTCTCTCTCACACACACACACACACACACACACACAATCTCGTGCTTTCTGGAGACCGCAGTACATTAAATGCCCCGCGCTTGAACAATGAACTTTAAACTATTATTTCCATTAAAATGTGGCTTCTTTGTAATTTCTGGGTCACTTAGCTACAGAGGTGAAGGTCGTTGGTGTTGTTGCCTGATGACAAATCACAGGGTGACTCTCTAGTCCATGATACCTTTTGTTTGGGGGACAAGAATCAGGGATTTACTACTGTCACTTGTTTTCCCTGGGGGGGGGGGGGGGGGGGGGGAGTGGAATCAACAAGCACATTTCTTTAAATTCCCTTTTCTTGAGTTATGGTCTTTTGCCGGACCTTTGTCTACATACCCCCTCTTCCTAAGTATGTCAATCACTATCTCTTTCTCTCTCTCTCTCTCTCTCTCTCTCTCTCTCTCTCTCTCTCTCTCTCTCTCTCTCTCTCTCTCTCTCTCTCTCTCTCTACCAGTCAATACCCCTCTTCACGTTCCTTCAGCACATAACCCCACAAACACAGGCTTCGAACACCATGATAAAACATTTATTGCAGAAAAGTGTCATTAGTGTGTGCGATGTATGGGTGTGGATATATGTGGTGTAATCTATCTTGAATGTGCGACCAGATATAGTCTAGGATCAGCATCACAGTTGTCATCATGATAAAGCCATTCGACGTCACAAAGCACAGAACAGGAAATATCTCACCCAGTGGGGTGTCTTTCTGACTGATGCTTGATTTCTTCCCAAAATATTGTGGAAACTTTTGAATAATATAGCCTCCACTTAATTATTTTGTTAGTTCGTGTCTTTCACTTCTATACATTCGATAAACTGGAATTTATTATAGTTCAGGTAATGTCTACACATCCTATCACTGGAATTTACTATAGTTCCTGTATTAACGAACCACAAAACACTGTCCAGAGATATATCGCCGACATACTGCTGTCATTCAGTTAACAAAAGAGAAACTGTTCTGAAGTTATAGTCTTTCCCTTTCTATTACTTTTGGTGTGAACATTAGGGTTATCAGTTCTTTTATTGGTTGAAATATAGTATGCTGTAAGTCTCGCTTATGGTGACTGCGTTCTTATTTTCCTTTCGTTTAAGAACAGTCTGACCTTTTATATTTATGAGACAAGGCTCAAAGCTCCGTTAGCACTGCACTGCTAGACCCATTGCTTCTTCTCAGACTGGTAACTACTTTCAGTTTCAAGTGTAGGGAACCTGTCGAAAAAACAACACCCTATGAGAGAAACGTAGTAAAAGTAAAGATAATAGGAGGCAAGAAATGGATGACGGAAGACATCTTAAAACTCATGGAAGTAAGAAGAAATAACAAAAATAACAAGGACAAATATGAAGAGATTCATAGGAAAATTAGGAAGCTATGCAAAGAGCCAAAAGAAACATGGCTTGAGGAAAATTGCAAAGAAATTGAACACCAATACACTACCCGGGATACCAAATTAATGCACAAAAGAATTAATGACATCACTAACAATAGAACACACACATCAACGGGTTGCCTAAAAACCAAAGATGGCAAAATCATAATAGAAAAAGATCAGATTTTACATGCGTGGTCAGATTATGTGAAAGACCTTTATGATGATACAAGAGAAGAACAATATGATCATCGGAATAATAATGAAGGATCATCAATTTTGAAGACAGAGGTTCAGAATGCTCTTAACCATATGAAAACTGGCAAGACCCCGGGTACAGATAACATCACAGTAGAAATGATCAATGCCTTAGAAGAATATGGAATTGACCAAATCACCAGGCTGCTGAACGCAATATACGATACTGGGGATATACATCCTGAATTATGTAATTCTATATTTATTGCAATCCCGAAGAAATCAGGAGCCATGGAATGCGATCAACATAGAACAATTAGTATAATGAGCCACATCACGAAGATTCTGCTGAGAATTATCATGCAAAGAGTTAGGAAGAAAGTACAATCCGAAATAGGAGAAGAACAATGTGGGTTTGTAGAAGGCAAGGGCACAATAAATGCTGTGTATATACTGAGAACAGTAATTGAGCGTTCTATAGAAGTAAACAAGGATCTATATCTTTGCTTTATTGACTACACAAAGGCTTTCGATAAAGTGAGACATGTTGACATGATAAGGATGCTTGAAGATCTACAAATTGATGGAAAGGACCTTAGACTTGTAAAGAACATATATTGGAAACAACAAGCTGCCATAAGAATTGATAACGATGTAGGTCAATATCAGCCTATTGAAAGAGGTGTGAGACAGGGATGTGTAATGTCTCCAGATCTTTTTTCCCTGTACAGTGAATATATATTTAGAAATATAGAAGATATAGAAGGAATCAACATTGGGGGACGATACATCAATAACGTTAGATATGCAGATGATACAGTCTTGATTGCAGACAATGAACAAGGACCTGCAAAATTTAGTAGATGCGGTTGTTGCACACAGTGAACAACTAGGGTTAGAATGAATATTAAAAGACACAGATTATGGTCGTCACTAGGAAGAAGGAAATACCACAATGTGATATACGAGTAGATGGACATATTCTTAAACAAGTGAATCGATACTGTTATCTCGGCACAGTCATAACATCTGATGGGAGGTGCCTTGAAGAGATTAGAACAAGAATTTCCATTGCGAAGGTAGCCTTTAGCAAGATGAAAAACATACTGACCAACAAACAGATATCAATTGAAACGAGAAAAAGAGTGTTGAGATGCTACATAGAACCTATACTTTTGTATGGATGTGAAGCGTGGACAATAAGCAGTCAAGCTGAAAAACAGCTAATGGCTGTGGAAATTTGGTTTCTGAGGAAAATGCCTCAATAAGTATGTGAGAAAATCGATAAGTAGTGTCTACGTATTACACATACATGTCAATTGGGGAGCCCTTTGAGGTCGCTTAGACAGTTCATAAATAAATACAGATGTATTGTCTGGTGCTCATGGCAGTAGAATAAAGAAGTAGAATAGAGAACACACTAGATAACATAAACATTGAAAACTATAGTTACCGACCCGGATTAGAACCTGTCACCTCCAAATGACCAGAACACATAAATCAGTAACCACATACCGCTACGATTGATGTAATAAGGCAGTGGTTCTCAACCTTTTTTATCCATGCCCCCCTATACCATATGTTCAGAGCGTCATTCCCCCCCCCCCTTTCGAATTTCCTCCCTATAAATCCCCCCCCCCCCCCAAAGCTAAATTTAATAACACATACTAGAACAAGTCTAGACATCTACGTAAAACGTGATTTGCGGGTCTACTTACATTATAAAACGAATTTCATTAGGGCGAGAAGTTCAGAACCGTAAAATTTAGAGGGAAAAACAATATCAAGTAACTGGTTCTTGTATTTATGCGATCTTGAAATAATCTTAATTCCCCCCTTGGAAACACTAAAATTCACCCCTAGGGGGGAATTCCCCACCGGTTGAGAACCACTGTAATAAGGCATCTAATTGGGCACCAGCAGGAAGGATCGTGGCAGAGGACGCAGCAGAAGTGTGCGTAACCAACTGTCCACTGAAACTAGACGTATCTATTGTCTTCGATATCTTCTGAGGGAGCAGGGACACATATGGGAAGGAATGTTCCGAGCGCTGTCTGTCGGTTTGGACGACAATTTCTGTCAACGTCCTCACATTGGTCTCTGCGGACAGCAGTGCCCGGGTCGAGAGACAAGTCATGGCTGTTGTTTTAATTTGCAGACGTTTAAGAGTTTCGCTGAACTGAAATATATATGGCCTGGTTTGCTGACGTAGGTGCGGTTCTATGGTGGCTTTCCGTACAGCTCTGGGATGCTCTGCTTATATGTGTGTCCGTGTTTCATCTATCTATCTATCTATCTATCTATCTATCTATCTATCTATCTATCCGTCCGTCCGTTCGTCCACCAATTTATGTGTTTGGTTCTGACTGCGCTTGATAGTTACAGCAAGACAGATAGATTAATTGATTGATTGTTTCATCCATGGATAGATAGACAGAGAGACAGACAGACAGATAGCTTAACGGACGGACGGACGAATGATTGATTGATGCATTGATTGATTAAGTTTACGTTACCTGAAACATCATTCGGAGTGGAGCAAAGTGTCATAAAAATCACTTAAATGCTGGAGCTGTGTATAGGCCTCTAGTGAATTGAGCCTGGCAGAGCAAGTCCGACTCTTCTAGAAGATTCAGTATAGATCCAACCGAGTTTCCCGGCGCATTCATTCAGCAGCCATAACCTTATCAGTGAATGAACTGGAGATATGTCAGGTAGAAGCATGAAGAATATGACACACGGTGGCTAGTGTAATTTTCGTAGTATGAACTAGCCATATGTCAGGTAGAAGCGTGAAGAATGTGACACACGGTGGCTAGTATAACATTCGTAGAATGAACTAGCCATATGCCAGTTAAAAGCATGACGGATGTGACACAGACGATGGTCGATGGCTTCATCAGGGAACCCACAACTGAAAGCAAACATGGGGAAGACAAAAACATATGGACAAATTGATTAAAATAGGACAAATCATGCAGGACAGCTGTGGGAATGACAAGTAATTATGTTAAATTATTGGAGAATTAGGTGTGAGTTGTTTGAGGACCCGCGTGCTGGGAGACGTTGACAGGCAAAGACAAGAAAATGTCTTATGGGTATTCCAGTGATCAGTATATTCTTCTTCATGTAACTGGTCTGTAGCGGACGTTAGGGTACCAGTCTCTTCTCCTCTACTCTACTCTACTCTACTCTACTCTACTCTACCCTACTCTACTCTATTCTACCCTACTCTACACTAACCTACCCTACTCTACACTACCCTACTCTACTCTACTCTACTCTGCTCTGCTCTGCTCTGTGCTCTACTCTACTCTACACTACTCTACTCTACTCTACCCTCCTCTCCTCTACTCTCCTCTACTCTACTCTACTCTACTCTACTCTACTCATAGATCTCATCTCATCATGCTGCTCTTGTACCTTGCGGTGTCGAGGTGAAGTATAAACAGTGGGAGAGTGCCCGCTAATGGGCTTCATCTATCGATATTCCCATGGACTCGGTTATTCCCTGCATCTATCGTTTACGAGGTCGGCCTCTTCCTCTGCTTCCCTCTGGTCTGTACATCATTACTTGTTGTCGTATACTGTTAGTTGGTAACCTACTTGCATTGCCAAACCATTAACTTGCTGCCTTCTAATAAAATCTATCGCAGCTGTAACCCCCCACTTTTGTCCTAATTTCTTCATTTCTTATATATATATATATATATATATATATATATATATATATATATATATATATATATATATATATATATATATATATATATAACCATTTTTTAAACTGTATCATTCCTTCTCATCCATCTCTTGGTTGAAGATTTGAATCCACGCCTTCTCGGAATGAGGACGTCAAAGAAGAAAGGCCGTGTACACCTTGCCCGCATTAAACATTGCGCTGCTCGGCGTTTGGCAGAAGAACAGAGTCGGTCGAATATACCTCTTTCAATTGTATAATTAGAGAATCCAGCCACGACAGTTTCTAGTATTCTTCGAGAGGTGGCATCAACTTGATATCTTCTCCTGCGAAATACTGCGGTGTTTAGCCTACACTGAATGTTGATGCTTCCATAATGGTACACGTAAATGTAATACTATGATAGTTAGCCTACTACTGAATGTTGATGCTTCCATAATGGTACACGTATATGTAATACTATGATAGTTAGCCTATACTGAATGTTGATGCTTCCATAATGGTACACGTAAATGTAATACTATGATAGTTAGCCTATACTGAATGTTGATGCTTCCATAATGGTACACGTAAATGTAATACTATGATAGGTTAGCCTATACTGAATGTTGATGCTTCCATAATGGTACACGTAAATGTAATACTATGATAGTTAGCCTACACTGAGTGTTGATGCTTCCATCATGGTACCGCTACATGAAATACTATGATAGTTAGCCTACACTGAGTGTTGATGCTTCCATCATGGTACCCCTACATGAAATACTGTGATAGTTAGCTTACACTGAGTGTTGATGCTTCCATCATGGTACCCCTACATGAAATACTGTGATAGTTAGCTTACACTGAGTGTTGATGCTTCCATCATGGTACCCCTACATGAAATACTGTGATAGTTAGCTTACACTGAGTGTTGATGCTTCCATCATGGTACCGCTACATGAAATACTATAATAGTTAGCCTACACTGAGTGTTGATGCTTCCATCATGGTACCGCTACATGAAATACTATGATAGTTAGCTTACACTGAGTGTTGATGCTTCCATCATGGTACCGCTACATGAAATACTATGATAGTTAGCTTACACTGAGTGTTGATGCTTCCATCATGGTACCGCTACATGAAATACTATGATAGTTAGCTTACACTGAGTGTTGATGCTTCCATCATGGTACCCCTACATGAAATACTGTGATAGTTAGCTTACACTGAGTGTTGATGCTTCCATCATGGTACCGCTACATGAAATACTATGATAGTTAGCTTACACTGAGTGTTGATGCTTCCATCCCTGTACCCCTACATCAAATACTATGATAGTTAGCTTACACTGAGTGTTGATGCTTCCATCATGGTACCGCTACATGAAATACTATGATAGTTAGCTTACACTGAGTGTTGATGCTTCCATCATGGTACCGCTACATGAAATACTATGATAGTTAGCTTACACTGAGTGTTGATGCTTCCATCATGGTACCGCTACATGAAATACTATGATAGTTAGCTTACACTGAGTGTTGATGCTTCCATCATGGTACCGCTACATGAAATACTATGATAGTTAGTCTACATTGAGTGTTGATGCTTCCATCCCTGTACCCCTACATCAAATACTATGATAGTTAGCTTACACTGAGTGTTGATGCTTCCATCCCTGTACCCCTACATCAAATACTATGATAGTTAGCTTACACTGAGTGTTGATGCTTCCATCCCTGTACCCCTACATCAAATACTATGATAGTTAGCTTACACTGAGTGTTGATGCTTCCATCATCACCACTGCGATCATTGATTCGGTTATGCGTTAACTTAATGTGCGTGCGTATGTGTGCGTGTTGTTGACATAATAGCACACATTCTTAATATACCGAACCAAAGCACGGGGAATCGAACTTCTCTACCTCAACGGCAAAGACTGTTATGCTAGCGCCCCAGCTCGTAGTCTCAGCCCTTCTTGTGTCTGCGGGATAATTAGATTATCCGCTGGCTTGCGCTAACGTTGTGTGTATTTTGTGTCAGCTTGCCCAAAACCTTATGGGATTGTGTCACCGGGAGTTTGCCATACATTTCAGTAATTACATTAATCAACGGCCTTGCTTGTTTCCTGACTCGTTTTTAACCATTTTCCCTTACTCTGTCCGCTCTGGCTCATTTGTTTGGTTGTTTTGTTTTGTTTTTATGTTATCTTTCATCTTGTTTTTTTTCTTTGTTGTCATTCATTGTTGTGTTTGCTTCCGGCCATTTCCTCCTTATTATCAGCCTCTTCTAACTATTTTATTTAGCTCTGTATGTGCGCGTGCGTGGACGTGTATTTCACATATGATGAGGCAGACATCATATGCCTATTATTGCCTGTAATTTAGTCGCATTTCTGATAGAATCCACGATCATGTGCCCACATACGCTGTTGTGGGACTCTCTCTCTCTCTCTCTCTCTCTCTCTCTCTCTCTCTCTCTCTCTCTCTCTCTCTCTCTCTCTCTCTCTCTCTCTCTCTCTCTCTCTCTCTCTCTCTCTCTCTCTGAAAGACGAATCTTTATTGCCCACAGCGTGGATCCGTTTCTTCCCTGAGAGAGAGAGAGGAGAGCGCGCGCGAATATATTCATTCACTCGAACCAGCTTCAACCTGCCTACCACACTCTCAGATCCCTTGGCAATGGGACCTCGGATGTCTAGTTTTCTCAGAGAGGGGGGAAGAAACGGATCCTCGCTGTGGGCAATAAAGATTCGTCTTTTTTGTTTGGAAATAGTAGACCATAACTATGACAATATTGATAATTTTCAAAATAATCACAGCAGTCATATAAATTTAGACAGACGGACTATCTGATACCAGAGAGCGGGCTGAGAAGTATCTACTACAGAGTAATTTATAGTATGTAAATTTCTAATGTCGCTGTAGAAATCAAGGGAAAACTGTCACATGAATGTCTCCAAACGATTGATGGCAGAGTTAAGAGTTTTAAGAGCGGAGCGCTAGTCTTGGGACTGAATAAGCCTGAAATAAGTGAGTGTAACCCATAAACATAAACGTCATATTGCCGCCTTAGCTTAGCATATATAGAGCTGTCTGGTATAGCCTGGCTGGACACAAATACCAGTGTTTCTATTTGGACAGCTGACGACAGTTCATCATCGGCGTTATCATCACTACCACTATGTTCATCTTCATCACTACCACCACCATCAGCAATATCATCACCATGGCCATCATCATCATCATCACCATCATCATCATCATCATGAACATTCATTACCGACAACCACCCAACCACCACTGCTTCATCGAACCATCGTCCACGCTCATCAGCACCAACATCGCCGCCCTCACGTCATTCATCAGTTTCACCTCTTCCTCCCCTCATCTCACCCGCAGTCACGCTACTCCTCCCAGGAGAGACTGCATCAGTTCCCGTCCCACCCCACGGCGGAGGAGCTTCACTTCCTGTCCAGCCACTTCGGCAGCTCCGAGCATGTGCCGACGTCCCACGACGACAGTGACCTTCACCTGCACGCCAATCTGAGGCCAAGGTCCCGAAGTCTTAGGTGAGTAGTCGAGTCTTTGCTTGTAGAATAAAACGTAGTAGACATGCAGGCCACGCCCTCCCTCCAATCGTGTCTTCTTTACATGTTTCTACTACAGTAGTTGGTTGGTTAGTTAGTTAGTTAGTTAGTTAGTTAGTTAGTTAGTTAGTTAGTTAGTTAGTTAGTTAGTTAGTTGGTTGGTTGGTTGGTTGGTTGGTTGGTTGCTTAAATCTCATTGCACACTGGACTGTATGTTAGTCCATAAGCACTCAGATTCCCCCCGCCCCCCTCAGTATCTCCCTTAGCGTCTAGAGACTAACAACACCAGCTGTATGTTTTTTTACTATTCTCCTTTAGCTCCCCGCACGGCGCTGTAGTCTAGTTTCACTCCCGTTGGATTTGAGGTTCTTGCAGTCTGTACAAAGTTGCAGAATTCCATCAATCCCTTGAGTCATTTACTCCTTCTGTCTCATTGAGGGCTTTCATGATGTCAGCCTGGGCCATTGCTCTTCCGTTGCCCACACAAGCCAATCCTACAAACCCGTCTGCTCTTCGCTACCTCTTTACCCGCTAGACGTGGCACAAATAAACAGCAGCAGATAGGCAAGTCTTGAACTCTTCAGAGATCCACCCATTGCTTTTTGGCCCATCCATTCTCGATCTTCCTGAGCATACTCAAGGGGTCGCTGAGACAACATACATGAGTGAACATTTGTGTCTCCGGCCAATCTGTTGCCTTTCTTACTGCCTTAACATCCATAGTTAAACGAAGTCTTATATAGTAGACCTATATTGGCACCTTTCCGTCTTGACAGACGATAGTTTGGTACATTGTGCTTCAAAAAGGCTTAATAACTACGATCCATGGCGGTGGCGAGTGTGGCTGGTAAGGCCAATTCTTGCTGCAAATGTTTGCCCACAGTAGGTGCATGTGAAAACATGGTCATTTCCACCATTTTGCACCATCTTACGTCTCTCACGCTCTATGTGTGCTTTATCTGCAATCATTTTCTCCTTTGTCTTTATTCCATTTCTGATAGTTGCCCTCCATGCAACACGTTCAGCGGCGACGTGCTCCCAATGTGCATTATCAATGCCTGTATCAATCATGTCCCGCTTACACACATCTTTGTATCGTAGTAGAGGCCGACCCTGAGATCTCCTACCCGTCTGTAATTCACCAAAAAAGATGTCCTTTGGTATTCTACCATCATCCATCCTCCTAACATGTCCAATCCATCTAAGTCTACGAAGACTGAGCATGGAATACACCGGCACACAACCTGATCTTTCCAATACTTCAGTATTTGTGATTTTGTCTTGCCACTTAATACCAAGTATTTTTCGCAGACACCGCATATGAGAGCTGTTTAAACGTTTCTCTTGGCGTGAGTAAGTTGTCCAGGTTTCACTGCCATAAAGAAGAGTACTAAGGACACAGGCTTGGTAGACGAGAACTTTTGTTTTGGCAGTAAGCTTCCTGTTCTCCCAGACTCTTTTTGCTAACATGTTCATTGTTGTTGCTGCCTTGCAACAAGGCAGTAGACCTACCTATAAGATATAATGTAATGATACTACCGCTCTCTTGACCGAAAGGGGTAGGTCACCATTCTTCACCTCAAGACCCGGCATAAATGACCGATGGCTTCAGCTGACTGTTAGCTCGTTTGGTTAGCTTTAGTGGTGTGGTGTCTTTTTCTCTTATTCTTTAATGGGAACTTGTGTTTAGTGACTGTTTCCTTGCTTCTCTCTTCATTTCTTACCTAATTATCCATCCAAGTGCCTGCCTACCTTCCTAACCCCACCCATCCATCCATTGATCTATTCATCTGTCGCGTTTTTTTCTGAGTTTTTTTTTTCTGTCTATGTCTAGCTGTATACACACATCAATGAGTAATGGCTTTCTTTCTCTGACCTTCATTTTCAGACAATCCGTCTGTCTGCATTTGCGTATATGCTTGTTCATGATTTTGTATAGCGGTTATTTTCGTTAATGGGCGTCTGCTTGCAAAACTGTTAAAGCTGAACCAGTACAATGACAGGCCTCGTTTATTAAAATATCAGCGCCGTCTTTCCTGATAGGAAGCTGTGGTGGCGCAGTGACCAGCAGGCCTGCCTGCCAGCCCAGTGATCATGTGTTCGAGTTGGATCTTTTTGTAAAAATTGACCTAGAGTGGGCACAATGACATGTACTGGGAAGTAAAGTGCGCCGGTGTCGTATTGACCACTTCACCCGTTGAGTGCTGATTGGTCTGTACAAATATGGCGGGTGCACCATATACCCAATACACTTCAAGGCGTGCAAAAATTGTCCTTTATTATTTCTTAAAACTTCTTTCTGGACGTTCTCACATTGTAATTTCTGGGTGTGTTTTAGTTTTCTATATGCCAGTTGATTGGTTTTCATGTTTTCTCATGTTGGTGGTTTTGTCAGTATTATGATTTAAACTTAATTGGCTATCTAAATTGTTAACATTGAGCTTACCGCTTTCATTTCTCGGGTTGTGTTTAGTTAACATATTTTGTTTATTCCAGACAGTACTTAATTTCTCAGGTCATGATTACTTTGTTTAGCATGTTTTCCCCCACAAGTTGTCTGTAGTTTATATCATTTTCTCAGATATCAGTTAGTTTTAGGTGTTTTTTTTTCTCGGTTATGTCAGGTAGTTAGTACTTGAAATAACTATTGGTTTTCAGGTAGCATTTAGTTGAAATAATTATTTTCTCCGGTAGTGATTAGTTAATGTAACTATTTTCACTG
Organism: Cepaea nemoralis; assembly: GCA_014155875.1. NCBI lineage: Eukaryota > Metazoa > Mollusca > Gastropoda > Stylommatophora > Helicidae > Cepaea > Cepaea nemoralis. The sequence goes on along the minus strand of JACEFZ010006918.1, from coordinate 163,068 downwards.
GTAATGAATTGTGCATCTTTGTTTGTTTTTACAATTGTGACATACAACACATAATGTAGGGTGGGTTAAGGTGGAGTGGCAGTCACAAACTTGATAGGGATTTGGTCAATACCGATCTATGATGTACTTTTATACCACAGCTTAACTGTTACAGTGCCAAACAAAAGAGTAGGCTTCGACCAAACTTGGTACATAATCACATGAACAAATAATATAATGTAAATTTCCGTTCACTTAACACTGAAATTGCAGAAGATACCACGAAACAAAGCAAATAACACGATGACCCTAGTATGGCGATATAGTGTCCTTCTGTCCGAATGAAATGTCACATTTAGCGATGTATTATCCTTCGGCACTGAATTAGGTAAGGAAGTTAATTGTGCCATCCATGATTCTTCACTACGGGGCAGCCTGGGGTAAGGTGGAGTACCCGTTTAGCGCCCCGCGCCCAACCAGAGTCATATGGAACCATGCGAGCAAGTGATGGATTGAGCTTGGGAGAGACAATGACCATCTCAAGTTTGTGTGTCAAGGGGAGGGGGGGTGGGGGGGGGGGGGGTTAGTTAGAGGGTCTCTCTATAGAGACAATGACCATCTCAAGTTTGTGGGGGAGGGGGGGGGGGGGTAATCATAGGGTCTCTCTATAGAGACAATGACCATCTCAAGTTTGTGGGGGGGGGGGGGGGGGGGGGGTAATCATAGGGTCTCTCTATAGAGACAATGACCATCTCAAGTTTGTGGGGAGGGGGAGGGGTAATCATAGGGTCTCTCTATAGAGACAATGACCATCTCAAGTTTGTGGGGAGGGGGGGGGGTGGTAATCATAGGGTCTCTCTATAGAGACAATGACCATCTCAAGTTTGTGGGGAGGGGGAGGGGTAATCATAGGGTCTCTCTATAGAGACAATGACCATCTCAAGTTTGTGGGGAGAGGGGGGAGGGGTAATCATAGGGTCTCTCTATAGAGACAATGACCATCTCAAGTTTGTGGGGGGGGGGGGGGGGGGGGGTAATCATAGGGTCTCTCTATAGAGACAATGACCATCTCAAGTTTGTGGGGGGGGGGGGGGGGGGTAATCATAGGGTCTCTCTATAGAGACAATGACCATCTCAAGTTTGTGTGTCAAGGGGAGGGGGGGGGGGGGTTAGTTAGAGGGTCTCTCTATAGAGTCAATGACCATCTCCAAGTTTGTGTGTCAATGGGAGGGGGGGGGGGTTAGTTAGAGGGTCTCTCTATAGAGACAATGACCATCTCAAGTTTGTGGGGGGGGGGGGGGGGGGGGTAATCATAGGGTCTCTCTATAGAGACAATGACCATATCAAGTTCGTGGAGATAGTCAGCGGGTCTCTCTATAGAGACAATGACCATCTCAAGTTTGTGGGGAGAGGGGGGAGGGGTAATCATAGGGTCTCTCTATAGAGACAATGACCATCTCAAGTTTGTGGGGGGGGGGGGGGTAATCATAGGGTCTCTCTATAGAGACAATGACCATCTCAAGTTTGTGGGGAGGGGTAATCATAGGGTCTCTCTATAAAGACAATGACCATCTCAAGTTTGTGGGGAGGGGGGGGGGGGGGGGTAATCATAGGGTCTCTCTATAGAGACAATGACCTCTTGTAGTCGTGTTTTAGTAAAGCTCACAATCTACTTCTCGTTTATTTGGGTGATTCATTCATTGCCAAGTTTGTGGGAGGGGGGGGGGGGTAATCATAGGGTCTCTCTATAGAGACAATGACCATCTCAAGTTTGTGTGTCAAGGGGAGGGGGGGGGGGTTAGTTAGAGGGTCTCTCTATAGAGTCAATGACCATCTCAAGTTTGTGGGGGGGGGGGGGGGGTAATCATAGGGTCTCTCTATAGAGACAATGACCATCTCAAGTTTGTGGGGGGGGGGGGGGGGGGTAATCATAGGGTCTCTCTATAGAGACAATGACCATATCAAGTTCGTGGAGATAGTCAGCGGGTCTCTCTATAGAGACAATGACCATCTCAAGTTGTGGGGAAAGGGGGGGGGGGATAATCATAGAGTCTCTCTATAGAGACAATGACCATCTCAAGTTTGTGGGGGGGGGGGGGGTAATCATAGCGTCTCTCTATAGAGACAATGATCAATTTCGTGGAGATAGTCAGCAGGTCTCTCTATAGAGACAATGACCACGGTCACCGACCAGCCTGATCAGTGTTTAAAATGAAAGCAATGGCGGGCTGCCTTTTCTACAGATGCCTAGAATGTCATGATTTAGCCAGAAATAAACTTGAAAATGGTGCAAAAGATTTGGGAAGGTAGCCAGGAGAAGAGAAAGAAGGTGAATACTGGGATAGCTTGGCCACATGGCGTAAACACAACAGGAACACAGACCTGATCCAAGACGCTGAGATGGCGAAGAATGACCGTCCACGTTTCTCCATATGACACTTGATGATAGCGGTGATGGTGGTGGTGACGATGATGGTGGTGGTGGTGATGATGATGATGATGATGATGATGGTGGTGACGATGATGGTGGTGGTGGTGATGATAATGATGATGGTGGTAGTGGTGGTGATGATGATGGTGGTGGTGGTGGTGACGATGGTGATGGTGGTGGAGTGGTGGTGATGATGGTGGTGGAGTGGTGATGATGATGATGATAATGATGATGATGATGCGGGGGTTGTTGGGAGGCTTTCACACTTCCCTGGTAATTATGACAAATGCCAGGTGGCACGAGTTTCCACGGTGCATGTCTCATATATTCCCCAACAGTTGGAACTAACACAGCCTATTCTTTGATGACTGGCCTCTGTGGCGAACGGGTAGATGATTCGATTCGCAATCCTTCATACCGCGTTTGAAATAAGCTACAAGCGATTTGGAAGCAAACCACATCGTGTTGATTTTTAACAATGATATGAGCGTCGGTCGCTCAGAAAGCAATGGCAAAGTACTGAGCGTAAATTTGCCTGGTATAGCACAGCCCCCAAAATTCAGGGGTTGATTGTGATGTTCTATAAAGGGTGTGCAGCTAACTTGAACATTTTCATTAACTGCCGTTCAGGCAACATTACAAAATGGGGTACAGCTGCCCACAATAACGGAGTAGTAGTGATATAGTGGTAGGTGCGCAAGCCTGCCAAGGCATTGCTGCGAGGTCAATCCCAGCAGTGACAGGTGATTCTTGAACCAATCAGCTCAGCTCTAAGTGTGCCGCAGCCTCATAAAACGTGTACCGAATAATTTTAGAATGTTCTGGGAATTGTCTGCGGTGGAAAAGCAGTGAACTGGCCACCCTACCTCGTTGCTTCATGACCTGGAATATTATGTGAACATTTTACACCCCAACAGCTGAAACTGCCATGGGATTACTTTTACCTTTATTGTTTTATTATTATTGAGCAATTAAAATACATTTTTGTATTATAATATATAATATATATATATATATATTATATATATATATATATATATATATATATATATATATATATATATATATATATATATATATATATATATATATATATATATATATATATATATTGCTTTACGTTGTCGATGTGGAGAACACGGGGGAACCACCACATTAAATTCTCCCAAGGAATGAGTTACAAGCAGACATTTAGAGTGGGGTGACATGTTCTAAAACAATGCATACTCCAGTCCTCAAACACAAGTACCTAACATGCATATTGCATTAGTTGAACACTAGGAGCTAGTGGTTATAATATGTGCAGAATGTCCCTAGTCATTCTCTGTCTATCCTCTCTCTCTCTCTCTCTCTCTCTCTCTCTCTCTCTCTCTCTCTCTCTCTCTCTCTCTCTCTCTCTCTCTCACACACACACACACACACACACACACACACACACACGATTTGCTTGCATGATATAATTAAATTGTATCATTTTCGTTTGTTTCATTTCTATGTTTTGGCTTCATTTCTACAGTCTTTCTTGGCTTGCTTTAGAGTAAGATCATTGTTGTACAATATGCTTCTGCTCCAGAGTGCTATTGTTGTTTCTCGATGCACAGTGTTAACCATCAGTATTGCCGTTGGTCGTGTATTGAACATTGTACCAAACATCAGCATTGCCGCTACTCATGTGTTAACCAAACATCAGTTTTGCCATTACTCGTGTGTTGAATATTGTACCAAACATCAGCATTACCGTTATTCATGTGTTGAACATTGTACCAAACATCAGCATTACCGTTACTCGTGTGTTAAACATTGTACTAGTCATTGTCATTACCATTACTCACGTGTTTGACATTATGCTATATCTAAAACGTGTAATTAACGACGTGTTTAATTAACATTGTGCAAAGGTCAGCATCATTGTCGCTTGTATGTTTAATGTTATATTATATGTCGATGATAGTATTAATAACTACGCGGTTTGATCAAATGAAACCCGCCTTTTAACAAAAAGAAGACACAGATTATGTCACAAGGTGCACATGGTGTACCATCAATCTTTATTGACGACGCCGAACTGGAGATAGTAGACCATTTTACATATCTAGGAACAGAGGTAAATAGCAAATTATCCCTCGATCAGGAAATCAACATCAGGATTTGCAAGGCAGCAACAACAATGAACATGTTAGCAAAAAGAGTCTGGGAGAACAGGAAGCTTACTGCCAAAACAAAAGTCCTCGTCTACCAAGCCTGTGTTCTTAGTACTCTTCTTTATGGCAGTGAAACCTGGACAACTTACTCACGCCAAGAGAAACGTTTAAACAGCTTTCATATGCGGTGTCTGCGAAGAATACTTGGTATTAAGTGGCAAGACAAAATCACAAATACTGAAGTATTGGAAAGATCAGGTTGTGTGCCGGTGTATTCCATGCTCAGTCTTCGTAGACTTAGATGGATTGGACATGTTAGGAGGATGGATGATGGTAGAATACCAAAGGACATCTTTTTTGGTTAATTACAGACGGGTAGGAGATCTCAGGGTCGGCCTCTAATACGATACAAAGATGTGTGTAAGCGGGACATGATTGATACAGGTATTGATAATGCACATTGGGAGCAAGTCGCCGCTGAACGTGTTGCATGGAGGGCAACTATCAGAAATGGAATAAAGACAAAGGAGAAAATAATTACAGATAAAGCACACACAGAGCGTGAGAGACGTAAGATGGTACAAAGTGGTGGAAATGACCATGTTTTCACATGCATCTACTGTGGGCAAACATTTGCAGCAAGAATTGGCCTTACCAGCAACACTCGCCACCGCCATGGGTCGTAGTTATTAAGCCTTTTTGAAGCACAATGTACCAAACTATCGTCTGTCAAGACGGAAAGGTGCCAATGAAATTTAATGTTATATTATATGTCGATGATAGTATTAATAACTACGCGGTTTGATCAAATGAAACCCACCCCAGTGGCTTTATTACAAATGTATGAAAGTTAGATATACAGCATGTTTCTTAGTACGATAGATAATTGATGTACGAAAGATGAGTGATTGGAAGGGCCGAATGTAAGACAGGTTTGCACGCCCTTTTTGTGACCCTTTGAAAATAAAGTGCTATCGTTCGTTTGTTCATTTGAATTAAACAAAGCAATAGTTAGGAATCAAGCATACACCTGAGCACATTAAAAGACTTTCAGATACAACATCTCACTGCCTAAGGAAACGACGGATACTGGCCGCAAAAATGGGGCTGTGGTTGCTAATGGAATCATCTGGTCGGTGCGGTCATGACGTCTGCATCAATGTGGAATTAACGCTTGTTTTTAAAAGGTCTGAAAAAGAAAAGTGACATGGCGACATATCTGGACTATAGGCTGAGTGTAGCAGAACTTGTCACCATGTCCGTGCCAGAGCTTCTTGCACATTATTCGAGTCCAGGGAGCGAGTATTGTTGTACAGAAGAAGCACACCTCACGAAGGCATGTAGCTCCAGTTATTCTTGATGGCTCTATTCAGCTTGTCTAGTATGTCTTTTTAGCAGATAGCAGCGATGTTCACAATAGAATCTTTAAAGTCCGCCAACAAAAGTCGTTCATGGTCACAATATGTGGTCAGCATAATCTTACCAGCGGAAACTAGTGACATGGATGTTTTCGCGTCTTGATGATCCAGAATATTCCAATCGCATGCAGATTGTTTTGTGTACGGTTCAAAGTGATGGCGCCACGATTCATCGCCTGCCACCATACGCTATAGAAATGCATCCCCTTCTGCTCTGTAATGCAGCGAGTGATTCAAACATCACTTCTTACGTTTTCCCTTATGGTTGTCGGTTAGCATCCTTGGAACCCACTGTGAACACACGCCCTTGCACAGAAGAAAAGGTCTATGCAGAGGTTATGACCGCGGTGACCAAATGGTTCAGTAAGCAACCACATTCCCTTCTCTCAGGCAGTATCTGCCGGCTCTTTAAGCTGTGGGAAGTATGACTTGCCTGCTTACGGCGACCTCTTCTGACGCCACTCCTTCCCTCGCCACCATCCCTTCCCTCGCCACCACCCCACCCCTTCCCTCGCCACCACCCCACCCCTCCCCTCGCCACCACCGCCCCTTCCCTCACCACCACCGCTCTTTCCCTAAAGTCGTCTGCAGACTCGTTTAACAGAAATCTATATTTACTGGCATTAATCCACTCATGTGTTTGAAACTTATCTTCTCATTTTATGTATCTGTAAGTATTAAGTATTTATCAAGTTCTGTAGCATGGAAAGAGACCAAGCTGGATGGGGTAAAACCTGGTGTAATGAAGGCCACCCTCGTGTGTTTTTTTTTTAAACCTGGATGTTAGTTTTATGCTTACTTATGTGTTCAACATGGAACCTTGTCTCGGCAATATTTAATGTTTAACATTGTCATATTTCTGTATTATCAGTACTCAGCTGTTTGTGTTTCACTGATTCAATACCAAACAAAAAGTAGGTTTTGACCCAACATCGTACACAATCAAATGAACAAGTATTACAGTGTAAATGTGCGTTCACTGAGCACTGAAATTGTGGAATATATCACGAAATAAATCACATAATACGATGGCCGCAGTATGTATGTTCTGTCCAAAATATGGTGGGGGGGGCAATAAATCTGTTAACAGTGAACCATGGGTCAATGCAATTGTATTTTGGGAGCTCAGTGACTAGGACGCTTGTTTGCTGGTTCTGTAGACGTATGTTCGTATCTCTGTAGATGGATTTGTAAAACTGACCAGAATTCCCAGGTCAGTTCATTCGGTTATTGATACCAGAAATGTGTCTGCCAGCGTGACATTGGCTTAACCCACCACGTGACAACTGAGCTAGAAAAATAGCGGCTGGCATCATAGTTTCATTGTGCCTCAAGGCACGTGCCAGAGTCCTTTATTTAATTAATGTTGTTTGTGTAGTTGTATGTTTAGCATTGCTTTTTATTATCACCATTGTTCATATGTTTTAACATTATACTAATATGTCCTACGTGAGGTTCTCAATCTGTGCTATATGAGGTTCTCAACCTGTGCAACATGAGGTTCTCAACCTGTGCAACATGAGGTTCTCAATATGTTCTACATGAGTTTCTCAGTATGTCCTATGTGAGGTTCTCAATATGTGCTACATGAGGTTCTCAGTTCTCAGTATGTCCTATGTGAGGTTCTCAATATGTGCTACATGAGGTTCTCAATCTGTGCTTTACTGGCTGTAAGCGTAAAGGCATAGAATAACTAGTATTCTTGTTCTGTGACAAACCTGGATTTATGTCTACTTTTTGTGTGAATCAATAAATTTCCTGTCCATGTCTGTTTATTCTGTTATATATTAGAGATCAGATGTGTTCATTGTCTTTCAGTAATATTTTTAGTGATTATTTTTTTTATATTTGCTATTTTGAACTTAATTCCTTTATTCATAGACTTTATTCTTCTTCTCTAAGGTGTTAAGTTATTGTATGTTTTTGTTTAATTTTGGCACAAATTTGTGTGCACACCATCTGAACAAAGTCCAGTGGGATGTCTCACACAACTATATATCACTTAATTTCCACCTAAAGAAAATGTACAGTCACTTACCAACAGTTACCATTATTCAAGCATTCACACGTCAGTATGGAAGTTGAATGGCAAGTGATGAACAGCAAATTTCTTGCAATACTCTGCTATCAGTGTCAAAAGTGAATGCAGTTTAAATCACAAGAGAAGACACTTATTATTTGTAACATGAAATGCTTGAGAAAAATTGCCAAGCCAACCTCACTAGATGCGGCTGAATTAGAAATTATGACATTATATATTTAGGTATCACACCCTGCACTGGATTTATAAAGAGCCAAAACATGAAGTGGTTTGGACATGTTGGGAGAATGAAGCCCGATCCATGTCCATTTCATGTCTGCAATCCTTGTAAGTCAAGGTGTAGAGTTTGAAATAGACCAAGAATCAGATGAATAGATTCAGTCAAGGGTTGGCTACACAATCACAAAGTCAGCACAGTCCAAGCAAGACTTTCAGCTCCAGATAAAAAACAGTCCTGAATCTATCACAAGTGGGGCACCTCCGGTGTGAACAAACTGTAGACTCCCACTACAGCAGGAAAGTGCTGCTATTCTACCATATACATGCTCAGTTGTTGGCAGTTGCTATTAATAATGTTCATTGTTCATTATTGTTATTTTGTACAGATTAAATGTTAAAGAATGTAGATGTGTATGACTTGTCCATTGCCATTGTATGGGTGTTTTTTGTATTTGTTTGTGACAGGATATGCCAACAAGAAGCTAGTGATCACATTTGTGTTAGTTGCATCCATGTTGATTGTTGTTCTTTTGTGTGTCATTCTCTCCCCCCCCCCCCCCCCCCCCCCCAGTTCACCAACTACCACACCCAGATATAAGTTTGCATGGCTGTTTTGCATCAAGTTCTCTGTTATACAACAGGTGTTTTGTGTGTGTGTGGTGGTGGTGATTGGGGGGGGGGGGGGGGGTGTGTTTGCTTGTTTATGGAACAGATGCATTGTGGGAAAGTTTCTTATGTGTATATAAAAGCTGCATTGTGGTGGGAAATACATGAACATCATCCATCATATGTATTGTGGACAGAGACAAGCCATTGAATCATTTACATGTTTATACAACATATATATGACTCAAATTTACAGATGCATTATGCTGAATTTGCATGTTTATGCCACGTAAACATGTCATTAAATGTGCATATTTATACAACAGATATGTTACATTAAGTGTGCATGTTTATACAACATATGCATTACACTAAATGTGCATGTTTATACAATGGAAACATTACATTCAATGTGCATGTTTATACAATGGAAACATTACATTAATTGTGCATGTTTATACAACAGATTCATTACATTAAATGTGCAGTTTATACAACAGATATATTAGACTAAATTACCATGTTTACAAAACATACAGTTTACACTAAATTTGCAGATTTATACAACAGATACATAACACTAAATGTGCATTTTTATACATCAGATACACTACACTAAATTTGCCTGTTTTTACAGCAGATACATTACACTAAATTTGCATGTTTATACAACAGATGCCGGCTTCCTGGCCTAGAGGTTAGCGACTTTTCTCCACAATCTCGTATACTCTCGTAGGTAACGTGACGACGGTGAGAATCAGCAATGGTTTGAATCGCGTCGGTAACTTACGGGGTATGTGAGCCGGCCGCTCAGAAAGCAATGGCAAACTACTGAGCGTAATCTTGCCAAGAAATCAACAATCAGCTGAAAGATGCTGATGTTGACAGCGATGTCCTGTAAAGGATATGCAAACAAATACAACAGATAGATACATTATGGGTGGCAGAGATCATTTTTCGGAAAGTTATATGTTTACAGAGAGATGTAGTATGAGAAAATTACATATTTATATACCACATGCTTTATAAGTCACATCAGATGTACAGCGGGGTACAGTAACATGTTTGTACAGGACATATAATGTGAGGGGAAATAACAGGCTTTCTACAGGAAATTGACATATGTCTACAAGACATGCATTATGGGGAAGTTACATATTTGTACCGCAGGTGTCCAACAGACTGTGTTTTGGGTATTTATCAATTCGTGCGATGTGTAGTCACCTTATAATATATTAATTGGACACAAACATGTTTATGTTGGTGGACAGAAGTACCAGTTGTCGGGGAGCAAGGGAGGTAACTGAGACTGGCACTCATAGATGTAGAGGAAGGAAATAAAGGTTCGAGGTCACGATAGATAACATACAAATTGAAAGCTGTAGTTACCATAATGGGATTTGAACCTGCAGCCTATTGTTAATGGAGAACTGGATAAACAGAGAACTGTATTTGTAAATTATATTTTTTTTTCACACATAGTAAAGTTATACTGTTATTTATTATTTACTAGCTGACCCGGCCCTGGCTTCGCCCAGGCCCTGGAGGGGATCTATCTATCTATCAGTCTGTCTGTCTGCTTGTTTGTCCGTCTGTCTGGCTGACCCGGCCCGGCTTCACCCAGTCCCTGGTGGGGAGCATGTCATTTAATTCATATAAGTAGTCAAATAAGCTTCCGTTCCCGACTATTTGTCTGTCTATCTATCTGACCCGGCGTGGTTTCGCCCAGCTCCTGGCGCACAGTAACTTAAAAGAATGTCCTTCCACACACCATTCATTATTTTTAATGAAAACTGTTTTTAATCACCGACATGACAGTTGATAAGTTCTTTAAGCAGAAAAAGATGGGTTACAATGTTATGCATTATGCATTATTTTTATGAAAACTTTGAAAATACCTTAAAGATTATATCATTATTTATTATAACTCATATGCTTCAAAATAACTATAGACATAGAGTTTAACAATAGTGCAAGTAAGTCCAACAATATGACTATAAAGTATATAGAAATGTTATTAAAAGTTATGCCCCTTGAAATAACTTTTCTAGAGTGAAGTCCCCCTGCTATATAGAAATTATATAATGAAAATGAAAAAGTAAATGTTATTAAATAAGTAGAAGATTTTACACTAAGAAACTATTATAGTCGGTTGCACAGGAATGAAAGGAAGACGTGTAGAAAATTTCATCTCAATCGGATGTACCGTTATCGAACGCATCCAATACAAACAAGCAAACAAACAAAGCCACATACACTCTGTTTTATAGATATAGATTTCATTAGATTTTTTTTCTTCTCATAGGCAGCTGTTTCTTAATCCAATTTTGAGTAATTTAAAGTTTCTATTATGTTTGTTTCTATTTTAGTAAAGTGGTTGTTTTTCATTCTTTTGATTTAAAGTTCAGACAAGACATGAAATATCTCTAGTATGGCTGTGTGAATTTCATAACTGTGATGTGTTTTTCCTGGTGAACAGTTTTCAATTGCTCTTCTTGTTTGTCCCATTACAGCAGTCCAGCCCGTTCTCCAGGAGTGGAGTCAGAAATCATCATGATGAATGGTGTCTACAAGGAGAGGTTTCCAAAGGTAAATCACCTTGACCTGTCAACTGCCTCAGGACCACATGGTCAAAGATATGGCACTTGCTGTGTCTGCTGTTTCTCAGAGAGTCTGTTTTCTTGTCTTTCTCCGAGCATGCTCTAGGACCACATAGTCAAAGACGTGGCACTTGCTGTGTCTGCTGTTTCTCAGAGAATCTGTTTTCTTGTCTTTCTCCGAGCATGCTTCAGGACCACACAGTCAAAGATCTGACACTTGCTGTGTCTGCTGTTTCTCAGAGAATCTGCTTTCTTGTCTTTCTCTGAGCATGCTCTAGGACCACATAGTCTAAGATGTCTGCTGTTTTTCAGAAAATCTATTTTCTTGTCTTTCTCTGAGCATGCTCCAGGACCACATAATCTAAAACGTGTTTGCTGTTTCTCAGAGAATCTGTTCTCTTGTCTTTCTCAGAGCATGCTCCAGGACCACATAGTCTAAGACTTGTCTGCTGTTTCTCAGAGAATCTATTTTCTTGTCTTTCTCTGAGCATGCTTCAGGACCACATAGTCAAAGATGTGGCACTTGCTGTGTCCTCTGTTTCTCATAGAATCTGTTCTCTTGTCTTTCTCTGAGCATGCTCCAGGACCACATAGTCTAAGATGTGTCTGCTGTTTCTCAGAGAATCTATTTTCTTGTCTTTCTCTGAGCATACTCCAGGACCACATAGTCTAAGACATGTCTGCTGTTTCTCAGAGAATCTATTTTCTTGTCTTTCTCTGAGCATGCTTTAGGACCTACATAGTCAAAGATCTGACACTTGCTGTGTCTGCTGTTTCTCAGAGAATCTATTCTCTTGTCTTTCTCCAAGCACCATGTTTCCCATTGTCTGAATAAATTTGATTTTTATCAGTCTGGATTCCCAGACTATGAACAAAACCACAAAATATGACTAAAAAGCTCAACGGATTTTTAAAAACACACAGTTACAGGCTACCATTTCGACCAAAGTATGTTTGTGTTTTTGTTCTTGCTCCAGTAAAGGCTTGGCTGCAGCAAACCCCTTATATCAATACAGTTTTGGTTTCTCAGGCTATTCAGAGAAACCCCCTTCCCATGTTTCTTGTGCAGTTTGTATTCTTATGATTTACTGGTAATCAGGTTTCTGCAGTCTTTTGACAATGGGAATTGCATAGCTGACACTTGTTGAGATTCAACAGAATCTGTGCCTCTGTATTAACAGAATCTGTGACCTCTGTATTAACAGAATCGGTGACCTCTGTATTCTAATATATGTTGACAGTAATAGGGAGAACATGATTAAATTAGCATTCTCAAGCCTGCACTTTGACGAAGGTGTCACGATCGCAATCGAAACACAGCTTCAGGCTATATGGGAGCAGACCACCTTGCGCTGATTCTCATACAATGGTATGAAAGCCAGTCATTCGGAAAGCAATGGCAAACTACCAAACGTAACTTGCCAAGAAATCATAAAGAGCCAAAAAAATTTGGGAGTTGACTGTGACATCCTGTAAAGGATAAGCAACTTTCTCTCTTTCTCAAATAAATGACTATTCTCTAATTGACACAAGAAATAGAAAGTAAATTGTAATGGAATTTAAATGACCACTAAAACAGTTTTATGTTTATTGGACTAGTTTGTATCGTAAACTGTGAGATATTACATTTACATCTCTTCTTGAATGAAAATTGTGAAACCTAGACTCATATCACTTAATTTGGGTGAAATGTTTGCAATTTATTTAAAATGTCAGATAATTAATAATTAGGCCGTCTTGATTGCACTTGTTGACAAAAACAGTGTTAGTAACTGACTGCTTTATATAGTTAATCCCAGCAAGTCATCTGTTATATCATGCTATTTGTGTATGTGGATGAGAAACCTACCCTCTGTGTTACTCAACCCTGTTATGTCATGCTATATATGTATGTGTATGAGAAACCTACCCTCTGTGTTACTCAACCCTGTTATGTCATGCTATATGTGTATGTGGATGAGAAACCTACCCTCTGTGTTACTCAACCTTGTTACGTCATGCTATATATGTATGTGTATGAGAAACCTACCCTCTGTGTTACTCAACCCTGTTATGTCATGCTATATGTGTATGTGGATGAGAAACCTACCCTCTGTGTTACTGAACCCTGTTATGTCATGCTATATGTGTATGTGGAAATCAAAATCAAGCGAGCTTTTGCCCTTTTGCTCTACGCGAGGTTTCCGTCCTCGCTGAGCTCGCCTTAGGACACCTGCGTTACCTTTTGACAGATGTACCGCCCCAGTCAAACTCCCCGCCTGACACTGTCTTCAGAGCGGATCGCATCCTGGTGGACATGGCTGAACGCCTCTAAGCCGGGTCCCTTGGGTGTCAGGGTCTGGCCATAACTCGCCACCGGCTCGTGGTGGTGAGGTCTCGGTGGATTGACGCTGAGCCGCCAGCGTCTGCAGCCTACCTTGTGCCAGACGTATTGGTTACCCATTCCTCTGGAATACACAAGACTAGGCCGAGAGAGAGATCATGTCGTTTGGGCATCACTTGATTCTCTGAAGCTCTGCCCAGACATTGTGATGGAATATTGGCCACATTCCACTCACATACTTTGGTCTGTCAAGACTGCAAGGTGTCTACTATGTGTATGTGGATAAGAAACCTATCCTGTATGTTACTCAACCCTGTTATGTCATGCTATATGTGTATGTGGATGAGAAACCTACCCTCTGTGTTACTCAACAGGCCACAGCCCAGATGGAAGAAAAACTCAAGTCTTTCATTGACAACAATGCTACCCTAGACCTGGCGCAGGAGTCGGATGCTGTGCTGTGCTTCTTGCATTACCAGGTACAAAATACAGAACATAATGCCCCTTGTTCTATAGATGTACAGTCTGGTGTTGTTTGGAAGTTCAGAAAGATAATTTATGACAGATTGTTTTTAAATACTGCGTGTTCATTAAGCTTCTGTGCAGTGTTTGAACTAATAGCTTGAGATGCATGAATGCATACATAGTTGCTTGTGGGGGGAAAGCCAGAAGAGGGAAAAGTCGGGGGGCGGGGGGGGGGGGGGGGGGGGAGCAGGTGGAGTTGGGGAAAGTCAATGGAGTGGGGAAAAGCCAATGGAATCTACATCCCCAAACAACAAAATTCATCCAGTATTACCCAGTTCAGGCCAATTTCTCTTCTCAACATTAAGGGTAAGATATTCTCTTCGGTCATACCTGAAAGGGTTATGGCATTCTTCATGGACGACAATAATATTGACAAAATAGTGCCAAAAGAGAGGGTTCCAAGGATCCATGGGTAAGTCAAACATGTCACCATGATCTGGGAAGTAGGTCCTGCATTCTGTCAGCTCATGGTACTCTTTCAAGTCCATCATTAAGGAATTTAATCCTGGAAAAGTCAAGCTTGTGATGGATCTATGCAGTCCCCACATCAAACTGTCTGTGGCTTCCAGCCCATGCTAAGGACAGGAAGGAAGTGGATGGCGAGAAGCACTGTTGACTCTGCCCAGGAACTTCTGATTGGTGATGGTGTTTAATAAAAGCGGCCGGCACTGTGATGAAGGAGTTGCGAGCGCAATTTGCAATCCTGCATACCAGGTTTGAAATACATCTGTGGGTGATTTGAAAGCAGACCACTTTGCACTGGTTTCATACAGTGGTATGAGTGCCAGCCATTCAGTAAACAATGGCAAACTACTGCCAAGAAATCACAAACAGCCAAAAAATGCTGGGGTTGATTGCTATGTCCTGTAAAGAATACACAAACTTTTTTAAATGAGAACAAGTTAACACAAACATTAATTAAATTTTATTTTAGCCAGTTGACATGTAATGTTTGCTACATATGTTCGTAGGTCCTTGAACTGGCCAGAGACTGTCTGAACAAGTCTGCGGAGAAGGTGACATCCAAGGGATATTTCTATGAGCTGTTGGACAACCTGGAGAAGCTACTGCAAGATGTAGGTCCTACATTCTATAACCTGACTAACTGAAGAATCCTTTATTGTTGCACTTTGTTGCTTCTTAGTTGTTTCTGTTATCAACAGAAAATAAGCATATAAATTATATCAACTGATCTATTCTCAGTTTCACAAAATATGGAGATTCTCTGTCTATATAGTAGTATAATCATTATAACAGACATTATTGACTTCTCCATTCAAATGCATATAGAGAAATTATGGAGTCTAGTCAAATTGCCTTTGGTAGATTTATCTTCTTCTTCTTCTTCTGCTTCTTCTTCTTCTTCTTCTCTTCTTCTTCTTCTTCTTCTTCTTCTTCTTCTTCTTCTTCTTCTTCTTCTTCCTCAAGTACTGCCAATCATTTCTGATGCTGACGTTGCTCCATGCCAGGATGCCAAACTTGCTAGTATCTTCTCTGTTGGTTCCACTTACCTCTCCCTCTCTTCTCCTCTAATTTTCCCATTGTCACAGACTACTCCAGTTTCCCCTTATTGTGGCAGTAGATGATAGAGCTGGAGAGTATCAAACAGATAGTTTTTGGCTGTGGTCTCAAGCTGGTGATGGTGGGCAGAGGGTCTCTTTAGAGAGACAATGGCTATGGTCATCGACCTGTCTCATCACTTCTTTGAAGGAAGCAATGGCAGACTACCTTCTTTACAGATGACTAATAAATCATATCTGGGCTGAATTATTCATCTAACATGAATGACGTAAAAGTCCGGTAGGGAACAGCATGCAGGTGCTGTCAGATTTAATTATACCCTCAACAAATTGTGGCGGGTGGGCTAGCGAAGTTGATGGTGAACTGTCATGTCCATGGTAATGTTATAAACATGGTGGGATGCAGGGTCGATGCCTGGGCTTGTTGCTTGCCAAAATGAGAGACAGATTGGCCACTTGTTCCTCTGTGCTCTCATGTCTACAAAATGTGACCATGCTTTCCCATTATTTCACATCACAGACCCATAATAAGAAACTGTTTCCATCGTCTTATATTTTAACCACCAAATTGAACTTCTCCGTGGCAAGGGGCATGTGGATGCGATTCGTGAGTCCGCTTACCTGCATTCGAAACACAGCTGTGACCGATTTGGCAGCAGGCCACGTCACGCTGGGTTTTAACGTGTTGGTATGGGAGCCGGTTATTCAGAAAGCAATGGCAAACTACTGAACATAAAACTTGCCAAGACATCAACAACAGCAGTAAAATGCTGGTGTTTACAGCGATGTCCTGTAAAATAGGATATGCAAAACAAACAACAAATAACCCCACCCACACACCCACCCACCCAAACAAAAAAAATTGAACTTACTGGAAAACACAAGTCATGATTCAGGAGAAACATGATCATTTGGCACCTGATCACACCACATGGGCTATCAGTCATCTCTCTCTCTCTCTCTCTCTCTCTCTCTCTCTCTCTCTCTCTCTCTCTCTCTCTCTCTCTCTCTCTCTCTCTCTCCTCTCTCTCTCTCTCTCTCTCTCTCTCTCTCTCTCCTCTCTCTCTCTCTCTCTCTCTCTCTCTCTCTTTTTTTTTCTCCCCTACCTCATTACACCCCTCTGTTCCATTTTTCCCTATCCCTCCCCCCCTTCTCCCTCTATTTTCTTACCCTCCCCCTGAATTCCTTTCTTCCAATTTCTCTTTCTTTTTCTCTCTCCTATCTCCTTACCTGCCACCTTTATTCCTTTATCCCCATTCTCTGTCTCACTTTCTCCAACCTCCTTATCCTCTTCCATTTTTCCTTTCTTTCACCCTCTCTCTCCTATGTCTCTCCTACACCTCTCTCCTACCTCATTACTTTTCCCCATTATACCTTTCTTTCCCCTTTTGTCTCTCTCTCTCTCTTACTTCCCTCCCTCTCTCATTCCTCTTTACTCTACCCTTTTATTCCTTTCTCCTCCCTTGTCTTTTTCTCTCTCCTACTCTTGCCTCTCTCATTTTCTTGTCTCTCTCTTTTCTCCTATCTCATCCTTGGCCTCCTCTTTATTCCTTTCTTCCCCTTCTCTCTCAGTCTCTCTCCCTCTCTTTTACCCTCTTACCCTTCCCCTCTATTAATTTCTTCACTCTTTTTGTTCTCAGTAGTTCACAAGTTTTTTTTTTTTTTTAAGTTTCATGCTTTGATGATTACCAATCTTCCTATCTACTTTATAATCTGTTTGAGAAAAGGGAATAGGAATGCCCACATATACATTCAACACATTAAAATGAAATTAACATTAAAAGAGATAATACATTTCAAATGAGAGTAGTCAAATGTTAATTTATTAAATTATTACATGGTGCAGAAACATCAATAATGATCAAGCAATTAGAATTGATGCCCTATCAGTGTTGCTTCAATGCAGCTTTCATGTGACAACATACAGATGTGAGTCACAGATTATTTCAAAAGAGCTAAATACCACAAACAGGGCTTTGAACTGAAATGTTACAGACATGTTCTTAGACTACCATTGACCAAATAGAAGAAAGCTTTGACATTCTACCAGATATGAACATCAAAGAAAACAGGCTGGTAAAGAGCATTAATGTCTGGGAATTGAAATACTTGGCTGTTTGAAATGTCACAGTGGCTTTAGAAATAACTTATCATCATAGAAATAACTTATCATCATAGAAATAACATCATCATCATCATGTGCCATGCCTATAAGCGGGGGCGTCATGCTTCGCCATCTCACATGATCACCAGAGTCGTGGATCAGCTCTGTGTTCTTGTCTCAACCATGGCACGTTGCCAAGCTATCTAGGTATTTACTTCTACCTTTCATTTGCTCTTTTTCCCCCAATCTAGCCAGTTGTCACCAAGTTCTCCAATTGATTTCTTCTCATAAAGTGTCCAAACAATTGTGACAGTGTACGTCTAATTTCTCAAATCAGTTTAACAGTGATGGAAGACATGGTTCCTGGAAGAAACGACTGGGGCCAGTCAGCACAAAGATGGATACAGGATATTGAAGACACCTGGGGCATGACAATGTATGAGGCAAGGGAATTGTTAACGGATAGAGAATCTATTCAGAGGATCATGATGAGAGTGATGTTCTGCAGAGGACTGCTGGTTAATGATGAAATGTGGATGAGCAAAAGATGTGGTTAAATCTCATAGAAACACCAGCAAACACATGTAGAATCATGGAGAAATTGTCCATGAAAACAGAGAGCTGATGGAGGAAAGAAATAATACGGGGCAAGACAAATACTTTGGCTACAGTAAAAGACATAACGGAAGGGGAAATCAAGAGACAGGCAAAGTAGGAAGATAGCAGCAAGAGTGAGACAAATGTAAGTGAAAAATGAGCAATGATAGTTAGAAAGATGTTGAGTTGAGTTGAGTCAAGAACCGACATCACTGCACTCAGGACATTCCCATACGTGCTCCGTCCCCTCATTCAACAGCCAGCGAAGAGTCATACTACTAATCATTCCCACCGCCATCTGATTAAAAGTTCTCCTGGTCTTCCCTCTCAGTTTTGAGATTCTTCCAGAACTCCTACCGATCCCCCACAGTCTCATTCTTTCCACATACGGATTCTCAGTCTGTTCCTCCGCCTTCTCCACCTGGTCCCACAAGTGCATGACCACCTCCCCCTTGTAGTTAGAAGGATAACAGAAAGAAATAGACAAATGCAAAGTAAGAAGTGGACAGTGATACAAGTAACAAGTGAATAATAGTACAAGTAGAAAAATAGCAGCAAGAAATAGACAACTGCAAGTAAGAAGTGGACAGTGGTACAAGTAAGAAGTGGACAGTGATACAAGTAAGAAGTGGACAATGATACAAGTAAGAAGTGGACAATGATACAAATAAGAAGTGGACAGTGATACAAGTAAGAAGTGGACAGTGATACAAGTAAGAAGTGGACAGTGATACAAGTAGGATGATAGCAGCAAGAAATAGACAACTGCAAGTAAGAAGTGGACAATGATACAAGTAAGAAGTGGACAATGATACAAGTAAGAAGTGGACAGTGATACAAGTAACAAGTGAATAATAGTACAAGTAGGATGATAGCAGCAAGAAATAGACAACTGCAAGTAAGAAGTGGACAGTGATACAAGTAAGAAGTGGACAGTGATACAAGTAAGAAGTGGACAATGATACAAGTAAGAAGTGGACAATGATACAAGTAAGAAGTGGACAGTGATACAAGTAAGAAGTGGACAATGATACAAGTAGGATGATAGCAGCAAGAAATAGACAACTGCAAGTAAGAAGTGGACAGTGGTACAAGTAAGAAGTGGACAGTGATACAAGTAAGAAGTGGACAATGATACAAATAAGAAGTGGACAATGATACAAGTAGAATGATAGCAGCAAGAAATATACAAATGTAAGTAAAAAGTGAGCTGTGATACAAGTAGAAAGATAACACAAAATAGACAAATGCAAGTAAGAAGTGGACAGTGATACAAGTAACAAGTGAATAATAGTACAAGTAGAAAAATAGCAGCAAGAAATAGACAACTGCAAGTAAGAAGTGGACAGTGGTACAAGTAAGAAGTGGACAGTGATACAAGTAAGAAGTGGACAATGATACAAGTAAGAAGTGGACAATGATACAAGTAAGAAGTGGACAGTGATACAAGTAAGAAGTGGACAGTGATACAAGTAAGAAGTGGACAATGATACAAGTAGGATGATAGCAGCAAGAAATAGACAACTGCAAGTAAGAAGTGTACAGTGGTACAAGTAAGAAGTGGACAGTGATACAAGTAAGAAGTGGACAATGATACAAATAAGAAGTGGACAATGATACAAGTAGAATGATAGCAGCAAGAAATATACAAATGTAAGTAAAAAGTGAGCTGTGATACAAGTAGAAAGATAACACAAAATTGACAAATGCAAGGAAGAAGTGGACAGTGATGCAAGTAGGAAGTGGGCAATGATACAAATAGGAAGAAACAGCAAGACATTGACAAATACAAGAAAGAAGTGGACAATAAAACAAGTAGGAAGATAACAGCAAGAAATATAGAAATCAGTTTGTCAGAGTTAAAAATACAGAAAGTGTTGGAGATCCTTGCAGCAACCTTTGTTGTGAAGATGATGCTTGATTGTTTGATATTTATGTAATTTTACTCATTTGCTGTTAGTATCTTTACAATGAATGTATTTTCCTTACAGGCTCGAGAACGATCACTGGATGCTTACAAGAACCTCTACCCATTGGTGAAACAGCTGTTGCTGATTGTGTCAAGGCCACTCAGACTTCTCGAGTGTCTGGTTAGTATTTGGCGCTTCTTTCAGTTATTCACATATTTGTTCATTTGCTCACTTCATCATTCACATGGATATGTTGCAACTGAGGAACATTGTGGTAACTCAGGCAATATACTGGAAGAAATCTTAAATAATCTATGAGGATGAAATAGAGGAAAGGCAATGAACACTTACAGAAATGGTAGATATAATTTCTACAGAAAGTCAAAACAAAGGTCTTATTTTTAATAGCAAAAAAAAATTGAAGCCATGGTAACAGCAAACAACACACTTCTTCCCAAAAGCAACATCGCATTCAGTGGGACTTGTTTGAAACAAGTCAGTGTTCAATTATTTGGATACTTTGATAACAACAGATAGCAGATATATTAAGGAAGTTACAAGTAGAATACCTCAAATAAAGCAATATTTCACAAGATGAAGCATGTTCCAAACAATATATCTTTGACAGTCAAGGTGAGAAGCAGAGTTCTTGAGAGCTATATCAAGACAACCCTAGAGTTCTTAAGAGCTATATCAAGCCAGTCCTAGAGTTCTTAAGAGCTATATCAAGTCAATACTAGAGTTCTTAAGAGCTATACCAAGCCAGTCCTAGAGTTCTTAAGAGCTATATCCAGCCAGTCCTAGAGTTCTTAAGAGCTATATCCAGCCAGTCCTAGAGTTCTTAAGAGCTATATCCAGCCAATGCTAGAGTTCTTAAGAGCTATATCAAGCCAGTCCTGAAGTACAAAAGTGAATCATGGACCATCAGCAGACAAGTGAGGAATTATACAGAAGTTACAGAGATGCAGTTTGATAGAAGAATTTTAAAAAGCGCCATTGACAGATAAAAAGCATAATGAAGATATCTTGATAGAAGCTGACTCACAACGAGAACTGCTTGCTTAAGAAGAAAGCAAACACATTCTTTGGGCACATCCTGAGAAGGGGAAAGATTGAGTACGCCATGAAAACATTAAATTTGAAGGAGAATAGTGGCAGGAAGGTGACCAGGAGAGAAGATACAAGGCAGTTTGACATCTTGGCATGGGAACACCAGTATCGGAAATGATTGGCAGTACATGAGACATATGGCTGTGGATGGATATGATGACCAACAACACACTGCATGGACTGTAAGAAGCAGAAGATTATGTATATTCATATTGTGCATATATGTTCACGTATTCTTTATTTACTGTGTCTGTATAATATCACCATCATCATGTGCCTAATCTGGCATAGGTATTCATGTCTCTTCACTGACTTTGGTGTTCTGGATCAACTCTGCTGATGATATTCCTCCATGCCTCTGTCTCAGTCCATCCAGCATCATTTCTTTTGGTCTTTCCAGTTGTCATGATGTTCTCCAATTCCTCTCATCACATGACCAAAGAAAGCTGTTTGTCTCTTTCTTATTGTTGTATATACTGTTCTAGTTTCATTAGCCTCTTTCAGGCAATCAGTTTTAGTTACTTTAGTGGTCCAAGAAATTAGCATCATTCATCTCAAGAGCCACATCTCTGTTGCTTCCAAATTCTTCCTAATGTGTATGCTGCAACTGTGAGTTGACTTTTTATTGACTTTTCATTTTTGCAGGAGTTTGACCCTGAAGAATTCTACATGCTTCTAGAAGCTGCTGAAGGTCAGGCGAAGCAGACGATCAAAGCTGACATTCCACAGTATATCATCTCCAAGCTGGGCCTGGCCGGAGACCCCTTGTCAGGTACCGGTCAATTTCGGGAAATCACCATCATTGATGAAGTGCCACCTGTCGCATGAGCTCTCTGTTTCATTAGTTTAGGACATCTGTGTCATGAGCTCCCTGTGTCATTAGTTTAGGACATCTGTGTCATGAGCTCTCTGTGTCATTAGTTTAGGACATCTGTGTCATGAGCTCTCTGTTTCATTAGTTTAGGACACCTGTCTCATGAGCTCACTGTTTCATTAGTTTAGGTCACCTGTCTCATACGCTCACTGTTTCATTAGTTTAGGTCACCTGTCTCATATGCTCATTGTTTCATTAGTTTCGGACACTTGTCTCATGAGCTCTCTTTTTCATTAGTTTAGGACCATGTGGGGTAAATGACAGTGCTTGTATATAGTTTTTCCCTGTGGGTTCCATGGGACACACTTTCTAGTTCAACATTTAACTGATCTTCTCAGTGTCCTGTCCTATCTATTCAACATTTAACTGATCTTCTCAGTGTCCTGTCCTATCTATGAGACCATTTTAGTACAGGCGCCAATTTATGAATGTTTGGAGTTGATACTTAACCTTGATTGGTTGAAAAACATGTATCTTGGTTATAAGTAATTTAAGCACATTACCAGACAAGCATCATCATCCTTTGCTATCTCTGCATTGAAGATTGACCATAATGGATCTTCAGTAGTCTCTGATCCTATCCGATCTGATATGTAGAGAGAAAAAAATCTTTCCACCTCATTCAACCTGCTGTAGTAGTGTTGGTCTCTGTCCTATCCCTTCATTATATATAGGATATATCCTGACCATATCTTCCGTGTTGTCTGTCCATTGATGCCCTCTAGATCTTTTCCCTGCAAATTGTCCACTTATTCTTGTTTTCAGTAAATTAGTATATCATTTTGTGTCATCAATGTACCTTGTCTTTCAGATAACTAGACTTCTATAGACATGACTCCATGTGTTTTTGTGTTGATCTGTGACGATCTGTGACATGACTCCATATGTTTCTGTTTGTGTATGTTGTCGTAACTCCACATGTTTCTGTATTGATTTGTAGACATGACTCCACATGTTTCTGTTTTGATCTGTTGACAGACTCCATATGTATGTTTTTGTATTCTGTAGACATGATTCCGTATGTTTCTATATTGATTTGTAGACATGACTCCATATGTTTCTGTGTTGATCTGTAGACCTGACTCCATATGTCTGTTTTATTCTGTAGACATGACTCCAGTAGACAGCTATGGCTCTTCACTGGATCAAGGAACAGGAGCAGAAGGAGACAAAGAAGATGATGGAGAGCCAGAGGTCAGTGGTGCTCACCTTTTACCAATCTGTTATTTCTATTTTAGATGTGTTAAAGGATAGTCCAATATCCTGTTTCTGTTGTGTGGATTTCAAACTCTCAGGTTTCACATGAAATAAGTCATTAGGAGTGTATGAGTTGAGATGGTAGGATCTTTGCCATGGTTTCCAAACATTCACCCAGAGAAGGGAGTTTAGAGGGGAATAAGAAACACAGTGTGAAAATGTTGGTTGCTTGTTTTCAGCTGGCAGGCAATCACAGATATGTAACAGCTGGGAAACTGCAGGGAAGGGAAGAGTGAGGAAGTGATTCTGTCTCTGCCTCATTTTTTTTCCTGCTGCCTCTTCCTTTCTTTTACTTATCTCTTAATGTCTTTTTATCTTTCCATCATTCTCTCTCTCCCTCCCTTTTTCTCTCTCTTGACCTTTCACTCTGCCTCTCTCTTTCATTCTCTCCCTTCCTCTCTCTCTCTCCCTCTCTCTCTCTCCATCTCCCTCTCTTTCTCCCTTTATATCTTTATCCTTCTCTCTCCCTCTCTATCTCTCCCTCCCTTCCCCTCTCTCTCTCCCTCTGCCCTCTGTCTCTCATTCAATGTTTTATGGTCTTTTTATGTTCTCCACCATCTGTCTATTGGATTCCCCACTTTCTTAGCATTGACCTTTCTCCCATTGTCTGTCTGTATCTTGTCCTCTGTTGCTCTCTCAATGTTTATGCATGGGCATGTTTATATGTGTGGTCAGCACTAAGTTCATCTGTCAACACTTGTGTCTTCAGTTTGAGTGCCATGAGCACGATGGGTCATCCCTGGCCAAACCCAAACAGCCGTGTGAGGAAGACTACGAGACCATCAAATTGATCAGTAATGGAGCATATGCGTACGTATTTGAGTCTTTGATCCTATAACTAATTTGTTCACAGCAGATGATTACATAGATGGGATAGCAGTCTCTCAAAGAAGAAGACACGAGTTCCAATCCCAATTATAGCAGCATAGTTGTATCTGTCTGCATGACAGAATCACCAATGTAGATCTCGTGAAGAGAATTGAATTAATATCCAGTGAATCCAGAGGTCAGGAACGGACACTGGCGCTGGAAAGGACACACAATGAAGAAACTTAAGGATAGTATAACTGGAAACTTTCTAGTCTGGAACCCACAAAGCAAATGAAATAGTGGGAGACTTAAAAAGACATGGAGAACAGAATTACAGACAGAGATGGATAATATAGGGACGTCATGGAGGCAGCTGTAGGCGATAGCAACAGATAGGACGGCTTGGTATGAGTGAGTTGAGGGTCTGTTCCCAACTGGGGTATACAGGGAGAAATAAGAAGATTGATATCTATCGGTAGTGATACAAGCTGTAACATTGCATGCTAGTTTTCCAAAAGAGAAGTCTTTATGCCTCAACATACATGTTAACTGTCTGGACAAGCTGTTTTATATGATAGGCTGGCAGGGAATGTACCTCTCGGTGGTAGATTACCTATGGACAAGGAAGAGGGGGTCGGGCGCCTGTGGGACTAGGTGGAGAAAGTGGGAGAATGAACTGAGAACCTGTATGCGGAGAGAATATATGGCGGAGCATTGGCAGGGGTTCAGGGTGCATCTCAAAACTGAGAAGGAAGACCAGGAGAACTTTCAATTACATGTGCAGTTAGAACGGTTAGTAGTATGACTCTTCGCTGGCTGTTGAACGAGGGGACGGAGCACGTGTGGGAATGTCCTGAGTGCGGTAATGTCGGTTCTTAGCTCAACTCAACTCACCTCAACTGTCTTTATATATCAACAGTACATGTTAACTGTATCGACATGATGACTTTATATATCAACAGTACATGTTAACTGTATAGACATGATGACTTTATATATCAACAGTACATGTTAACTGTATAGACATGATGACTTTATATATCAACAGTACATGTTAACTGTATAGACATGATGACTTTATATATCAACAGTACATGTTAACTGTATAGACATGATGACTTTATATATCAACAGTACATGTTAACTGTATAGACATGATGACTTTATATATCAACAGTACATGTTAACTGTATAGACATGATGACTTTATATATCAACAGTACATGTTAACTGTATAGACATGATGACTTTATATATCAACAGTACATGTTAACTGTATAGACATGATGACTTTATATATCAACAGTACATGTTAACTGTATAGACATGATGACTTTATATATCAACAGTACATGTTAACTGTATAGACATGATGACTTTATATATCAACAGTACATGTTAACTGTATAGACATGATGACTTTATATATCAACAGTACATGTTAACTGTATAGACATGATGACTTTATATATCAACAGTACATGTTAACTGTACAGACATGATGACTTTATATATCAACAGTACATGTTAACTGTATAGACATGATGACTTTATATATCAACAGTACATGTTAACTGTATAGACATGATGACTTTATATATCAACAGTACATGTTAACTGTATAGACATGATGACTTTATTTATCAACAGTACATGTTAACTGTATAGACATGATGACTTTATTTATCAACAGTACATGTTAACTGTATAGACATGATGACTTTATTTATCAACAGTACATGTTAACTGTATAGACATGATGACTTTATTTATCAACAGTACATGTTAACTGTATAGACATGATGACTTTATTTATCAACAGTACATGTTAACTGTATAGACATGATGACTTTATATATCAACAGTACATGTTAACTGTATAGACATGATGACTTTTTATATCAACAGTACATGTTAACTGTATAGACATGATGACTTTATATATCAACAGTACATGTTAACTGTATAGACATGATGACTTTATATATCAACAGTACATGTTAACTGTATAGACATGATGACTTTTTATATCAACAGTACATGTTAACTGTATAGACATGATGACTTTATATATCAACAGTACATGTTAACTGTATAGACATGATGACTTTTATATCAACAGTACATGTTAACTGTATAGACATGATGACTTTATATATCAACAGTACATGTTAACTGTATAGACATGATGACTTTATATATCAACAGTACATGTTAACTGTATAGACATGATGACTTTATATATCAACAGTACATGTTAACTGTATAGACATGATGACTTTATATATCAACAGTACATGTTAACTGTATAGACAAGCTGTCTTTATGATTCAACAAAACTTATCCAGCAGTCACCAGCAGCGGTACAGAATGCTTAATTTTACCTTTTATCTCTTTGTGTGACTGCACATATTGTGTAGAACTGTGTCAAAGTGCTGCAACATCAGCTAAGAGGAAGTGAGTTCACTATGCCTATAAATGCATCTATACAAGCAGGTGCTGCAGCGAACTGCCTCTTTCATTGCTTTGCTTCCACGTCTTAGATGCCTTATCGATAAAACTCTGCTTCTATTGTTGTCATGAGCTCTAAGATTAGTTATTTTGTCTTTTATCTTATAATTGAATTTCAGGACACCAGACAGAAAATTGACTGCATTATTCATCGTAATCTTGACAGAATTTTAAGAAATTTGTGCCTGTCTGTATTCATAGTTTGTCACGTTTCACTGTGTTAAACAGTGCAGAAGATTGGTGCACATAGTTGTCTGAAATGTTGTCTTCTTCTACTTCTTCTTCTTCTTGTGATTATGCCTTTGGTGATGACACCAACTCAAGAATTTTCTGGAGTTCCTCTTTATTTCTATAAAGCTTTGAGTTTAGTGTTGAGTTAGTGAGCCAGTGGATCTTTCTTAACTTGCTGCTCAGAGGACACTGAAATGTTGTGTCCTCACTCATTGGTCACGTGTACATTTGACATGTAAAATAATATTTGAAATAAAAAAAATTAGTTTAAGTGTTTGTTCTGTGAGAAACTACTTATTGCGGTCATAGACCTCATGAAATTGATTCATTTTCTTTACAATGAATTAATCACCACATTCATTTTCTTTACAATCAATGAATCACCAAAAAATAAGTAGAATTGGTAATGTTTACGAGAACATGATCACAAGAAACAGTATATATATATATATATATATATATATATATATATATATATATATATATATATATATATATATATATATATAAAGTTACTTATCTGTTTCCTTGTTGTGGACTGGACACATCTATGGTTATAACAATGCGACTAGGCCATACGTATGGCTGTGACTTTCATTTTCTTTAGCTAAATATTGTTTGTATTAACTTTATTTGACTTAAACTGAATGATAGGACTTGATTCCAATGCTGACTGACTAGCCTCCGCACGTTTTGTCCTGTCTAGTCTAATCTACCTGTCTATGTGTCTCTCTCAAGATAGTAGACAGGCATGTTTACCCAGTTATCAACATAAGGCGAATCAAGTGTGCATTCTCTGTTTCTCTGAGTGGTTGGAAGGGCAAAATGTAAAACAGGCCTACATGTCAAATCTGTGACCTTTTGAAAATAAAGTTCAGTCATTCTCTCTCTCTCTCTCTCCCCCCCCCCCCCCCCCCCCCCCCCCTCCCCTCTTTCTCTCTTTCTCTTCCTCTTCCTCTCTAACTTTATACACACACACACATGCACACAAGAGAGAGAGATATCTAAGAATATTTTATGTGAAAAACTTAGGTAAGGAGAGAACAAAGAACATTGACAACTATCAAGCAGCAGTACGTGATATAACAATGCTCTCAGGTGTTTTACTGATCACATTTGACATTTCAGTGCCGTGTACCTGGTTCGGCACAAGGAAACCCGACACAGATATGCCATGAAGAAGATCTGCAAGCAGAACTTGGTCCTCAGGAATCAGATAGAGCAGGTGTTCCTGGAGCGGGACATCCTGTCATTCACAGACAATCCATTCGTGGTCTCCATGTATTGCAGTTTTGAGACCAAGGTACTGCTGTTATATAGATTTGACAAGACACTGACTAAGATCAGATCTGCTGCTTCTTCTGTCCTTTATCTCCTATAGGGCCTGGACAAACTCACACCAGGCCTTTCTGTCTTTTGCTATCTCCTTATTCTCCCTCGACCATGAATTCCCATGCAGTTTCAGTATTGTCGCTTCCTGTCATATTCTGTATGAGACTGATCTGTTTGTCCCACCCCACACAGACACATTATTTGACCAGATAAGTACATAATTTTGTTTGATACTTTTATTTTGCCTTTATTCCAGTGCATTTACATTAGTATCCATTTGTCTCTCTTCTGTTTTGTTTGCTGATGAAAGCTTTATAGCCAAAACATTCATTCTGTCCCGTGTGCACATGCATTTATACATGTGTACTTTAAAATGAGACATCTTACCATTTCTGTTTATTCTTCAATAGTTAATGTGACAGATTCACCAAAGTCAAGCCCTCTAGTTTAAATAGTTTGGGAGAATAGTTTCCATAATAAAGTTTCACAGTTTGAATTTGGCTCTCTCAACTCACTGTATGTCTGGCTTCTCATCTCACAACATGTCTGGCTTCTCATCTCACAACATGTCTGGCTTCTCAACTCACAGTATGTCTGGTTCTCTCATCTCACAACATGTCTGGCTTCTCAACTCACAGTATGACTGGTTCTCTCATCTCACAACATGTCTGGCTTCTCATCTCACAACATGTCTGGCTTCTCAACTCACAACATGTCTGGCTTCTCATCTCACAGTATGTCTGGCTTCTCATCTCACAACATGTCTGGCTTCTCATCTCACAACATGTCTGGCTTCTCAACTCACAGTATGTCTGGTTCTCTCATCTCACAACATGTCTGGCTTCTCATCTCACAACATGTCTGGCTTCTCATCTCACAACATGTCTGGCTTCTCATCTCACAGGATGTCTGGCTCTCTCATCTCATAACATGTCTGGCTTCTCATCTCACAACATGTCTGGCTTCTCATCTCACAACATGTCTGGTTCTCTTGTCTCACATGTCTGGTTCTCTCATCTCACAACATGTCTGGCTTCTCATCTCACAATATGTCTGGCTTCTCAACTCACAGTATGTCTGGTTCTCTCATCTCACAACATGTTTGGCTTCTCATCTCACAACATGTCTGGCTTCTCATCTCACAACATGTCTGGCTTCTCATCTCACAACATGTCTGGCTTCTCATCTCACAACATGTATGGCTTCTCATCTCACAACATGTATGGCTTCTCATCTCACAACATGTCTGGCTTCTCAACTCACAACATGTCTGGCTTCTCATCTCACAACAGGTCTGGCTTCTCAACTCACAGTATGTCTGGTTCTCTCATCTCACAACATGTCTGGCTTCTCATCTCACAACATGTCTGGCTTCTCATCTCACAACATGTCTGGCTTCTCATCTCACAACATGTCTGGCTTCTCATCTCACAGGATGTCTGGTTCTCTTGTCTCACATGTCTGGCTCTCTCATCTCACAACATGTCTGGCTTCTCATCTCACAGGATGTCTGGTTCTCTTGTCTCACATGTCTGGCTCTCTCATCTCATAACATGTCTGGCTTCTCATCTCACAACATGTCTGGTTCTCTTGTCTCACATGTCTGGCTCTCTCATCTCATAACATGTCTGGCTCTCTCATCTCATAACATGTCTGGCTCTCTCATCCCATGACTTGTCTGGTCGTCTCTTATGACTTGTCTGGCTGTCTCTCATGGCTTCTTTGGCTGTCTCCCATGGCTTCTCTTTCTCTCGTATCCCATGACTTGTCTGGCTCTCTCATCTCATAACATGTCTGGCTCTCTCATCCCATGACTTGTCTGGCCGTCTCTTATGACTTGTCTGGCTGTCTCTCATGGCTTCTTTGGCTGTCTCCCATGGCTTCTCTTTCTCTCGTATCCCATAACTTGTCTGGCTCTCTCATCTCATAACATGTCTGGCTCTCTCATCCCATGACTTGTCTGGCCGTCTCTTATGACTTGTCTGGCTGTCTCTCATGGCTTCTTTGGCTGTCTCCCATGGCTTCTCTTTCTCTCGTATCCCATGACTTGTCTGGCTCTCTCATCCCATAACTTTTTTGGCTGTCTCTCATCCCATAACTTGTCTGGCTGTCTCATCCCATGACTTGTCTGGCCGTCTCGTATGACTTGTCTGGCTGTCTCTCATGGCTTCTTTGGCTGTCTCCCATGGCTTCTCTTTCTCTCGTATCCCATGACTTGTCTGGCTCTCTCATCCCATAACTTGTCTGGCTGTCTCTCATCCCATAACTTGTCTGGCTGTCTCATCCCATGACTTGTCTGGCTCTCTCATCCCATGACTTGTCTGGCTGTCTGTCATGACTTGTCTGGCTCTCTCATCCCATAACTTGTCTGTCTCTCTCATCCCATGACTTGTCTGTCTCTCTTATCCTATGACTTGTCTGGCTCTCTCATACCATGACTTATCTGGCTGTCTCTCATGGCATGTCTAGCTCTTTCATCTCATGGCACATCTGGCTCTCTCCTCATATGGGGTATCTGGTTCTCTTGTCTCATACATGTTTGTCTATCTCATCTCTCGGCCCATCTGGCTCTATCATGTCATGGCATCTCTCTCTCTCTCTCTCTCTCTCTCTCTCTCTCTCTCTCTCTCTCTCTCTCTCTCTCTCTCTCTCTCTCTCTCTCTCTCTCTCTCTCACACACATACATTTCATGGCACATCTGACTCTCTTGAGAATCACCAGTCTGACCAATGGCTCTTACAATCCTATCTCTAGCCTGATACTCTACCTAACAACAGCTGAGAACTAACTCATGCAACAGTTTAGATATGTTAACTCACCCATGAAGTATCTCTTTTCTAGAAACATCTGTGCATGGTGATGGAGTACGTGGAAGGTGGTGACTGCGCTACTTTGCTGAAGAACATCGGAAGTCTAGCCCTAGATCTGGCCAGGTAATGCTTCACAACAGTGGGATTAGAGTCAGAGAATGAGAAATTGTTTCTCCCGAAAGTGTTCTTAATGTTTATTGGATGTGACTCATTTTTGTGATCAAACACTCTGCAGACAGTATGTTCATTTTACAAATCAAAAGTTAGATGTCTTTCACATCTTTGTTGGCAATCTGGTTGAGTTGTAAATGACGTTTTCAATTGCTGGCCAAATCAAGTGTATTTTGCGTATATGTATCTCTCTCATACTTTGTCATTTTCCCTTTTTCTCTTTACTTGACACCCCATATATCTCTCTCTCTCTCTCTCTCTCTCTCTCTCTCTCTCTCTCTCTCTCTCTCTCTCTCTCTCTCTCTCTCTCTCTCTCTCTCTTATGCCCTCACACACTCTCTCTCCCTCCCCCCTCCCTCTCCCAATGAAGACACCCCTCAAATCTAATCAAGTGCTGTCTCCACAAAGAAGGTAAACTGCAATGGATCAACACTCTCCATCCCTTACCCTGGTTGTACGCTCTGACTGACCAACTATTAACAAGAATCGCAATGCTTCAAGTGTGTCGTGGTCTTGTAGATAACATAAACAAAATAGACCAGGGTTTAAACCCACCAGCAGTGTCAACATTCAATATATTCCCCTGACCAGTACAGCTTTTGTTTTAACCAAACCTATAAAACAGGTTGAAGACATTTTTTTCTGGGAAGCTAAGGCTATAGGAAGGAAAAAGATCCCTTCACTCATGATATTGGGACCTAGATTATGTGATGGAATCGCCATCAGTGGGTATAAGATATGGACATGATACACTATGAACTGTAGACAATGAAAAGTATCAGCAGCAGTTAGTGGATACTGTTATTGAACACAGTGAACAACTCAGGTTAGTAGTAAATTGTAAGAGAACAGAAATTATTGTCAGCTCTGAGAAGACAGAAATAACACAATATAACATCCAACTAAATTGGAACATTCTTAGAAGGTGAATCGGTTCAACTGTCTAGGTACTGTCATAACAAATTATGGAAAATGTCTTGTTGATTTTTTTAACAAGAATCAATATGGCAACATAGGCTTTTGCTAGATGGAAAACATACTCACCAGTAAAAGGCTGTCTATTCCATTGAGAAAAAAGGTGATCTAGAACCCATACATGTGAAATGTGGACAATAAGCAGGCAAGCTGAGAAACATCTAATGGCAGTGGAAATGTGGTGTTTGAGGAGATCTAATGAAGACCATGGACAGAAATGTGGTGTTTGAGGAGATCTGTTGAAGACCACGGACAGACAAATGGATGAGACAATTCTTTGACTGTTTAAGTGCAGAAGGATATTATATTGCCAAATGTGACCTCCCATTTGAACAGAAGGGCATTGTATCACTATACTAAGGTCATCAAGTTATTTGTCTCATTTCTTAGTATCTTGCACAATTTTAATACTCAGTGAATAGAAATTTACAATATTTGTTCATTTGATTATGCACTATGTTTTGTCAAAACCTACTTTTTTTGTTTGACACTGAATCAATTGAGAAATGAATGAAAACCATAAATCAATTAGAGAAATTGGATGCAGACAAGCAAGATTGTTTGGGCACATTATGCAGAAAAATAAGATTGAAAAATAGTGACGACTTGCAAACTTGATAGAGAAAAAATCCAGGGGAAGACAGAGATAAACGCCTCAATGGATTGTCACATGGCATAATCAGGACAAGAACACAGACCTGATCCAAGACTGATGGTTGTGTAAAATGTGAACCATGGCCACCCATGCGTAGAAACATGGCACATGATGATGATGAGATTATTATAGGAAAGCCTGACATTTCACACTCCTGCAGCAGTATCTGTTGTTGGGATACCATTATCTGTCCTCATTTGATAACACTGTCACTGAAGGTCAGCATGGACAAATGGATAAGAGAGCTCGTTCTTAAACTTCCGGTGTGCTGATGCCAAGGTAGTGGGTTCGACCCCTACACCGAACAGTTAGACTAAAATGTTGACTTCTCATCCTTGACTTGGGGATGTAGATTACTAGTACCTCAGAAGTCTGTGTGGGTTCGCTTTATGGCGAGGGACACTGGTCATAGAGAAAGCTAATCCACACGCAATTATCAGTCCAGTGCTACTAGAAGTAGTAACATGTGTATGGACTACGCTTGAGTTCACAGCGAGCGAGTGAATGAAAAAAAAAAAAAGAATAATAATAACACTATCATGTTTGCTGATTTTTTCTACTAGGCTTATCTCTTGTTTGTTTTCTTCCTTCAGAATGTACTTTGCTGAGACAGTGCTGGCGTTGGAGTATCTCCACAGTTACGGGATTGTCCATCGGGATCTGAAACCTGACAAGTCAGTTCCGTGTTTGCTTTTCTTCTCTTCTGTTTTGTGTTTCCAAAACAGTACTAGAAGTTACTTTGTTCTCACAGTTGAAACACCCAGCAGACAATTCACTTACTAAAATAATTAGATAAATCCATCAAGCTGAAATTTACTACACATATATTCACACAGTAATTTGAATTGTCAACCACAGTAATTTTAAACTTATTATCATGTCTTTTTGTTTGCACACGGTTTCTGCAGTATGTAGTAGACAAGATGCAGCTAGATATGACAGGCAATAAATAGTGCAATCTATTTTTGGTGTCTTCGTCATTCAAATTCATGATGGGAAAACATTGTTTTGAACTCACTGACTGTTTGCGTTTTTATTGTCCATAATTGTCTGATGTGATCAATCACATTCAATGAATGTCAGAAAGTGATTATTGAACTGTTGCATGGAACCTATTCTGATGTTTGGCAGTGATTCTTAGAATGTGAATGAATAAATTAGGTAGAGCTTTAAGGTGGCAGAGATGTGGTTTCTGAGACAAATGTGAATACTTTGGACTGCCAGTCACTAACAAGTGTCATAAAAGAAATAATGAAAGTAGAACATGATACACAACTATAAGGAAGAGACATTTGGTGTCCTTTGGTTATATAATGAGGGGGCAGGCATTGGAGAATATTGTGATGACTGGAAAAATTAGTGGTAGAAGAGGCAGAGAGACAGTGGTATGGAGGAATGTCATCAATAGAATTGATCCAGTGCACTAAGGACTGAGATCTGTGGAGAGCCCTGAACGCCTTGCCACTTGGCTTGTTCTTATTATCATATCAGTTTATTCATATCTGAAGGCCGGACATATGACTCCTTCATTCCAAATTTGGGACATATTTATTCTTTGGAAGATAATGTGGTGGTTTCCCCTTTAATTCCACTTCTGTAAATGTATTTAGACTGCTCAAAATACGACATAAATAGGCATACCTTCTGGCCTAGAGAAACGACAGTGGCAGATAAACTCTATGGACCGCTGAGTGAAATAAACAAGACTGTGAAATTCAAACATTATATACAACATTGCAGATACAGACAAATTTCAAGCAAATGAAAGAAGAAGAATGAACAAACAAATGAACGAAATTTATTTTGAAACGGTCACAAACTGGGCACGCAGGCCTGTCTTATGTTGAAGAAAGGCAAGTCAGAGCCCTACTCTTCTCAGGTACAGTGTTGTCTACTGACTCTGGTGGATATTGATTTTGTGGAACTGCGTTTGCCATACTTTTGTGTTTCCCATCCTCTACCACTGGGAGATGCAGTTGGTGGTCTCACTTCATTAAGCTGAAACCATGATAGCATTTCTCCTACTCTCCAGTTCTGTGGTTTTATTATTGCAACATATTTGCCAGTCCTGTTTGCTCTCATAAATATTTGTATTTTAACATTTTGTTTAACTATTTTGTCAGTTTTGTCCATACGAATACAAAGCTGTTTGAAATATAATAGTAACCGCTACCATTTAGGAGAGCTGCAGTGGTGAAGTGGTTAGCATCCTTGCCAACTGGCTTAGTGGTCATGTTTGAATCCCTATTATAGTGGAAATGTTTATGCATGGACAAAGGCTTCCACATTGACCCAGTGAGAGACAGAAAGAGTTAAAGTTATTAGATGCCATGAAGATCAGCAGGGCCAAATAAATCGGAGCATTCACTCTTAAAACTTCCCGTGTGCTGATGCCGAGGTAGCAGGTTCAATCCTACACCGATCAGTTGGACTAACATATTGACGTTTCATCCTTGACATTGTAACGTAAATTACAAGCACCTCAGAAGTTGGAATGGGTTTGCCTGATGGCCAGGGACACTTGTATGTAATATGGAAAGCTAATCCATACGCAAAAATCTGTCCAGTGTGCTACAAGTAGTAGCACTTGTATGGACCACGCTTGAGTTCAAAGAGAGAAAATGCAACACACACATAAATTAGATGCCATGAAGTGTTCGGTTGACTCCAAGATCATTCCGTAAATCTCTTTGTTGCTCTGTCCGTGCAGTTTGCTGATAACTGCCCTGGGTCACGTGAAGCTGACTGACTTTGGTCTGTCTAAGATTGGACTCATGAGCTGTAAGTTCTGGAAATTCTCATCACACTATTTATTGTATGTGACCAGTCATTACATATTACATATATCTATTACGTATTTTGTTTATTAGGTGTGATAGGTTTAGTAACATGTTCACAAACTTCATGTAAATGAAAACATTAGCATTTCTTTCATTGCTTTTGAATATTTTATGTGTGTGCGTGCGTGCAGATTATCTTATGCTTAAACCTCTATGTATAAAAATATGTCAGTTGTCATTGAATTTCCATGTACATAGAAACTATACTTCATTGTTACAGTGTATTTTTGTTGTTTTTGGTCTAGCAGGGAACATATTTGAAGTTATATTGTTTCCTTATTTGTTTCAAGACCATTTTTAAAAGTTACTCATAGTTACATTACAGTAAGATGTGTTTCAATTCTTAAAACTAAGTGTGGTCCACTTTGTTTCAAGAGCATGAAAAATTTACTTTAAGTCAGATTTGTTTCAAGAGGATTTAAAAAATTACTTAAAGTTTCATTATGGTCAGATATGTTTCCAGAGCATAACAAAATTACTTAAAGTCACATTATGGTCAGCTTTGTTTCAAGAGCATTGAAAAAGTTACATAACATTAGTTATGGGGGTTGAAGTTCTACACAGGAAAGGCCACTGAATGAAGATGAAGATTTAAGACGTTGCTTTTAGGCAGTGCCTTTGTATATAATTTATTCATGTGTATATTCCAATTCTGCGTAATTGAGCCCGCAGACTGTAAGTTGATACTCACACAAACTCCAGCATGACACACCTGGCCAGTTAGCGATATAAATGAAGACACGCTTAAACTTTCTTTCTCTCATGATATCATGGTAGGAGATTCGTTCCTCATGTTGGTCAGTTGGATTTCAATGTTGACTTCTCATCCTTGCCTTGGGGACGTTAATTACAAATACCCCAGAAATTGGAGTGGGTTCACCTGATGGCTAGGGACACTGGTAATAGGGAAAGCTAATCCACGCCAAAAATCATTTCGGTGCACTAGAAGTAGTTGCACGTGTTTGGACTATGCTTGAATTCAAGGCTGGCGAATGAACCAAAATACACACACAAATAATGACAGAAATATAACATAAACAGTGTTAAATGTCAGACATGATGTCACCTTAGTATCTCAGAGAACTTCATTGCAAGTGAAGCACAACTGTAAGTAAGTCTAGGATGGTCATAGTCCACTATTAGCAAGACAAGAGGCTCTGGCTGGTCTCATGGGATACATGCTTTCTCTTGAAGATGTCTGAGCAGCAAATATTGTGCAAACACATGTAGAAAGGAAACAGCTTTAAGGCCCCAAGATTAACATAGGATAATGACAATTTAATAATGCTGAACCATCTTTTTATAGATAAGGATAGGATAGGAGATGCCTTCTCTCAGAATGTATGCCTTCTCTTGAAGCAAGTATCTTCTCTTTGCAGCAAATATCTACTTCAATACAGGGACTGTTCATAAAAAAGGACTTATTTCTTGTTTGTAAAGGGTAAAACACGTAATTGATTTTAAAAGTTCACAAGCTTTTACTTTGACTGCCTCTAGTAACAACAAATCTCTATGAGGATGCCCTTGACAAGGACTGCAAACAGTTCCGAGACAAGCAGGTCTTTGGAACACCAGAGTACATTGCCCCTGAAGTCATCTTGAAGTCTGGTTATGGGAAGCCTGTAGATTGGTGGTCTATGGGCATCATCCTGTATGAATTTTTGGTCGGCTGTGTCCCATTTTTTGGTGACACTCCGGAAGAACTCTTTTCACAGGTCATCAATGGTGAGTTATTAATCGCATGGTCTGTGTTAGTTAATGGTTATTTCCCTTAGCTGGAAGTTTGTAATGTGTTCCATGAGGCCTTGGGGGGGGGGGGGGGGGGGGGGGGGGGGAGAGAATGTTGCTTGCATGAATGATATGAGTACAGGAGGATTTTGTCCACTTTACTCACAACAAAATAATCTAAAGCGTAGAAGTACAGACATTCTACAAGATCTGAATATAACAGAAATTTGGCTCATTAATAGCATAATGTGAGAGTGGGTAGATGGTGAATTGGTGGATGTGGGTAGATGGTGAATGAGTGAATGACTGGCTCAAGGGTGGGTTAGGGTTTGTGGTTAGCTCCTGTTTGGATGTGGGTGGCTGATTGGCTCATGAGTGAATGTGTGTGGATAGTTGGTTACTGGATAAATGTTGGTGATTGCTTACTGGTAGATGTAGATGGTTCTCTTATATTGTTTGTCATGGATATGGATAGCTGATAGGCTTATAAGTGGATATGGGTTGGAGATGTTTATGTCAAATTTTCAAAACAGCACGAAGTTATTTCTGTCTACACTTTAATATAAAAAATTAAGTGGGCATATTGATGATTGTCAGTTGTATGCTGTAATTTGTCTCTTATGTGGCAAAATGCCAAAATATATGAAAGCTACCCACAAATAGAATAATTTTAAAGTTACTTGAATATCCCTTACAGGGCATCGCAGTCAACCCCAGCATTTGTTGGCTGTTTGTGATTTCTTGGCAAGTTTACATTCAGTAGTTTGCCATTGCTTTCTGAAAGACAGGCACACATACCATTATATGAAAACTAACGCAAGCAGTCCGCTTTCAAATCGCCTGCAGCTGTGTTTCAAGCGTGGTATGTGGGATTACAAATTGCGTCCATAACCACTTCACTAGAGAGCTGAGTATTCAAATAATTACAGCACATACAATTCTTATGTGAATGTGGAAGAGAAGAGAAGACCACTACATTACATCCTCAAGAATAAGTTATCAGAATCATAAATCTAGACATATGTTAAAGTGACATGCTCAAAGAGCACTTCAAACTGCATAACTTGATATGACCCTAGTACAGCAGTAGAGCAGTCAAGATGTGTCTTCATGCAGTGCCCTGAAATCTTTCTGTTTTACTCAGAGAGCATACAGTGGCCAGATGAAGAAGAGTGGTCAGTCCGTGATGATGCCAAAGACCTCATTCTGGGGCTTCTGCAGCATGACCCACTCCAGAGGCTTGGGA
Source organism: Cepaea nemoralis (assembly GCA_014155875.1). Lineage (NCBI taxonomy): Eukaryota > Metazoa > Mollusca > Gastropoda > Stylommatophora > Helicidae > Cepaea > Cepaea nemoralis. The sequence continues at coordinate 124,104 of JACEFZ010006918.1, read as the reverse complement.
CAGGAGGGGCCCAGGAAGTCAAAGACCATGTTTTCTTTGTGGGACTCAACTGGGACAACTTGCTGAGACAGAAGGCAGAGTTTGTTCCCCAGCTGGATGGAGAAGATGATACCAGTTACTTTGATAGTGAGTCACTTTTTGTTCTATGGTTGTTTCTGTATAAACTTGTATAGACCAATAGTGAGTCAATTTTATTTCTGTGGTTGCTTCTGTATTAACTTGTATAGATAAATTTTAGTTTTTTTTTTTTTTTTGGTAGTGTTTGTAAAAAATTGTATAGACCAGTAATGAGTCAATTTTAATTTGTTGGTAGTGTTTGTATAAAATTGTGTCTGTATACTATTGTATAGACCAATAATGAATCACATTTAGATCTGTGACTGTGTCTGTATACTATTGTATAGACCAATAATGAATCACATTTAGATCTGTGACTGTGTCTGTATACTATTGTATAGACCAATAATGAATCACATTTAGATCTGTGACAGTGTCTGTATACTATTGTATAGACCAATAATGAATCACATTTAGATCTGTGACAGTGTCTGTATACTATTGTATAGACCAATAATGAATCACATTTAGATCTGTGACAGTGTCTGTATACTATTGTATAGACCAATAATGAATCACATTTAGATCTGTGACAGTGTCTGTATACTATTGTATAGACCAATAATGAATCACATTTAGATCTGTGACAGTGTCTGTATACTATTGTATAGACCAATAATGAATCACATTTAGATCTGTGACAGTGTCTGTATACTATTGTATAGACCAATAATGAATCACATTTAGATCTGTGACAGTGTCTGTATACTATTGTATAGACCAATAATGAATCACATTTAGATCTGTGACTGTTTGTATAAAAATGTGGACCAATTTTATTTCCAAGGCAATAGTTTAGTAAAATTGTTCTTTCCTGGAGATGGTATGGTACTTTTATGTTTATCATTCCACACACCTAACCAGCATCCTTCTCAGGATGAATGAGGATAAAAGATCAGATGCTTCAAATGAAAGAGACAAGCCTATTAGTGCCAGACTTATCCTCAGGTCTAGAGTTCATTTCTAACCCATTTCAGAATAGCTTCACGAAGGACATCCCATGCCTCAACAGAAGACAAATGTTGGCCATCCCCAGCATCCAAAGAGGCTTTCCAGTAGCTCAGAGCCAAAATAGTATGCTCTTTTCTGGTCTCTCCCAAGGAGTTTTATGTCTGCTTGCCTTGTGCCTGTATATTTAGGTCCTTTGTTTATCAAGGGGTGCCCAACAGAGACCACATAAATACGGACTGTGTTAATGTCTTCTCCAAGCTAAGACCACATCGCTGGGTTATCACCATGTTGCATCATAATAGGAGTCACAAGTGCAAGCTCATCCCTGAGTGCTGGTCAAACAGCTGATGATGCATAATTGGATCTTTTGATTGACAAAATTCGTGGACATTTCTGGGGAACATTCTCATGTTTAACTATTGTAATCTTCAGGTGTCTCCCTTCGTGGCACGTGGTCATGCTGCACCATAGATGATGTTCTCCAGGGCGGTGCATTCATGTTCTACAATCTTCCTATCCTTTTACACTAGATTATGTACCTTTCTATTCTCTGTTTCATTGTCAGTTAATCTCACCACCGATTAAATACAATTAAACCAATGCTTGTGGAAATTTTCAGAGGCAGGCAAATCACATGTGTGAACCGCAACTATGTAAACAGTTAAAGTTAGTTAATTGCATATCCTTTACAGGATGTTTGCAATCAACACCAGCATTTATTTGCTGTTGTTGGTGTCTTGGAGAGTTTACATTCAATAGTTTGACATTGCTTTCTGAATGGCTGGTATCCATATCATTTCGTAAAAGAACCAGTGCAAAGCGGTCTGCTGCCAAATCGTGTGCAGCTGTGTTTCGAACGTGGGTATACAGGATCACGAACCACATCCGTAACCCCTTCGCATGAGGACCGGCATGTAAATACTAGAGAGCCTTTGTCGTATCTGGAGGTGTGTTGGGCATATTGTGTCACACCCAAATTGTCAGTAGCCCGTCGGCACTCGGTGGGTCATGTGGTCACTACTGTGCCGGCCGCCTTGACTTCCCAGCACATTTCTGGTAGCCATTTTAGGCTAGGTCGACCTGGGAGGCCAGGTACATTTTAAAAATCTGCCCGATGAGGATTTGTACCACTGAACACCGGGTGGGCAGGTGAGTGGCTAGCCACTATACTAGCCATAAACCAACAGACTTCTGCACATCCTTTTCAGTTTGCATCCAACTAGATAGAAAATGCAGACAAGAAAATCCGGCTGCTGTGGAGGCTGAAGTACAAGCGTTGATTTTCGAGAATTCGCTAGACAGTGACGCGGTCATCTACACAGATGGGTCGGTCGTCCGACATGTGAGAAGCTCATGGGCCTTTACAGCTCGGGCCGGAGGGAGAATTGTGAAGGAGGACTCTGGTGCTTTCACTGAAACCACAAGTAGCCTGACCATGGAAGTCATGGCAGTAAGTAAAGCAATAACATGGCTCGAGACACAGACATTCACTAGGGCTTGTTTCCTTAGCGACTCAATGAACATGATCAAGAGGATAGAGGAGGGGTCGATCCGAAGAGAATGGTTGCTGCCTCTGAAGCGGTCTCGGCTGGCAAAGATTAGTTTCATCTTCGTGCCAGGGCATGCGGGAGTACAAGGAAATGAGCGGGCTGACAAGCTCGCAGGTGAGGCTACTGTGGAGGGCGGACGCGCCATGGACCAGGCTGACATTCTGAATGCTCTACGAGAAGTGAGACTTTTGCAAGAACCAAGTGATGACTGTGAATCTACAACAATGGCCAGACTGCGAGAGCAGCAAATTAAAAGAGGGGTGGCCAAACAAGAACACTACGCAGGAAGCCAAAGAAGATTGATAAACCAACACAGAACTGGCGTCGTTAGCCGCTACACGCTGCGGGATTTGCTGAGGAGGGGATCCGAGCACTTATGGACTGAATGGTCCGATGTGCAACGAGGATGATCTGTCGACTAACTAACTAACTAACTAACTAACTAGCCATAAAACATTGTCTTTCATAACTATCGTGACAGATACTCTTATAAAAACCATACTGGAAGGCAAGGTTGAGGGCAAGCGAGCAAGAGGTAGACAATGATACAAATGGGAAGATAACATCAAGAGATGGATGAACATCAGCCTGACAGAATGTACAGTCAATGCAAGCGACAGATAGTGTTGGAGATGCATTGCAGCCAACCTTCATTGTGGAGATGGCACCTGATTGATTGATTGAACTATCATGGTAGCACCAGCAGTGAAATATATGACAGTGCATTGTTGAACTTGTGTATTTAAACTCTGAGGACTCATTATATGGTTTAATATATGTTGATTTATTTTAATTTTTGTAGTATTCACCTAACAAGATACAGCGAAATATGCCAGGCAATAAATTGTCCCGCATACCGTGTTCGAAACATAGATGCAGGCAATTTGGAAGCAGACCATCTGGCATTGTTTTCATTAAAATGGTATGAGTGCTGCTGGTCGTTCAGAAAGCAATGGCAAACTACTGAAAGTAAACTTGCCAAGAAATCACACACAGCCAAACAAATGATGGGGTTGACTGTGATGTCCTGTAGCTACATTATTCCAATTCACAATGGGAAATCATTGTTTTGATTTGTAAATGTAATTACAGCAATTGGAAGATCTATTGTCAGCATGTGATCATTGTCTTGTTCCCCTTCAGGTCGTGTTGAGAGGTACAACCATGCTATGGATGCTGAGGACACGGAAGATGATGGAGAAGACTTACTGTTTCATAGCTTCTCCTCCTGCTCCCCACGTTACTCCAGAGTCAACAACCGAGGGCTGGAACCACTCATTAATGATGTAAACATGGCCTTCCTCAGTCCATACGCTAGCGTTCCTCCACAGGTCTTTAACATACTTATATTTACGATGGTGTTGTGACTCTGGTGCCCATCGTAACTATGTGGTCAGGGATCACTAGATGTTGATGTCGTCAAACAGATCACTGTCCCCCACCTTTGGAGTCATTGATGTTTGCCAGCTGCAGATTGGGGAACACCCTCAAGCCTGTGTTGCTTGTAGTGTTTGTTGTTCAAGAAATCTGCCCTCTTCTGCCTTCACTTCTATCTTGTGAATCTAAACCTGTTTCACAGACAGAAGCGTAGTCCTTCATCATCTTCTCCCTTTGGTCTAGAAATACCTAAGATCCTGCTATTTTATTTGATAAAGCTACACTATGTGCTGTTCAGAAACCATGGAGACACTGTAATAATATCAATAAGTTTTTTTTATTTATTTCTTTATTTTTTTTTAATGTTAATAACTTTTCCTCTTCTACCCTAGGTACCTTCCCAGTCCTTGTTTTGGCATACATGCACATGCTAGTTAGTTAGTTAGTTAGTTAGTTAGTTAGTTAGTCGACAGATCATCCTCATTGCACATCGAACCATTCAGTCCATAAGTGCTCGGATCCCCTCCTCAGCAAATCCTGCAGAGTGTAGTGGCTCACAACAAGAGTTCTGTGTTGGTTTATTACTCTTCTTTGGCTTCCTGCGTAGTTTTCTTGTTTGGCCACACCTCTTTTAACTTGCTGTTCTCGCAGCCCCGACCATGATTGTGGATTCCCAGTAGATTCCCAGTCATTGCTTGGTTCTCCTAAACAACTTACTTCTCGTAGAGCATTCAGAATGTCTCCTGGTCCATGGCTCGTCTGCCTTCCACAGCTGCAAGCCTGTCAGCCCGCTCATTCCCTTGTACACCTGCATGTCCTGGCACGAAGATTAAAGTAATCTTTGCCAGCTGAGACTGCTCCAGAGACAGCAGCCACTCTCTTCGGGCCCACCCCATCTCTATCCTCCTGAGCATACTCATTGAGTCACTAAGGACACAAGCCCGATTGAATGTCGCTTTAAAACAAATAGTTGGAATTTGAATTGAAAATTCGATTGAATCGTAAAATCTGATTGAATGTCTTGTGTCTCGAGCCATGTTATTGCTTTACTTACTGCCATGACTCCATCATGCACATGCATGCACTCTCTCTCTATCTCTCTCTCTCTCTCTCTCTCTCTCTCTCTCTCTCTCTCTCTCTCTCTCTCTCTCTCTCTCTCTCTCTCTCTCTCTCTCTCTCTCTCTCTCTCTCTCTCTCTCTCTCTCTCTCTCTCCCTCCCTCCTTCCCTCCCTCCCTCCCTCCATCCACCCACCTCCACACACACACTCACTGTATAGATATGCCTAAGCAAGAGAAACCTGGTCAAAATTCAAACTTCCAGACTTTCACTGTAGGTGCATGTACACTGACTACACCATGGATACACAACACAATACAGGATTTAATTGACAGCTTTATTTTCAGGCAAAGACTTCAAACACTTTCCAGTTATTTGCTTGCTTGTGTTCGTTGGCTTGAGCTCCAACGCAAAAGTCCTGTATGTCGGATGAAAGCATCCTGTTGTCCAACATCATTGTGATGTCACACAGGACCTGAGGTTTGCGTGAGTATCCGTTGTCCCATGTCTGGCTTATTGGTGTGCAGACTGGTGCTTCCTCGCCATGCAGGCAGATACTCTCCGACTTCGGAAGAATCATCGATCCTACTGATGTTAGCCAGGTCCCCGAAGAGACCTGTTGCCCAGGACACACGACGTGGACGTATCAGCAGGTCTTGGCCAGTATATTTCCCGGCCCTGGTGCCTTGGAAACACCTCTGCGTCCCTTCCAGTTATTTGATCTCAGGTGTCTGTTGTGGCAGACCTCAGGTGTCATTTGTTGTGGCAGATCTCAGGTGTCATTTGTTGTGACAGATCTCAGGTGTCATTTGTTGTGGCAGACCTCAGTTTTGTTGCTAGTCAAACTTGTTAGCTCAAGTGCAGTGAATCAGACTGTCACTAGATATCTTTTCCCTTTCCATATCCATTCTTGATCTGTCACCATGAATTCACTTTTTCTATTCAGTTATTATAATCATCATCATCATTTTTTTGAATTTTTTTTTTGCATATCCTTTACAGGACATTGCTGTCAACACCAGCATCTTTCAGCTGTATGTTGATTTCTTGGCAAGATTACGCTCAGTAGTTTGCCATTGCTTTCTGAGCGGCCGGCTCACATACCCCATAAGTTATCGATGCGATTCGAACCACCGCTGATTCTTACCGTCATCACGTTAACCCACGAGAGTATACGAGATTACGGAGAAAAGTCATAACCTCTAAGCCACGAAGCCGGCTCATCATCATTACTAGCATATAAATGTTCCCCCCATTTTCTAATGTTGAAAAGTGTACATATTGATTGTAAATATAGTTCTGAAGTTACCTCTTGCTCTTGTCTTGATAATTTCCTAATTTCAACAGCCTTACATCAGATGCTTTATAGATTTCTGGAGTAATTTATTGGTTATAAAATCTCTCCTGTATTCATTTTCATTGCTACACATCTCTGTATGGCCTGGGCATTGTTTCTGTTTAAGCTCTAAAGATGTGGGACTGCTATATATCAACCACTCATGCTATGGCCATCCATCTTGGACATTCCAGGGCAAGATCTTGAGTTGTCAAAGTAGCTGACCAGATCAGTTAAGCATCATAGTAACTACAGAGCAACAGTGACTGCCTCTATTGCACCATTCTCATGCTGGATGTTAAGGTCATCTATTGGCCAGCAAAAGCTTCTGAATGTAACTAAAATCACTCAGACTTTTTAACCACATAATTGAGATTCTTCTGGGTATTTCTGGTATGAGTGGTTGACACATGGCGGCATCACACATACAGGAGACGTGGCCAGAGATAGAGAGGCTTGTTGATGGATGACGCTCTGTTAAGGACCTGCTAGATGATGATGATGATGAATGTACCCACTCTGGAATCTCTTATATACCAGACATATCTCACAGTCATCAACATACCAGACATATCTCACAGTCATCAAAATACCAGACATATCTCAGAGTCATCAACATACCAGACATATCTCAGAGTCATCAACATACCAGACATATCTCACAGTCATCAAAATACCATACATATCTCACAGTCATCAAAATACCAGACATATCTCACAGCTATCAAAATACCATACATATCTCACAGTCATCAAAATACCATACATATTTCACAGTCATCAATATACCATACATATCTCACAGTCATCAACATACCAGACATATCTCAGTCATCAATATACCATACATATCTCAGTCATCAATATACCATACATATCTCAGTCATCAACATACCAGACATATCTCAGAGTCATCAATATACCATACATATCTCACAGTCATCAACATACCAGACATATCTCAGAGTCATCAATATACCATACATATCTCACAGTCATCAACATACCAGACATATCTCACAGTCATCAATATACCATACATATCTCACAGTCATCAATATACCATACATATCTCAGTCATCAATATACCATACATATCTCAGTCATCAATATACCATACATATCTCATAGTCATCAATATACCATACATATTTCACAGTCATCAATATACCATACATATATCACAGTCATCAACATACCATACATATCTCAGTCATCAATATACCATACATATCTCACAGTCATCAATATACCATACATATCTCACAGTCATCAATATACCATACATATCTCAGTCATCAATATACCATACATATCTCACAGTCATCAATATACCATACATATCTCATAGTCATCAATATACCATACATATCTCAGTCATCAATATACCATACATATATCACAGTCATCAATATACCATACATATCTCACAGTCATCAATATACCATACATATATCACAGTCATCAATATACCATACATATCTCAGTCATCAATATACCATACATATCTCACAGTCATCAATATACCATATATATCTCACAGTCATCAATATACCATACATATCTCAGTCATCAATATACCATACATATCTCAGTCATCAATATACCATACATATCTCACAGTCATCAATATACCATACATATATCACAGTCATCAATATACCATACATATTTCACAGTCATCAATATACCATACATATCTCATAGTCATCAATATACCATACATATTTCACAGTCATCAATATACCATACATATATCACAGTCATCAATATACCATACATATCTCAGTCATCAATATACCATACATATCTCATAGTCATCAATATACCATACATATTTCACAGTCATCAATATACCATACATATCTCATAGTCATCAATATACCATACATATTTCACAGTCATCAATATACCATACATATATCACAGTCATCAATATACCAGACATATCTCAGTCATCAATATACCATACATATCTCACAGTCATCAATATACCATACATATCTCAGTCATCAATATACCATACATATCTCAGTCATCAATATACCATACATATCTCATAGTCATCAACATACCATACATATCTCACAGTCATCAATATACCATACATATCTCATAGTCATCAACATACCATACATAACTCAGTCATCAATATACCATACATATCTCACAGTCATCAACATACCATACATATTTCACAGTCATCAATATACCATACATATCTCATAGTCATCAACATACCATACATATTTCACAGTCATCAACATACCATACATATCTCATAGTCATCAACATACCATACATATCTCAGTCATCAACATACCAGACATATCTCATAGTCATCAACATACCAGACATATCTCACAGTCATCAACATACCAGACATATCTCATAGTCATCAACATACCATACATATTTCACAGTCATCAATATACCATACATATATCACAGTCATCAACATACCATACATATCTCATAGTCATCAACATACCATACATATCTCAGTCATCAACATACCAGACATATCTCATAGTCATCAACATACCAGACATATCTCACAGTCATCAACATACCAGACATATCTCACAGTCATCAACATACCATACATATCTCATAGTCATCAACATATCAGACATATCTCACAGTCATCAACATACCATACATATCTCATAGTCATCAACATACCATACATATCTCAGTCATCATCATACCAGACATATCTCATAGTCATCAACATACCAGACATATCTCACAGTCATCAACATACCAGACATATCTCATAGTCATCAACATACCATACATATTTCACAGTCATCAATATACCATACATATATCACAGTCATCAACATACCATACATATCTCATAGTCATCAACATACCATACATATCTCAGTCATCAACATACCAGACATATCTCATAGTCATCAACATACCAGACATATCTCACAGTCATCAACATACCAGACATATCTCACAGTCATCAACATACCATACATATCTCATAGTCATCAACATACCAGACATATCTCACAGTCATCAACATACCAGACATATCTCACAGTCATCAACATACCATACATATCTCATAGTCATCAACATACCATACATATCTCATAGTCATCAATATACCAGACATATCTCACAGTCATCAACATACCAGACATATCTCAGTCATCAATATACCATACATATATCACAGTCATCAACATACCATACATATCTCAGTCATCAATATACCATACATATATCACAGTCATCAACATACCATACATATATCACAGTCATCAACATACCATACATATCTCAGTCATCAATATACCATACATATATCACAGTCATCAACATACCATACATATTTCACAGTCATCAACATACCAGACATATCTCACAGTCATCAACATACCAGACATATCTCATAGTCATCAACATACCATACATGTCTCATAGTCATCAACATACCATACATATCTCATAGTCATCAACATACCAGACATATCACAGTCATCAACATACCAGACATATCTCACAGTCATCAACATACCAGACATATCTCACAGTCATCAACATACCAGACATATCTCATAGTCATCAACATACCATACATATCTCATAGTCATCAACATACCAGACATATCTCACAGTCATCAATATACCATACATATATCACAGTCATCAACATACCATACATATCTCAGTCATCAATATACCATACATATCTCATAGTCATCAACATACCATACATATCTCAGTCATCAATATACCATACATATCTCATAGTCATCAACATACCATACATATTTCACAGTCATCAATATACCATACATATCTCAGTCATCAATATACCATACATATCTCAGTCATCAATATACCATACATATCTCATAGTCATCAACATACCATACATATCTCACAGTCATCAATATACCATACATATCTCAGTCATCAATATACCATACATATCTCATAGTCATCAACATACCATACATATTTCACAGTCATCAATATACCATACATATCTCATAGTCATCAACATACCATACATATTTCACAGTCATCAATATACCATACATATCTCATAGTCATCAACATACCATACATATGTCACAGTCATCAATATACCATACATATCTCACAGTAATCAAAATACCAGACATATCTCACAGTCATCAATATACCAGACATATCTCACAGTCATCAATATACCAGACATATCTCACAGTCATCAATATACCATACATATCTCATAGTCATCAACATACCATACATATCTCACAGTCATCAATATACCATACATATCTCACAGTCATCAACATACCATACATATTTCACAGTCATCAATATACCATACATATCTCATAGTCATCAACATACCATACATATTTCACAGTCATCAATATACCATACATATCTCATAGTCATCAACATACCATACATATTTCACAGTCATCAATATACCATACATATATCACAGTCATCAACATACCATACATATCTCAGTCATCAATATACCATACATTTCTCACAGTCATCAACATACCATACATATCTCAGAGTCATCAAAATACCATACACATCTCACAGTCATCAACATACCAGACATATTTGGCAGTCATCAACATACCAGACATATTTGGCAGTCATCAACATACCATACATATTTGGCAGTCATCAACATACCAGACATATTTGGCAGTCATCAATATACCATACATATATCACAGTCATCAACATACCATACATATCTCACAGTCATCAATATACCATACATATATCACAGTCATCAACATACCATACATATCTCACAGTCATCAATATACCATACATATCTCATAGTCATGAACATACCATAACTATCTCACAGTCATCATATACCATACATATCTCACAGTCATCAATATACCATACATATCTCACAGTCATCAATATACCATACATATATCACAGTCATCAATATACCATACATATATCACAGTCATCAATATACCATACATATCTCACAATCATCAATATACCATACATATCTCACAGTCATCAATATACCATACATATATCACAGTCATCAATATACCATACATATATCACAGTCATCAACATACCATACATATCTCACAGTCATCAATATACCATACATATATCACAGTCATCAACATACCATACATATCTCACAGTCATCAATATACCATACATATCTCACAGTCATCAACATACCATACATATCTCACAGTCATCAATATACCATACATATCTCAGAGTCATCAACATACCAGACATATCTCACAGTCATCAACATACCCTACATATCTCAGAGTCATCAAAATACCATACACATCCACAGTCATCAACATACCAGACCTATTGTGCAGTCATAAAAATACCATACATATCTCACAATCATCAACATACCAGACATATCTCACAATCATCAACATACCAGACATATCTCACAGTCATCAAAATACCATACACATCTCACAGTCATCAACATACCATACATATCTCACAGTCATCAATATACCATACATATCTCATAGTCATCAACATACCAGACATATCTCAGAGTCATCAACATACCAGACATATCTCACAGTCATCAATATACCATACATATATCACAGTCATCAACATACCATACATATCTCACAGTCATCAATATACCATACATATCTCATAGTCATCAACATACCATACATATCTCATAGTCATCAACATACCAGACATATCTCACAGTCATCAACATACCATACATATCTCACAGTCATCAATATACCATACATATCTCATAGTCATCAACATACCAGACATATCTCAGAGTCATCAACATACCAGACATATCTCACAGTCATCAAAATACCAGACATATCTCAGAGTCATCAAAATACCATACACATCTCACAGTCATCAACATACCAGACATATTGTGCAGTCATAAAAATACCATACATATCTCACAATCATCAACATACCAGACATATCTCACAATCATCAACATACCAGACATATCTCACAGTCATCAAAATACCATACATATTTCACAGTCATCAAAATACCAGACATATCTCACAGTCATCAAAATACCATACATATCTCACAGTCATCAAAATACCATACATATCTCACAGTCATCAAAATACCAGACATATCTCAGTCACCAAAATACCATACATATCTCACAGTCATCAACATAACAGACATATCTCACAGTAATAAAAAATACCATACATATCTCACAGTCATCAACATACCAGACATATCTCACAGTAATAAAAAATACCATACATATCTCACAGTCATCAAAATACCATACACATCTCACATTCATCAACATACCAGACATATCTCACAGTCATCAATATACCAGACATATCTCACAGTCATCAACATACCAGACATATCTCACAGTTATCAACATACCATACATATTTGGCAGTCATCAACATACCATACATATCTCACAGTAATCAAAATACCAGACATATCTCACAGTAATCAAAATACCATGCATATCTCATACTGATCAATATACCATACACATCTCAAATTGATCAATATACCATACTTTCCAAATGCTATACCTGGGTTTCACTGTAAGCCTGATTGAATAGGGTGTTAAGAAGTCTTTGATGTTGTCCTCCAATCATTGTTGTTTTCTTCCAAAACGTCCATTGACCATGTACATTTTAACATACAGCTTCAACTGACTACTGCCTAATTGTTGATGTTAAAATAGCTGTTGTCTCATTGTTGATGTTATCATAAATGTTGCCTTATTGTTGATGTCATCACAGCTGTTGACTAAGTGTTAATGTTATCTTGACTATGTCGGTTGACGATGAGATAAGGGAATCAATCAAACAGCAGTCTTGAAGACATCTTCATCTACATGAGATAAGGGAATCAATCAAACAGCAGTCTTGAAGACATCTTCATCTACATTGATGGGTCTATGAAGCACGGTTCCATGTCACCTTGGGCATACACAGTGCCAAGGATGGAGAAAACATTACCTCCAGAGAATGTTTATGGACAGCAGAACAGGAATCCACACATGCCATCTTCATATCAGAATCCACAATCATGCTACAAAAATGTATCACCGGCAGCCTCTGCTCCAAATCGATGGATGGTATTTGTAAGTTGTGCTTCACATCACACACCTGGATGTACTCACTCAGACACGTCAGAGCGAAAGGTAAAGAATGTGCATACCAGCTGGCAAATAATGCATCAACACAAGTGGGAAGAAGCATGGACAGGGCAGATATGTTCATGCAGAACATCACTCAACTGATGGATGCTGACAGAACTTTGATGCTAGCCCAGCTACATGAATTGGGAGTCAAGCATGCCCATGCCATCTTCGAGGTCAAAGGAGGAGATGTCATTAACCAACTCCTCATGGAAACTGTGAAAAATGTTGTTGCATCAGAGGGCTCAGCACTGTGGGATTGCCCAATCTGCAGTGACCTCATTCGACATAACTGTTGCCTAATTGTTGAGTGTACCCTATTTGTTGCCAAATTGTTGAGTGTATCCTATTTGTTGCCAAATTGTTGGTGTTCTCATGATTTTCCCAACTGATGATCTATGTTAAATATTGAAGTTGATGTATTAAGCGTTTCCGTGGCCAAAGGCTTGCGAACGTGGTTCGTGGGCCACTTGCCAGACGTTCGAAACGCAGCCGCGACCAATTTGTGCAGCAGACCGGGTCACGTTGTGTTATAACGTGTTGGTATGGGAGCCGGTCATTCAGAAAGCAATGGCAAACTACTGAATGTAAAATTTGCCAAGTACATCAGCAGCAGCTGAAAAATGCTGGTGTTGACTGCATCGTCCTGCAAGTGATATGCAACATTTTTTTAAAAATTAAGCTTTTAAAATAAGCATCATTTGTTGGTCTCGTGTAGCAAATCACTAACAGTTATGAATGCCACATACTTTTTCAAATATCATTGTAATGTTTTTAAAAATATTTAAAATTATTTAGATATAATTTGATAATATACTGGATGAAACTCTTGACAATATTGGTGTAGTAAGATAACAAAAATATGTCTTAATCTTAAATTGTAAATTAGGCCTCCCTTCTCCTGACAGCGCAGATGTGAAACATATCAATGAATTGAGAAATTGTTTTGTTTTTAAGACTCACTTTGTCTGTGGTTGCTGGATTCTGTTCTATTTCTTTGTAGAATTTGGCTGTTGATAACCTGTTCGTGTACTTTGCAATTGCAACATGTGGATTATTTACCTGTGATTGTGACATGACAATTCAGTATACCAGCAAAGTATTCTTGTTTAGTTTTTGCTGGTTGAAGAAGACTTTGGTGGAAACGTTTGCGTGTGTCTTTCCTTTCATGGGGTTTCCTGGTTGTATTGTGTGTTCATTTGGTTTCTGGTTTTGGCTTCGCAGTTGTATTGTGTGTTCATTTGGTTTCTGGTATTGGCTTCGCAGCAATCACCAGGTTTTTTCTGTACCTGTTTGGATGTTCATTGAGGAATAAGGTTGCTGCTAATCTGTTTCATTCAGTGACAACTTGTTAATCTGTTTCATTCAGTGACATCTTGTTAATCTGTTTCATTCAGTGACATCTTGTTAATCTGTTTCATTCAGTGACAACTCGTTAATCTGTTTCATTCAGTTACAACTTGTTAATCTGTTTCATTCAGTGACAACTCGTTAATCTGTTTCATTCAGTGACAACTTGTTAATCTGTTTCATTCAGTGACATCTTGTTAATCTGTTTCATTCAGTGACATCTTGTTAATCTGTTTCATTCAGTGACAACTCGTTAATCTGTTTCATTCAGTGACAACTTGTTAATCTGTTTCATTCAGTGACATCCTGTTAATCTGTTTCATTCAGTGACATCTTGCTGTTAATTTTTATTATTCAGTGACAATTGTGTTGTTAATCTATTTCATTCACTGACGTCTTGCTGTTACTCTTTATCATTCAGTGACATCTTGCTGTTAATCTGTATCATTCAGTGACATCTTGCTGTTAATCTGTATCATTCAGTGACATCTTGCTGTTAATCTGTATCATTCAGTGACATCTTGCTGTTAATCTGTATCATTCAGTGACATCTTGCTGCTAATCTATTACTTTCAGTGACATCTTGCTGTTAATCTTTATCATTCAGTGACATCTTGCTGTTAATCTTTATCATTCAGTGACATCTTGCTGTTAATCTGTATCATTCAGTGACATCTTGCTGCTAACCTATTACTTTCAGTGACATCTTGCTGTTAATCTTTATCATTCAGTGACATCTTGCTATTAATCTTTATCATTCGGTGACATCTTGCAGTTAATCTGTATCATTCAGTGACATCTTGCTGCTAATCTGTTACTTTCAGTGACATCTTGCTGTTAATCTTTATCATTCAGTGACATCTTGCTGTTAATCTGTATCATTCAGTGACATCTTGCTGCTAATCTATTACTTTCAGTGACATCTTGCTGTTAATCTTTATCATTCAGTGACATCTTGCTATTAATCTTTATCATTCAGTGACATCTTGCTGTTAATCTTTATCATTCAGTGACATCTTGCTGTTAATCTTTATCATTCAGTGACATCTTGCTATTAGTCTTTATCATTCAGTGACATCTTGCTGTTAATCTTTATCATTCAGTGACATCTTGTTGTTAATCTTTATCATTCAATGGCATCTTGCTGTTAATCCATTACTTTAGTGATATCTTGCTGTTAATCTATTACTTTCAGTGACATCTTGCTGTTGATCTTTTCAGTCAGTGGCAAGTTTGCCTCTAACATATTTCATCCAAATAGTTTATTGTACTCAACAGCAAGTTGTCTGATGATCTATTTAATTTAGCAATAAGCTTGCTAACAATTGATAACCTAATTTCTATAATTTCAGAACAGTATGTAGCTTGGCCTAGTCTCAGAGATCTCAGGGCCTTCATTAACATTGTAGAAGCCCTGGCCAGTAGTGTGAAGTGTTTTTGATACATGCATGAAGAAGAGTGAGTGTACAACTGTGAATACAATCTGGCCTTATTTTTCCACATATAAAACAGGAGCTCAAGGAGAGACGGCGACATTCAAGCGCTGATGACTTCAGGGCTAGGGTTTTGGAGCGGAGAGCTTTGGAGCGCAAGGATTCAAATTATTCTGAAGGCTCTGATGGCTCGCTAGAGATGATGAGAAGAAAAGACAGCATGCTATCGGACACTACAGACAGTGACAGGGGCCATCATGATGATGACATGTACAGGAGTCAGGAAAGGTAGGGTCGTACGTGCTGTCAGTCATGTGTGTTTACAGTTGCCAGGCAAAGGATGGTGTTTATGGCTGTCTACTTGAACCTCTGCTCTTCTTTGTTTCCTCTTTGTCCGTCTTCTTCTTTGATCATCTGTTTTAAAGGAGTACATCACACCATATTATGTTGTTCAGATGTCAGTCTATCTGACTTCAGCATGTATTTATATCAGGTTTACTTCCTCTACACAGACTATCTAAGGTCATCTAAGGTAAGGGTTCCCATCTATCACTGCAAAGATTTTCTTTCCTAACAATTTGCCAGTGCAATAATCTTGCAGACCGCATTTTGCTGGGTTTTAAAGAGTTGGTATGGGAGCCGGTCATTCAGAAAGCAATGGCAAACTACTGAACATAAACTTGTCAAGACATCAACAACAGTAGTAAAATGCTGGTGTTGACAGTGATGTCCTGTAAAAATGATGTGTGCACACACACACAAAGTGAGCATGTAGCCTGCTATTTGCAATTTCCAACTGCTGTGGAATTGTCCATTGCAACATACGCCTGTGAGACCTGGACACTTACTAAACAAGCTGAACAGCGCACAAATGCCTTTGAATATAAATGTTATAGACGGGTTCTAAGAATATCTTGGGTAAAGAAAAGAACAAATGCATCCATACTTCAAGAGCTGAATATTGAAGAAGGTTGGCTATTAAAGATGGTAAAACAAAGAAAATTGAAATATTTTGGTCACTTGAAACATCACGAAAGTTTGGAGAGAACAATAATGGAGGGGTATATGCCTGGGAAGAGAGGCAGAGGAAGGCCAAAGAGAAGATGGGTGCAGGATGTGGCAGTTGATCTCCAAATGGGTGTATCGGACGCAGGACATCTTGGTTATGATCGAGAGGTTTTTCCGGAAGGTTGTTATGGGAGCGAGGTTCTGTAAAGAACATGCTACTGAATGAATGAACTGCTGTGGGACTTTTAGCTTGTACATGGGACCTCCTGTTCTTCATCCTTATCCGTGAAGGCAAGGTATCTGATTGAAGGCATAAAGGCTGTTGACCCTGCCGCAGTGGTCAAGTAATGAGCAGACTCGCAGTTTACTCACCTCTGATACAAGAAATCCTTTGCCTGGATCAGTATTAAAATATCCATCTTCTCATCAGATGGACCACGCTAGAGTTCAAAGCGGGCAAGCGCCAAAACAAAAACATTGACATGGAAGGTATATCTGCTGTCGCCTGTACCACTTAACTGTTTGTTTATTTCAGACATGCCAGTGACAATCTCAGTATATCGGATTCATCCCAGACGGACAGCGATTCCTGCAACTCACCTCAGGTGGCGCGAGCCAACAGGCTGGCCATGAGAAATATCCCCAAGTTTGCCATCTCTTCGGAGGAGGACAAGCCTTCCAGTCCCAAAGGTTGCCACTGTTTATTGATGTGGTCAATCTGTTTTCTGTTGTCTTATTGTCTGTACTCTGTTGTCTTATTGTCTGTACTCTGTTGTCTTATTGTCTGCTCTCTTCTGTCTTATAGTCTGTTCTCTACTGTCTTATTATCTGCTCTGTTATTAAATTTTCTCCTCTCTTCTGTCTTATTTTCTCTGCTATTCTGTCTTTTTTCTCCTCTTTTCACGCTTAATGTCTCTTCTCTTATCGTCTCTTCTCTTGTGTTATGTTGTTTTCTCTTATTGCCTTTGTCTCT
This sequence comes from Cepaea nemoralis, assembly GCA_014155875.1. NCBI lineage: Eukaryota > Metazoa > Mollusca > Gastropoda > Stylommatophora > Helicidae > Cepaea > Cepaea nemoralis. Next base: position 105,766 of record JACEFZ010006918.1, on the reverse strand, counting down.
CATTTTGTCTCCTCTCTTCTTTCTTCTCTCTTATGTCTTCTTCTCTCTTCTTTTCTCTGGTCATCTGTCATTTATCTTCTTTCTTATTGTCTCCTCTCCTCTGCCTTCTTCTCTCTTATTATCTTCTGTCAACTTCTCTCTTCTTTTTTGTCTACTACATTATCTCTGTCTTCTCTTTTCTTGTCTTCTGTCTTTTCTCTTCTGTGCTGTTGTCTCCTCTCTTCTGCCTTCTTATTTCTTATTTTCTCCTGTCTTCTCTCTTTTTGTCTTTTCTCTTCTTTCTTGTGTCTTATTGTGTCTTCACTTCTGTCTTTGTCACTCTTCTTGTCACTAGTCTTCTGTATTCTTGCATTTTCTCTTGTCTAATTGTCACTTCTCTTCTCTCTGTCTATTCTGATCAGTCCTCTAGTTTTTTGGGTTTGTTTTTGTTTTCACTTCTAGATCAAACTTGTCTTTTCACTTCTCTCTTTTATCTTTACTCTTCTGCTTCCTGTCTTTTCTGTGCTTTTCTCTTTTGACATGTCAGTGAAGACATATGAAGCCACATCGAATGTAACTGACATGAACAGACAGAAGACAGACAGCAAAAGTACCATCCCAACAACTTAATAATGATGCTGTAAAGCTGTAAACATGTCTTCCTTGTTGTAATCAAGTCATACAAACTCATTGTGGTGTTTGATTTTGGAAAATTACTTTGCAGAACTGTCACCAGTGGAGGAGGGAAAAGAAGGAAGCAAAGAAAGGGGAGATCAAAAGCCAAAGGGAGATAACAAGTTAACCATGCAGAAGTCTGTTTCAGCCAATGCCTTGACATTACTCATTACGTCTGCTGGTGGTAAGGCAAACTTGTGAAAATGACGTGTCATTATTTGTTGTGTGCGTGTGCTCGCTTTGAACTTAAGTCTAGTCCATGTATATGTTGCTATGTCTAGTATTCCCACTACTGGATAGTACGCTGTACTCATGTTTGCATGTGGATTAGCTTTCCCTATTATCAAGTGTTCCTTGTCATCAAGCGAACCCAGTCCACCTTCTGAGGTACTTGTAACTTACGTCCCCAAGTCAGGGACGATAGGTCAGCATTTTAGTCCCACTGTCCAGTGTCGAGGTTGAACCCCTTATCTCGGCATCAGCACAACAGATGTTTAAGAACACGTACTCTTATCCATTTGGCCATGCTGACCTCCTTATGCTAATTGTATTCTGTTCCCTAAGTATGTTTGTTTGGTGGTGAACCATTTTTACTTCAATTTGTATGCTCAGTTGCTGGAACTTTCTAGGTGTTCTTAGTTCATGTCAATTAGAATGGATGTGGCTGTGGTAAACAGAGTGGGTCATGGGGGTTCATTGCACAGGTTAAAAGATGCTGTGTTCAGGTATGAGAAAGTCTAGCATATGATTTCACATCTTCCAGTATAGGAATGGAGATGTTGTGATGGCTGGAGGATAGTACAGAATGACGTTATTGTTTGTGACAGACTCACAGAATCAAAGAATATACTGTGTAAAATAGAAACCGGTATGTACTGCATGGCATAGCTTGCATCGCTTGACAAGATGAAAGTCAAGAGCATATCAGAGATTTTCTATCCAGGGCATGTGGGTGTGCAAGGAAATAAACAGGCTGATAGACTGGCTGCTGCCATTCCTTTGGCCAGCAAGCTAGATTAGGTCAAGAATGAGGTGGTGATGGCTCTCTGGAATCCAGTGAAAAGTACAGCAAAGCAAAGGACCTACATCCTGGTGAGGCTGATTCAGCGGGGAGTGAGCAAAGGATCTAGGATGCCATCTGGACCAGCAACTTTCCCATCCTTTAGAAGTTTGATAGCTGTATTGATTCTTATTTAGATAATTGTTCCGTAATTGATATTCAGCCACCATTTCTGCAGGCTGAATATCTGGAGGGTCTTCTGGAACTGGTCTTTTTAGGAGTGCTTCAAGGTATTCAGCCCATCTGTTTAGTTTATCTGTAATGATAGTGAGAACTTTCCTTTTTCTACTTTTGAGCAATCCATTTGGTTGATTATGTTTTCCTGCTATCTTCCTTGTGGAACTATTAAGGTCCCTGGGGTTTCCTTTTGATGCTGTTTCCTCTTCTGTCTCTCTTGCTAGGCCATCTATCCATTGTTTATTAACCACTTCTAAACTTCTTTATTGGCTTCTGCATATTTTTTCTAGGTTCTGGCTTTTATTTAGATCCATACTAATTATAATAACATTTCTGCTCCAAGCCAATTGTAGGGACATTTTGGTTCCAAGCCAATTGTAGGAACTTCTATGTTCCAGGCCATTTGTAGGGACATTTTGCTGGTTTTTATTGTATGACTGGATCAGCCTGAGCCACATACGACTGAAGAACAAAAGTCTTATGGATAACTGCTTGGAAACCAGTGGACTGTTCTGTGTGTTACCATGATCAAGAGCAACTGTAATGTTTATGTAATTTTTTCTCTAGCTCAGATGAATTCACAGATTAGCATGATTTAGCTCAACTACAGTTTATGTAATTGTTTCTCTTTCTCGGATGAACTCACTTGGAAATTGTAATGTTTATGTAATTGTTTCTCTACCTCAGATGAATTCACAGGTTAACATAATTTAGTTTAACTGTAATGTTTATGTAATTGTTTTCTACCTTAAACTGTAATGTTTATGTAATTATTTTCTACCTCAGACTGAAATGTTTATGTAATTGTTCCTCCACCTCAGATGAATTCACAACTCCAAAGGCTGCTTCTCCAGGCGGATCCAGCACAAGCTCCAGGGATGGATCACCCAGTCGGGACACTTCACCTCTGACCCGCGGCTTAAAACCACCCATTATACTCAAAAGAGGTGCCCGGGGTTTTGGGTTCAGCTTCAGGTCTATTCGGGTGTACATTGGGGAGTCGGATGTGTACACCTTACAACATATTGTCACTGTGAGTAGCATCCTGTCTCCACACTTACTGCGTTACTGACATATTTTGATGCATTCTGCTTACAGTTAGTCAATAGAATAATGTGCTATATAAGAACTGTCATGCCAGCTTTTTCAAGGTAATCATGTTAGTGGCAAGGATTTTTAGATTTCATTAATCTCATCTTATAGTATATATAGTTTTATAGTACTTGCATTGTATCTCATAAATTATGTGTTTTATGAGTACTTTCTAACAAATAATATATGTTAGGAGTAAGTAATGGACCCTGTTCCCTACCTTGAGTTGTAATGGGTGTATGGTGGTAGCCTGATGTTTTTACAGATGAATCGGTGCTTGATGGGTGCTGTGGTCAGTATCACACTGACCCCCCACAGCCTTTGAGCCCAGATCAATTTTCATTGACAGTTCAAACACGTGACCACCGGGGGGGTCGGCGGGCAAGTATACTAGCCACTACACCACCACTGGTCCAATTTGATCTAAACGCTTGCTCATTACTCCTATAAATTGTGTATCTCTGAGGTCCTTCCAGCTGAACATTGACAACAGCTAATATGGTGTCAGTGTGTCAAGTATTAGACCCTCACTTAGATTAGCGGCTCTGCGGAGAAGGGGTTACGGAAGCAATTTGTAATCCCGTAAACCGTGTTTGAAACACGGCTGCAGGCAGTTTGACAGCAGACCGCCTTGCATGGGTTTTCATACAGTGGTATGAGTGCTGGTCATTCAGAAAGCAATGGCAAACTCCTGAACGTAAAGTTGCCAAATAATAACAAAGAGTCATAAATGCTGGGGTTGACTGCCACATCCTGTAAAGGATATGCAACTAATCTAGATTTCAGAATAATGAAATGAGATGGGGACTTCACTTCTTCTTCATTGCCTTTCTCACTTAGTGTCTAGACAATTCTGAAAATGATCCGGCGTCCTTTTTACTTGGCTGTGTTGACCCCAGAGCCATACTGAGTGATTACAGAGTCCTGCCACTGCTGTGTTTGACCCCTGAGCCATACAGAATCCTGCCACTGCTGTGTTTGACCCCCGAGCCATACAGAATCCTGCCACTGCAGTGTTTGACCCCCAAGCCATACAGAATCCTGTCACTGCTGTGTTTAACCCCCGAGCCATACATAATCTTGCCACTGCTGTGTTTGACCCCCAAGCCATACAGAATCCTGCCACTGCTGTGTTTGACCCCCAAGCCATACAGAATCCTGCCACTGCAGTGTTTGACCCCCAAGCCATACAGAATCCTGCCACTGCTGTGTTTGACCCCCAAGCCATACAGAATCCTGTCACTGCAGTGTTTGAATCTTGGCCACACTCTGTTTAAGCAAATGCACTAACCACTGAGCCATTTCTGCTTTTGCTTCTAACATCACAATCATCATCATGTGCTTAGCAAGGTTTCATAGTATCCATGTCTCTTCACAGATGTGGGTTCTTGATACTCTAGATCAATTTTATTGATGATATTCCTCCATTCCATTGCCTGAAATATTTCTTTCGCTCTGCCCCCTTCTATCGCTGATCTATCGAGTCTTCATGCTGCTGTTCCCCAATGCCTCTCTTTTCATGATATGACCAAACATTACCATTTGTCTCTTTCTCATAATTGTCTATAATGTTCCTCTTTCATTAGCCTCTTCCAAGCATCATTGTCAGTTACTTTGCTGTCCAAACTATTCACATCATTTGTCTCAAAAACCACATCACCGCTACTTCTAAGTTCTTCCTGACTTGTTCATTCACATTCCAAGAATCACTGCTGCACAGCAGACCACGTCCATATAATATTTAGCTACTCTTCTTTTTCTAGCATTTGATGAACATATGATTTATATTTAAGACAGCCTAATAAAAATCACTCTCAGGCCATGTATTTACATCATATATTTTCAAAGTATTTTCAAGTTACCCTTTCAATGTTTGACTGGCTCCTTGCCATCTTGATAGATAATAGTTTGTAATATGGAGTTATACTATTTATCCATAGCACAAAGCCTGGGCTTAATTTAGAGACTATTTGCTGCCCATGCAGCATGATCCCACTCTATGCCTGCCTAGTTTACTTTTGAGAAAAGGTAATGTCAATACGTCTGGAACAAGACAAGCTGCAGAAGCTGCCAGATCAGCAAAGCAATGCTCTAACTGTCCGCTTGTCGAAGCTTCCATCCTAGATCAGTTGCTGACCAAGGCTTAGGGCCTGGTCTGCCCTGCCACGACATTTAGTCTTTAGGTTGTATTTCCTCGCACCATGATAAGACTTATACCCTCCCAATTGTGCTTCTCTTCCCAAACAAAGTTTTATATGTATACATATATAACTAGTGAGTGATAGTCTCATCTCATCTCATCATGTTCCTCTTGTACCTTGCGGCGTCGAGGTGAGTGAGTGATAGTATTGCGTATAATTGTGTTCTTGTGGTTGTACCCTCCCAATTGTGCTCCTCTGCCCAAACAATGCTTGATATGTATACATATGTAACTAGTGAGTGATAGTATTGTGTATAATTGTCTACTTATGATGTGTTTGCCAGGAGGTGGAAGCCAACAGCCCCAGTTTTGAGGCGGGACTGAGGACAGGCGACCTCATTACTCACATTAATGATGAGAGTGTCCAGAGCCTGCTGCACACTCAGGTGGTTCACCTGCTCAGCTCAGGGAGCATCGTCAACATCCGGGCGGTGCCCATAGATAAGACTTCCATCAAAGAAGGCTCCCGGCGGAAAGGAAATCCAGGGAAGATGGCTCGTCGCAGTGTGAAGAAACGTCAGCAGAGAGACAAGGTTCAAGAGAAGAAGAAAGGGAGAAATCTACTCCGTCGTTTGAGCGCCAAAAAGACAGAACCTTTATTTCAGCATAGTCCGCATCTGCCACCTGGTAGGCAGCAGTTCACACCTTTAGCTAGGTCAAGTTCCTCAGGTGAAACCATTTCTCTTCACGGTAAACTAAGTCATTCATCACCAATTTCTGTACCCTGGTCACCAGATTCATCACAAGCAGGCTCGTCAACGTCTAGCTCACCTAGTTCAAGTGTGCCCAACTCGCCTGCCACACAGGTGACAGTAACTGCTGCTCACCTGGGTCGTCCCAGCTCTTTGCAGGTGGTGAAACATAAAAAGACTGCCAGCCTCAAGTCTCCACACCGTCGGAAGTCTGTCCACAACTTCCCACTGTCACCCCTAGCCAGGACACCGTCTCCTTCTGCAGTTACATCAGCTCCAGCCAGAAGCCCTTCTCCTCTTACGCTGCCTCAGGGACATCAGGTTGGTAGTTCCAACCTGCCACAGCAGACAATACCATCCCACCTAAATACCCACACTGTCTCCCAACAACAACAACCAGCTTCTGCTGCCACCACCAAGAAATCCTTGACAACACCTTCTCCAGTTAAATCCCTCACCCAATCCACCACATCCTCCTCTCCACCACCAAACACCAGAGTTCCTCTGGGTCGACCCAAAAGCTGTGAACCAGGATCTCCTGTCATAAAAAGGCGAACATCCTCTCCAGAAAGGCTGCATCCAAGCTCAGCTAATCAGAGGATAGCTGGGACAAGCAGTGGAGGAGTTGTGGACAAGCTGCCTCCTCCTCACAGAAAGGTGTCCTTGCAGGAGAAATCAACATCCCCACATTCTGGGCCACCCTGAGTAAACAGTTCAACCCCTCGTCGTTGTTTCCTCCACAGGTCAGCTGTCCATGGCAGAATGAACAAGGACATGGTCAGTTGACCATTCTGAACAAATATGGTGGTCAGGGATTTTGACTTTCTTATTACTTAATAAATTTAAATGACAAGTAAATTGGAACCCAAGCTGTCATCATATGGTGCTGGCACAATTGTGTGTGCATGCAGCGTCTTGACCATTGGTCAGTCGTTCATTTATTCTATCTATAGTCACAGATGACCCAAGTTTACATATCAAGTGTTTTGTTCAGATTGATAAACACTTCATTTTGGCCGTTGCTTATTCTTCTTTTGGTTGTTTTATCTTAATAGACAAACAGCTTGCAACTGTCTTTTGTTGCATGTGGAAATGATTTTTTTTTCTCTGTGATATTTGGAAACGTTTGTTTATCTGTACAAATTGTGAATAAATATTGCCGTTTTTTTTTTTTAGGAGATGCCTTTTATTTTTTATATTAAATGTATATTTTGGGGTAGAAAATATAGCAGACGTCAGATTTGTATCTGATTTAGATGACAAAGTAACAAAGCACCTAATGTGAGATCTCTTGAAATACCTGGGAAGGTAACCAAGCTGACAAATGCCTAAAGAAGTCGGATGTGTTGGCCGAAAGGTTCAAATATTACAGCTCTGCTGTAAACAGACACAACACAATTACATCTAAAACAACATTCTGGATGAACACAGAAGATTAAGAAGAAGATCTCTTGAAATCAGTGACCTCTTGACCTCACAGAGTTGTATGTTAACATCACCACCTGAGCTTCCAGGCACACCAACATTGGTACAGATGCAGGCATTGTCACGCAGTTACATACTCTGCCATACAAGTTATAGTTGAACTATTACACATACCACACATGGTTACTGTTAAATTGTCCCACACACATGGTTACAGTTAGACTGCCCCACACACATGGTTACAGTTAAACTGTCCCACACACATGGTTACAGTTAGACTGTCCCACACACATGGTTACAGTTAGACTGTCCCACACACATGGTTACAGTTAAACTGTCCCACACACATGGTTACAGTTAGACTGTCCCACACACATGGTTACAGTTAAACTGTCCCACACACATGGTTACAGTTAAACTGTCCCACACACATGGTTACAGTTAGACTGTCCCACACATGGTTACAGTTAGACTGTCCCACACACACATGGTTACAGTTAAACTGTCCCACACACACATGGTTACAGTTAAACTGTCCCACACAGTTAGTTAAACTGTCCCACACACACACACAGTTACAGTTAGACTGTCCCACACACACATGGTTACAGTTAGACTGTCCCACACACACATGGTTACAGTTAAACTGTCCCACACACACATGGTTACAGTTAAACTGTCCCACACAGTTAGTTAGACTGTCCCACACACACATGGTTACAGTTAAACTGTCCCACACACACACGGTTACAGTTAAACTGTCCCACACACACATGGTTACAGTTAAACTGTCCCACACACACATGGTTACAGTTAAACTGTCCCACACACACACGGTTACAGTTAGACTGCCCCACACACACACAGTTACAGTTAGGCTGTCCCACACACACATGGTTACAGTTAAACTGTCCCACACACACACGGTTACAGTTAGACTGTCCCACACACACAGTTACAGTTAGACTGTCCCACACACACATGGTTACAGTTAAACTGTCCCACACACACACGGTTACAGTTAGACTGTCCCACACACACATGGTTACAGTTAAACTGTCCTACACACATGGTTACAGTTAGACTGTCCCACACACACATGGTTACAGTTAAACTGTCCCACACACACAGTTACAGTTTAATTGAGAAACCCACTTCAAAATTTGACATTCTCAAGTGAGAAACCCACTTTAAAATTTGACATTCTCAAGTGAGAAACTCACTTCTAACTTTTATATTCTCAAATGAGAATCCCATTTGTAACATTGAAGTGAAAATATCTGTTTCCCCCCCCCCCCCACTCCCCAGTTCTAGACTTGTAACTAGATAGTATACCTTGTGTGTATGTGAGTTACAGAGCTCTGCTTTAAATATGCTGTGTGACCTTTGTGGTGCCTATTTTGCTGACATCATTGTGGTCTGTTATCTGGTCACACATCTCACACATGGCTATTTCAGCTGACTTTTGGGCTTTTGTTATATATAAGACAGAAAAGCAGTTCTTATGAGCTATAGTGAGCTAATCCTGATGTACGAAAGCAAATTACGGACAGTTAGTAGACAAGTGATGAATTATGTGGAGGCTGTGACGAAGTGATTTTATAGAAGAATATTGAGAACACTGTCGGTGTATAAACAGAACAATGAAGATATCTTGAAAGAGGTTCACTCACAAAGAGAACTGGTTACTCACATCAGAAGAAGACAGTCCACATTGTTTGGGCATGTCATGAGATGGGGAAGAGAAGCAGGGAAGACCAAGAGAGAAGAAGCTGGACAGTTTGACATCATGGCATGGAGGAACATCAGTGTCATAAATGATTGGCAGTACACGAGTGGGAGGGCTGTGAACAGACATCACCAATGTCTCACGGCATGGACTATAAGAAGAGGAAGACAGAAATCAGCATAATGTGTAACTCAGTTGTATGGTAACATGTTACAGTGGTTGTTCTCTGGCTTCTTCTTCTTCTTTCATTCACTTAAAATTGATTGTCTATATCTGCAGTGTTGTCTTTTATATCAATTCCACTGTCTTGTTTAGTTCAGTCAGTGGTGCATACAGTTTCTGTTCCACTGTTATTTCTCTAGGCCAGAATGTACAGTGGTCATAATGATGATATTTGTACATTTGGCTTAGCCTCATTACTGGCATGTAAATAACAGTGTAAGCCTCAATACCATGGGGTGTATGATATGGTAAGCCTCATTACATAAATTGTAAAATAGTGTAAACCTCATTACCATCAAGTGTAAGATAGCATAAGTCTCATTATCATCAATGTTATAATAGTATAAGCCTCATTACATCAATTGTATGATAGTACAAGCCTCATGACCATTAAGTGTATAATAGTGTAAGCCTCATTTACATCAAGTGTATAATAGGGTAAGCCTGATGACCATCAAGTGTATAGAAGCATAAGCCTCATTATTTACCATCAAATGTATGATAGTATAAGCCTCGATATCTCCAAGTGTATAATCGTATACTATCTTGTACTGTGATGTGGCAGAATCTCTAATCAAATATCTGTGAAATATGGGTGCCTAAAAACTCACTGCACTCATTCATGTGGTGTCATTACTCTTGTTGTATGACGAGTTTATATGGGTCTCTATCAACTCACAGCACTAATTCATATTGCTACATTACTGTTGTATGATGGGTTTAATTTGTTTTTCACAGAAGATCTTTACTGTAAATTAGGAAGCACTTGGAGACAAAGGAGAATTGGTTTCTGAAAGGAATGTTGTGGACACAATGGACTGCCAGAGCAACTAAAAATGATTGCCTGGGAATAGAGCATTATCTACAACTATAAGAAAGAGACAAACAACATTCTTTGGTCACGTAATGAGAAGGGAGGCATCAGAAAATAATGTAACAACTGGAGAGATCAGCGGCAGCATAGGCAGGCCAGGAGAAATGATGATGGATGGCCTCAGACAGTGTCATGGAGGAGTCATGTCAACAGGCAGTGTCATGGAGGAGTCATGTCAACAGGCAGTGTCATGGAGGAGTCATGTCAACAGACAGTGTCATGGAGGAGTCATATCAACAGACAGTTTCATGTAGGAGTCATATGAACAGACAGTTTCATGTAGGAGTCATGTTAACATGCAGCTTCATGTAGGAGTCATATGAACAGGAAGTTTCATGGAGGAGTCATGTCAAACAACAGTTTCATGGATGAGTCATGTCAACAGACTGTATCCACAACACCAGGGACCAAGGTCTGTGCAGACACATGAATGCCTATGCCAGTCGGTAGGGCACATGGTGATTGTTTTAATGCGTTCGCTTGCTTTTAACTCAAGTGTAGTAGTCCATACACAGGGCTATTACTTCTAGTGCGCTGCACTGATTTTAGCTTTGCCTATTGTGTCTTTGCTGTGCCTATACCAGTGTCCCTCACCATCAAGCCAATCCACTCCAGCTTCTGAGGTACTTATAATTTATGTCCCCAAGTCAAGGGTGAGAAGTCAACATTTTAATCCAGCTGACCAGTGTAGGGGTTGAACCCGCTACCCCAGCATCAGCACACCGGAAGTGTTAGAGCAGGCGCTCTTATCCAGTCTGTCATTCTGACCTCTGCACATGATTATCCTGCACTGTGATGTGACAGAATCTCTGATCAAATATAGGTTTCTCAACCATCACAACACTCTTTCATGTGATTACAATACTGTTGCTGTCTGACTTGATGTGTTTCTCAAGGAATACCTTCATTATAAAAGGTAACTGACTTGATGTGTTTCTCAAGGAATACCTTCACTATAAAAGGTAACTGACTTGATGTGTTTCTCAAGGAATACCTTCACTATAAAAGGTAACTGACTCCCATGTTCATGCCATTTTGCTGCAATGTGAATATGTTACCAAACGCGACTCAGAGCTTGGTGTGGTCAGTTTCACACTGACCGCCTTACCTTTGTAAGACTGTGTTAAACCCTGGAGTCATATGGTTACTTTTTAAAACAAAATCCCTACTAAGCAAGGATTTGAACCAAGAACCATCAGTCCAATAGTGAAGTGGCACTAGCCATTATGCTATTATGGTCTATATCTTAACAGTACAAATTTAGGCACAATCTTTCAGACAGTATTAATGTCATTTTTCATCTGTACAGAAAAACACATTTTTAACATTTGGACCAGGATTTTAAAATACCTCGTGTTTACTTGATCCAAGAAACATGCTCATGAATCACGGGGGAAATTGTAGGAAAGGCATTAGTCACAGGTCCTGGAGCTTCGAACCCCTCCCCATGACGCCTAATGGCATCAGTGGGAGACAGCAACAAATTTAGATTTGTACATTATCTGATTACCTCTCTCAGATAACACGGAGAACCCAGTACAGTGCACACATCTCATGGTACTAGCGAGGGTCCCATTGTGTGTGTTTAAAACCTCTTAATAAGAGTCTCTTTCTGTATACTTAAGATCTCTTAGTGGGCCTCTTTCTGTGTATTCAAGAATCACACACTGAGTAAATGTTTTGTGTACAGAATCATTGTCTCATTGTAAAATTTGCCAGAGCAGCAAAGGTATGGCCTGCTTTTAACAATCTCCAATTTCTCTGATTTGGATTTTTGTGTAAAGATGTACAACAGGCACTACTGCACCATGAGCTGTCACAACTGTTTGGAAACACATGAAATTAGCATGCAACGAAAACTGGTAACAAGAAACTTGTCACTTAGCTGTGTCTGTAAGGAGAATGACAGAAGTAGCAGTTGATGAGAAACCTATTTCTAAATGTAACATTCTCAAGTGAGAACCCCACTTCTAAATGTGACGTTCTCAGGTGAGAAACTCATATGTAATGTTGACAATAAAATATCTTTTCATAAACTATCAATGAAAGTTCAGCTGAAATCCTGTCATACTCAGTTGTGTAGACTGTACATTAACAAGAAACTTGTCTCTTGGCTGTGTCAGTAAGAAGAAATCTGAAAGAGACAGTTGATGAAGAGCAATGTATCAACAGAAAGCTGATGATTGGGTCATCTCCAGAGGACATTTATAGAATAAATGTGGTGACTTATACATTTCAGTTATATATATATTGTATATATATATATGTTGTAGTTGGTGGTGTATCAGACGCGGGACATCTTGCTTGTGATTGAGAAGTTTTCCGGAAGGTTGTTATGGAAGCGAGGTTCTGCAAAGGACATGCTACTGAATGAATGAATGAATGTTGTTGACACCTGGCCATCTTGACAGAGGATAGTTTGTTACATTGTGCTTCACAAACGGAATATTAGCTACAACACATGGTGGTAGCGAATGTGACTGATCAGATCAATTTGCGTTGTCAATGTTCATTCACAATGGATGCAGATGAAAACATGGTCATTTCCACCATCATGCTCCGTCAAGCGCTCAGTGTGTGACCTATCTGCAATCATTTTCTCCTTTGTCTTTATTTCATTTCTGATCTTTGCCCTCCATGCAACACGATCAGTTGTGACTTGCTGCCAAAATGCAATCTCGGTGCCTGTATCATGTCTGGCTTACACACATCTTTGTATCATAGTAGAGGCCAACCCTGAGATCTTTTCCTATCTGTAATTCAACAAAAAAAGATGTCCTTTGGTATATATATGTGTGTGCGTGCATATGTTCATATCTTTGCACCACACACATATACACACACACACACACACAAAAGAGGGTGAAAAACAGAAGAGTCTGTATGGAAGTCCTGCACGTCAGAAATCCCACGGCACTAATTCGTAAGACTACTTCACTGGAAAAATGGTTCAGAAAGCAAGACCTACCCACAGGTAGTCCATCACCTGAGATGGAACCTCTCTAGTGGAGGCAACCACAAGCCAAAGTTGGACATGCCGACTTGTGAGGTACATAAGTGAAATGCTCTCCTTTAGAAAGAGGAACAGCGGAGGAGAAGAAGAAGGTACAAGATCATGATTATCATTTCCATCTTGTTGTTTCTGTGTGTATCCAGTGATGTTTTATGTGTGCCGAGGCACTGCACCCGTCTTCACATTTCCTATGACAGTTACAGAGTAACTGATGGATGATGACCTGACGGATGATGAGGTCATTATCATGCCAGCCCTTTTACTTCCCCGAACGTTTCCTAGAACCCATTTTAGACGGGTCAATCTGGGAGCCTGAGTCCATGTTAGATGGTGGTCAATCTGGGAGCCTGAGTCCATGTTAGATGGCGGTCAATCTGGGAGCCCGGGTCCATTTGTTTATTACCTGCCACAAGTGAAATTCAAGCAAATGATCGCCAGACCAGGAGCAAACGTCCCAGTCACTGTACCACCACAGCTGGCCATCGTACTTCTTCCTCTTCTTCTTCTTCTTTTGTGTTCATCCAGAGTCTTTTTCAGATGTGACTACATTGTGCCTGTTGACAGCGCAGCTGCGATACTGCGCCTTTAGGCCAACAGATCTGACTTCTGCGGCTGTTTGTTGACCGGGTTAACTTTCCCAGAAGTATATGAAAGTATGATTATCAATCGTTATCACTACATAAATGAATGATAATCAATCATGTACATCACATAAATGTATGATAATCAGTCATTTTCATTACATGAATGTATGATAATCGATCGCTTTCATTATATGAATGTATGATAATCAATTGCTTTCTTTACATGAATGCATGATAATCATGGTAATTGAAAATAGAACTAAATGTTTTCATTGCATCAATATCATTTGTCACTAAATACAGAACTAAATGTTACCAGTCGTGTAAGATATTGTTCTCTTTAACATGAATGTAAAATAATCATTGAATTGTCACAGAACTAAATGTTTTCATTACACAAATGTGTGATAATCAGTCAGTTGTCACTAAACAACAGAACTAAATATTAACATTTTTGTAAGATATTATGTTCATGACATGAATGTTTAATACTCGTCACGTAACACTGACATGTTACCGGTTTTGTAAAGACGTTGTTTCGTTGACATGAATGATAACCAGTGGTTACATAACTAATTGTTTTGCCAGTCTTATCTGGCTTTCATGGAGTGAATACCAGAGCCAAAGAGTTGCTTATCTATGTGACTGTGAGCTTTATATCTTCATTTGTGCTGGTAGTAACGTGATCTGTGCTCACATCTGTGATCTGTGTGGTGGTTAATGTGCTGGCTAAGAGTCTGTGATTCAATCTCTACTAATCGTGTGATTATTTTTTCCCACCAGTTCAGCGCCGGGGTCGACCCTGCATTGTAAAATGAATGCTAGGAGTGTTTCTGAGAAGGTAAAGAAATACAGCGCTGGCTACCTCCAATACGGGCGCACTTTGTAATTCTGCGTTCAAAACACAGCTGTGTTGGTTTTTTATTAAATGGTATGGGTGCCGGTCGTTCAGAAAGCAATGGCGAACTACTGAACGTAAATTTGCCCAAGAATCAAGAACAGCCAAAAAGTGCTGGGGTTGACTGTTAAGTCTGTAAAGGATATGCAACTAACTCACTAACCCTTACCTCGCACCCCTTCATTATTGTCTGCTACGACATTACCTGCACGTGTTAATATCAGAGAACATATTTCCAGATGTATTTTGAACGTTAAAACTAAAGAAGCAACAAGGACATAGTTGCCCGTATTCTATAGGAAATTAACGCCACAAACTGCAAACATAAATACGGAGACATAAACATGGTGATGGTCTTCCTTCGTTTCAAAAACAAAAGGTTCCTCCTCGTCCAACCCGCTTCCTTGGTTTTATAATCCATTTACAGGCTAAAGGGGACGGTGGTTTAGTGAAGTGAAATATTGGCCACTGAATATGTTGTTAATTTTTGGGGGGTTTTTTCCGTTCCCATCATCGGATGCTGAGACCTGCCTCGAGGAACCACTTGAACTAGTATGTCACAATCTGAACAAGTGGTTGGTGTTTGAGCAGCACACTCACCTGGTATTGTGAACTGCCTGAGTTCAGTCCTATCTCAGATAACCCAGTGTGTTCAGCCAACCAGTAATGGATGTGTGTGTTGTGTCAGGTGATCTTGGGATGTATCAGAACCTACCCGTGGTAGCATGCTCAGGCAGAATCCATTCGTGTGAAACTGAGCACATGCTGTACTGGAGGGAGCCTGAGTGCTGCAGTGGTTAGCATACTTGCCTGCCAGACCTGGTGGTCATGGGTTCGGATTCACATTGTGGCTGATTTTAACAATAGACCTGCGCCTCCAGGTGGATCCATCCTAACATGGGTGGTACCAGGAAATCTCTGGGTAGGTACAGGTGGTCAGTGTGATACTGACTAGATTACCCCATCCAGGGGCTAGCTGTTATTTGCTTAATACACCTGTAGGTGAGTCAAACAGGGTCCTTTACTGCCATGTTCCTCCCCTCGCTCTGCCTGCAGGAAATTAATCATCTGGGAAAACAGCCTACCAAAGCCTACAGTCTTGAAGGACGTCTTCCAGTGATGGTTGTTGTCCTCTCCACATGGCCACATCTCTGTGTATCACATGTTCATGTCTGTATAAGAGATGGTATTTGAGTCAACATTGGCTTGTTCTCGGGGAACTATCTAAAACAATACCAACCTGTACCTAATTTCAGCCAGATATTTCAGACTGGAAACTTGACCAGGTCACATCCTAATATGTCTCTCTACAGATGTGAAGTTACAGTACCGGTCTTGCACACCCCACTGGTTTTCTTCCCTTGGTGGAGGATAAGAGAACACTGCAACACAATCCCCTGGAGATAGATTTTGGTACGGGCTGGGCCTTAGATTTTTTTTTTAGCATTCGCTCGCTTTGAACTCAAGCGTAGTCCATACACATGTGACTACTTCTAGTGCACCAGACTGATTTTTGCATATGGATTAGCTTTCCCTATCACCAATGTCCTTCGCCATAAGACCAACCCACTCCGACTTCTGAGGTACTTGTAATTTATGTCCCCAAGTCAAGGACGAGAAGTCAACATTTTACACCAACTGACCGGTGTAGGGGTTGAACCCACTACCTTGTAATCAGCACACCGGAAGTTTAAGAACAAGCGCTCATATCCATTCGTCCATGCTGATCTCCCGGGCGTAGATGACCAGGACGCCAAAGCTTCAGACTCAAAGAGTTAAAAATTCAGACACACGAGTTAAAACTTCAGACTCAATAGTTAAAACTTCAGACTCAATAGTAACTTCAGTCTCAAAGAGTTAACTCTTGGAGTCTTTCAGAGGAATTATCAACCAACCAGTGTGAGAATCACCACGTGATCTTCTTTGTGTAAACAGTTGAAAGGAGCTCGCTGAAGGAACAAGCTTCCGTGATGCTTGAGGAGCTAGTGGTGTGTTATCTACTGCTCGTCCCTTGGAAGTCGGCCGTCAGTCTCTAGTTATCCGGTGAAGGGTATGTTTGATACCAAGCAGTTCTATGATCATGTTTGCTGTCATATGTTGCTACTGAGATCAGTAATGTTGTTTTGTTAAATTGTTTACCATGCGGTCTCATCAAATATGTGTATGTATTGTGGCCATTTTACTGTGTACATTTACTGTAGCTGCCATCTTGTTTGTCAGTGTCTTTCCATTATCATTGTCAAAAGCACAAATCAATTTTATGAACTATAAAAAGTATCAGGTGTTTCTTGTTTTCCTTACTTCTCATATTTATGTTGTATCTCGGCATGAGAGACTTTGGTGTTATGCAGGAAGTTGCAGGAGTTGAAAGCTTTGCCCCTCTGCTGTGTGTCCACCGTGACGAGGTAGAGGGGCTTGTGCGTCCCAATGACCCCAAGAGCTATGCCGACGGTAGCACAGCTACTGGTAGGGCCACCCATGTCGGACAGGTCAAGGGAGAGGGACCAGACGAAGAGACACACAAACCTGCTGCCTTGTAGGTAGACTGGGGACAGTCAAAGGCTAGGGAAAGCACCCCGAATACATGCTTGTCAAAATCGGATGTACTGAGCCACAGGCTTGACAAAGCAGTGCAACGTAAAACCTGCTGCCTTGTAGGTAGACTGGGGACAGTCAAAGGCTAGGGAAAGCATCCCGAATAAATGCTTGTCGAAATCGGATGTACTGAGCCACAGGCTTGACAAAGAAGTGCAACGTAACTTAATTCATGATGTCACAAATCAAAATTAATCGTTATGGTGCTAATCCCGTGAAGTCCCATCAGGCGGCGATAGTGCCGGGCCCCCTGCCTCGAGGGGGTCCACCCATGACTACTGGTGGTCACCTTCCCCTGTGCTGTGGAGTCAAGGCACAGAGGAGTAGGTTAAGAGCTATTGACCAAATACCCCGGACACTCAACATACTACAGTGGAATGCCGAAGGAGTTTACAAGAAGAAAGACTCCCTAACACAGCGTCTTCATAAAGATAGAATAGATGTGGCATGCATTCAAGAGACACACCTCAACGCCAATCACAAATTCTCAGTCAGAGGATATCAGGCCACACGTTTCGACCGTGAAGGACACAAAGGAGGAGTTCTAATACTTACACGAAACACAATACCTTGCAGCGAAGTATCTGTGATCTCTGACAACCAAACGGAAATTATAGGTGTTGATATAATGATAAAGGACGTGAAAATAAGAATCTACAATCTGTATAGCCCAGCAGATAAGGACCTTACACTCTCAAACATGAAAATAACTGACACAAACTGCATTATTGTCGGAGACTTTAATAGCCGTTCAGAAAGATGGGGATACCCAGATACTGACAAAAGAGGAGATGAATTGGAGGACTGGGAAATATACTCAAATCTCCATCTACTCAACAAAGCGGATGACACACCGAGCTTCTACTCCAGAAGATGGCTTACCACTTCTACTCCAGACTTAGCTTTCTGCACAGGAGACATCCTCCACAAAATCGATCGCCATGTGCTGGACCAATTAGCAGGTAGTGACCACAGACCAATCAAGCTTGTAATGAATATGGAGTATGTTCCACAGGAACAAAAGCCCTTGCCCCGCTGGAATTACAAAAGAGCAGATTGGGACAGATTTGCCATACTAACAGACAAATATTGTGAAAACATAAATACACGATGTGGCAACATAAAGCAAATGGTGGAAAGTCTAAACAGAGCGATAATACAGGCAGCCACTGAGTCCATTCCTAGAGGAGCGAGGAAAAATTACAAACCATACTGGACTGAAGAACTACAAAGTTTGGAGGACAAAGTTGAAGATGCCAGGAAGACAGCAGAGAGAGAACAAACAATTGAAGCGAATATCTCTCTCAAAGCCATCTCAGCAAAATATAAAAGAACAGTAAATCAAACAACAAGAGATTGTTGGAGGGAAAAAACAGAAAACCTGAATTTTGACAGGGATGGAAACAAACTATGGAAACTAGTGAAAGCCATGAACAATGAAGGACCTAGAAACAAACAAATAACAATTAAACAAGGAAATGCCTTGCTTACAGGAAAAAAGGCTGCAAATGCACTAATGGAACACTATGCAAATGCAAACCACATTGATATTACAATCCGAACAGAAGAAAGCAATCAAAGACAAACAGATACATCATAGAAATACAGAGACAACAGCAGAATATATGATGGCAAATCTAACAATGGAAGAAATGGAACAGGCAATGAATACCCTAAAAAAGAAGAAATCACCAGGAAAGGATGGAATCACAAATGAAATGCTAATAGGACTAGGCAACAAGGCAAAAAAGAAACTACTAGCAGTCCTAAATAACAGCTGGAAGAGAGGAATAGTCCCACAGGCATGGAAGGAAGCTATACTAATACCAGTCCCAAAGAAAGGAAAAGACCAGGAAGAACCAAATGGCTATCGACCTATCAGTCTACTTAGCTGTGTAGGAAAATTAATGGAACGCATTATCAATGGCAGGCTAACATGGCATCTGGAAGAAAACAAACAAGCAGGATTCAGAAAGTACAGATCCACTGAAGATCAAATAACCTATATAGCTCAGGAAATAGAGGATGCCTTCCAAGAGAAAAAGCACACACTAGCAGTCTGGATAGATTTAGAAAAAGCATTTGATAAAGTATGGAAGGAAGGACTGAAAGTAAAACTGCAAAACATGCATGTTTGTGGAAAAATGTATAAATGGATCAGCCACTACCTTGAGAACAGAACTGCCAGGACAAAAGTACAAGGACAAACAAGCAAAATGATGCTGCTGGAGCAAGGTGTCCCCCAAGGAGGAGTTCTTTCACCAACATTATTCCTAGCATATATAAATGACATCACAGAAAATTTTCCAGCCAGAGTACACACATCCTCCTTTGCAGATGACCTAGCCATATGGACATCTGAAGAATATATTAGTACAGCTAACAGCAGAATACAGCAAGCCTTATTAGCGCTAGAGGACTGGTCAAAATCATGGCTAGTGAAGATAAGTGAGGAGAAACAACATGCACAGTGTTCTCCCTCTCAAATAAAACTCAGCAACCTAAGCTGGTATTGAACGGAAAAATATTGCGCCATGAAGAAAATCCAAACTATCTAGGAGTCACCTTTGATCGTCGCCTGACATGGAAGACACAGGTTGAGAAAAATCGAACAAGAGCAAGGCAGAGAATGGCAATCATGAAAAAGCTTGCTGGTACAACGTGGGGAGCAGATGAGAAAGTTCTCAAGAAGTTATATACTGGACGGGTGAGGCCAGTACTGGAATATGGCATTGCAGCTTGGGCAACAGCAGCTAAGTCAAACTTTAACAAAATAAGTAGAGTCCAAAACCAAGGAATGCGAATCATAACTGGAAGCCTGAAGACAACGCCTATTAATGAACTAGAAAAGATCACTTGTTTACAACCAATGCAGGATAGAAGACATAGCAGAGCCCAGCAACAAGCAGAAAAATTTAGAAGATTGACAGACCACCCTATGTACAACAGATTTAATGGTTTTGGAAAGGGAAGACTGAAGCGTAGCAACTTTGTAGAAACTGCAAAACGAAGGATTAGGGCAGATCCTATACTTAACATATCAACAGTCAAGCCCATACACAATGCACGACAAGTTCCCAGCTTGGAGACAGCAGCAACTGCCTGAGATGATAGAAAACATTCCTGGTATTGAGAAAAAGAACACTCAGCATGAAACCGAAAGAAGAGAAATAACCCTAAACTACATAAAAGAACATTACCCAAGCAGGAATTGGACCCATGCATATACAGATGGATCAGCCAAAAATTCAATAGAGAATGGAGGAGGAGGAATTCTCCTAAATTTAAAAAATGGAGTGAAAAAAACACATTCAATGGCAACTGGAAAATTTTCAAGTAACTTCAAAGCGGAGGTAGAGGCTTTGAAAACTGCAGCAGAAATGCTCCTGATGGAGGAAAATAAAGAGAAGCAAATAGCTATCTTCACAGATGCAAAGTCAGTTGTCTCAATACTGAAGAGCAATAACAGCACAGAACTAACTGACCTAAGAGCAGCACTCCATGGTCTATGCCAGAAATCCAAAAAGTTGTAATACAGTGGATCCCATCACATTGCAGTATACCTGGAAACGAAGAGGCTGACAGACTGGCAAAAGAGGGCGACGACTACCACAGCCTGACATAGACATAACCTATAATGAGGCAAAGAGGTTGATAAAAAGCACTTATAGAACCAAATGGGAATCAGAGCATCCAGGCCATCAGAAGGATGATGCATATTACAAACTCGACCGAAGAGAACAAGTAGCAATCTTCAGACTCCGCACAGGCTGAAATACCACTTGTTCAATAAACTAAAGATAGGAGATACCGATGAATGTAATTGTAGAACTGGAAAAATGACAGCAAAACATTTGCTGCAGGATTGCCCTAACGTATGCAGAACAGAGAAAGATATTTTGGCCCACACCTGCTTCATTTGAGGACAAGCTCTATGGAGATATCAACAAGCTCAAGTTGACCGCAGCTTACTTTAACTGCATACAGGTTGACATTTAAAGGTGCATGAAGACCCAGAGGCATGAAATGGAATATTGCTTGGATAGCAAATCCATTATGTGGAAAGTCCAAATCGAAAGCTTGCTGTGTGGGCTTCATAAAAGGTGGAAAAGTGTTCTAGTGGCACGAAATGGAATATTGCTTGGATAGCAAATCCATTACGTGGAAAGTCCGAATCAAAAGCCCATTGTGTGGGCTTCATAAAAGGTGGAAAAGTGTCCTAGTGGCATGAAATGGAATATTGCTTGGATAGCAAATCCATTACGCGGAAAGTCCTAATCAAAAGCCCACTGTGTGGACTTCATAAAAGGTGGAAAAGTGTCCTAGTGGCACGAAATGGAATATTGCTTGGATAGCAAATCCATTACATGGAAAGTCCGAATCGAAAGCTCACTGTGTGGATGTCATCTGCAGACTGCATACTTCTGGTTTCCGGAAGAACAGCCTATGGTGAACGGAAGGCCCAATATACGGAAGTGAGGCTAAGCAGCCATGTGCAGGACGTGACGATTCCTTGGGTGAGCCCAGTACCAGAGCGCTATGTATCGGCTCTGCAAGTATGGAAGCCTCCTTGGATGGCGAGGAATGCCCATGGTCTGCCCCTGCCTTCCCTTGAGGGCTGACCAGGATCTTTGGCTGTTCTATATGGACCAGCTGGGATGGGGGATAACACCACAACAGTGAGAGTCAAACGTCCTAAGAAACCCCCGGGAAGGTTAACCCGGTCAACAAATGCCCGCAGAAGTCGGATGTGTCGGCCTAACGGCGCAAGAACGCAGCTCTGCTGTAAACAGGCACAACGCAATTACATCCGAAAAAAAAACTCCGGATGAACGAAGAAGAAGAAGAAGAAGACCATAAATAATTACCAAGCGAAATAGATGGTCGAACAATAAGGTAAACAGTCTCTGTTCCACGTGAGGAGCCACCTTAGTCTTCAGTGTTGGTTGGTAGGTCGTGTTTGCATTTAAAGAGTCCTATTCAAAGTGCCACAAATGTCGGTACACAAATGTCCGCTTGATTGCAAAGCAGACATCTGCAGGTGTTGAACATCATTCTTTCGGTCAATGACCAAAAGCAGGGAGCCTGTAATATGTCAGACATGACACTCGAGTCGCAGTGGCGATTACTTAGACTAATATGTGAGACATGAAACTCTATAAGTTGTGGTGGCGATTACTTAAGACACTAATGTGTCTCCACCTTGCCGCTGTTGGGGGGGGGGGGGGGGGGGTGCTTGGCTTGAGTGTCCTAGTGACCCAAGAGCTGTGCCGACGGAAGCACAACTACATGTCGGACAGGTTTTGGGGTAGGGGCCGGACCAAGAGACACAACCTGCTGCCTTGTAGGTACACTGAGAAGAGCAGTCAATGTCTGAATCAGGTGCACGATGCCGCGCTAATTTTTGGTCCGGACACATACTCTAAGGCTCCCAGTTGAGGGATATGGCTGAACGCCTCTAAGTCTAAAACCCTCAGTTGTGAGAGCCAGACCGATAATCACCCACCTTAAGATGGAGGTGAGAAGCTGAGCACGCTACATGCTTAACAGTTAACACAGACACTTGTTCGAAGGCTCTCAACGAGGGGTTCCCGGCTGATCGGGTCTGGTCGTTACACGCTCACCAAAGCACGAAGGTAAGGTAGCACATGTAGCCTACCTCGTGAGCGGGCACTAAAGGTAGAAAAAGCGCCTCAGCCACACCAAATGGTTACGATGAAAGTCTGTATCTATACTCATAGAATGAGCGTAGTCAAAGATGGGAAAACGTCTCAAAAACACAAAATGGAACGCTTGGCTAGCGAATCAATTACGTGGAAGTCCGAAGCGGAAGCTTGATGAGTGGATGTCGTCCGCAGACTGTCCATCCCTGGTTTCTGTGGGGAGCGACCAGCGGCAAACGAAATGCCTAATACATGGAAGTGAGGAATTAAACAACCTTGAGCAAGGACGTGGCGATTCCTCGGGTGAGCCGAGTCTCAGAGCGCTACGTACCGGCTCTTCAACTATGGAAGTCTCCTTGGATGGCGGGGAATACCCATGGTCTGCCCCTGCCTTCCCTTGAGGGTTGACCGTGATGTCTTTGGCCGTTCTACCTTGACCAGCTGAGATGTGGGCGACACCACAAAAGTCAGTTTCCCCCAGGAATGCTAACCTGGTCAAAAACGCACGCTAAAGTCGAATGAGTTGGCCCAAGTGTGCATAACAACACACCACAATCACATCTGGAAGGAAAAAAAACTACTCCGGATGAACGCAAAGGAGAAGATATGTCAGACATGGAACTCTATAAGTCGCTGTGGCGGTAACTTGGACACTAATATGTCAGACATGAAACTATAAGTTGCAGCGACGATTAGTTAGACACTACAGAGATTTCTGTATCTGTATAATAAAGCCAGCAGGCAATGAACTCGCATAACGGCAGATATGCTTTATAAGACAGTAAGAGGGCAGCATGAATTGGCCAACAGGATATTATATGTTGGGGGAAAAAAGGGAGAGGAGGAAGAGAAATTGAAGAACACACGGAGATGAAAGCACAAATAAACACTGCTCTACTTCAATAATACACGGCCTTTGCGAGGTCAAAATGGTAGCAGGAAACTGAACAAGAGGTGGCGTGCTTGACTCGGGTCACGTGTAAGCAGAGATGGTGTTGAAATTAAACATTTCCGAGAAATTGAATACAAGCAAACACTGAGCAGAAAGACATCACCACGAGTTACTTCCCTAAGGCACAAACCGAGCAGCAGTGACCACAGAAGAAAGCATAAGTGAGGGAAAATGGCCTGCGACCTTTGTTAGAGATATTATCACAAGAGAACACCATAACAGTACAGACAACTCACAAAAGGCTCGGTCCTCAACATCAACTACCACCGAAGAGTCCCAGCACGAATGGTATATTAGGTGCAATCTAATTATATCTCCACCCGGCTTTCCTCCGAGTTCTACGTGTCGACTAGATCCTCTGGTCTTTCTCTGCAACACCATTCTCTCTAGGTTACGATGATTTATCTCTTCTGTCACACTGCATACGTGATCCCAAAGGGCCCCGACCACATCTGTTAAGGCATCAACACTCCACCCAGCCAATCTGTCCGCCTGCTCGTTTCCCACCCACCAGTATATCTTGGGGGAAAGATCCAACAAATGCCCCCCCCCCTTTTCTTTTATTTTAAAGTAAAGAATGCCATTCTGCACGCTTGTCTTCGCCATTCCCAGTATTCTCTGAGAGTCCTATACAACCACGATATGCGTGTGCTGTTTGAAGTGTTTGCCCTGTGGCTGCCACCACTTTCATCCACTAGATATATCATACGCGTGGCTCTCCTATACTAAGCACCATCTATAACCCACATGCACGTCTTTTACCCAATAGTACATAGCCATCCGTGTAGATGATTACATCGCCAGGACACCAATTGTGATTCAATTGTTGCACTCCCATTCAACAGTCCGCTGGTCAGTCCCTGCACTACCAGGTCCTACGTGATATGGCCCCGCACATGTCTGCCTTTCATGACCTACTCCTCTTCTCAAGCATGCACACTTCCCTCTCTGATTGTATCCTCGGCCTGAGCCATCCATGGTTTTCTAGTTATCAGTCTGTGGTCCCTACCTGTGTCCAGAGCTTCATGCAAGGGGTGTTTCGTGTCTGCGGCCACTCGGAGACATGACTTAGCCCAATGATTCTCAACCTTCTCCGGACCCATGCACCATGTTTAGAACGTAACACCCATTCCCCCCCCCCCCCCCCCATAGTATATGTAAAAAATTGAAGCTAAATTTAATAACACATACCAGAACAAGTCTAGACGTCTACAACTGGAAAGATTTGCGAAAAGAGAGATAGAGGAAGACAGCGTGAGAAGATTCTTGATAGACTTGTGTCATGGCACGGAAGGGAGTCAACACGAATTGATCCATGACATCAGAGATCGTAATTTGTGGAGAGGCATGATCGCCCACGCCACCCGACAAGGCACTGGATGATGATGATCTCGTGTAAAGATTTGAAGAGCCTGGCATCAATAGACAATAATGCTTCGCCAAGATTTTGATAACGGCGGTATACGATGATTTAACCCATTAGCTACGCACTTATTTAGGTCTTGATTCAACTCCTCGGTACGGTTATGTTGTAGATACATTTGTTACTTCAATTACCCATTACCTTGCGAGCAAAAACGCATACTTCCCTTCGTACACCTTCAGATGTCAGCCTGAACTATATTTAAAGAAAGGAGCTGTCAACCTGAGCTTGCTGACATCTCCATAGCTTGTCCTCTAGTCAGAGCAGGTGTAAATATAATTGTTTTGCAAATGTTGGACAGTCTTGTAACACTCTGTCCTGTTAGCAATTCCAACCATCAGTAATGTCCGTCTTTAGTTTATTGAACGAACGAACGAATGAACGAACGAACGGACTTTATTTTCAAAGGGTAGCAAATTGGGCACGCAGGCCCGTCTTACATTCGGCCTTCCAATCACTCATCTTTCGTTCACCAATAGTGCATACTACAATTCACATTGGAAAAAAAAAAAAAAAACATTGTCAAAAGGATGTTGTAAACAAAACCAATACATATTAGCATGTTATGAGACACATCCCCCACCTGACTACATACACACCCCCAGGCATGCATGCACCCACACCCTCCAACTAAAAACACTCACCCACCCACACATCCCCATCACCCAGCCAAACACACATCCCCCATACAAAACCCTCACCCACCCACATTTCCCCCACTTGCAATATCCCCACCCACACAATCTCTCACAACCCACCCACACATCCCAATCCCCCACATACATTCCCCAAAGTACACACCCACCCACCCTCCACCCCTTAACCACACACATCCCCCACCATTACACTAATTCCCCACACACCCACAAACACATACATCTCCCATCTACACAACCTCCAGCCAAACACACATCCCCCACCCTCACATACATCCTTTACCCACCCGCACATCCCACAACCAATCGCACCTCAGCCACAAACATCTCCCCTCTCACACAATACCCCACACATCCCTTCCCCTATCACTTACAAACACCCACACATACATCCTCCACCCACACCTGAACAAGTGATTCAGCCTGTGCGGGGTCTGAAAATTGTAACTCGTGGAGCTGTTCATATGCATCATCCTTCTGGTGGCCTGTGTGCTCTTCCCATTTGGTTCTGTGTTTCATATAAATCTCTTGGCCTCATCATCTATCAGGTCCCATCTCCACAATGAAGGTTGGCTGCAATGGATCTCCAACGCTGTCTGTTTCTTGGTCTCATCACAGGCGATGCCTATTCCAGACTGAGGAAGTCTTCCGCCAATCTACCAGCCTCCTCATTACTAGGTATATAGTCATACAATGCCACCATGTTTTGACAAAATTCATGTCCCTGTACCAGGTATTTTAGTGTTTGTGTATATGTATAGTATTCCAGATTCTTGTCAAAGATACCCATTGAACCAGGTACGGTCGTGCTAGATCTATCTTGACTTTCCGTTGACATTCGGTAGAGACATTTTAATCCCACCTTCCCTATATCTAGAGAACATAGTACAGTAGTCAGTTTCTGACTTGGTTCTTTCCTTCTAAGAAACTGGTTCTGAATATCCTTGGAATTTCCTCTGAGTTTGACTCCCTGAAGTCATGTGCGTTCTATTTTCAGCAGTAAATAATAATTATAATTAAAACAAAAAACTATCACAAACATTGGGCATATGGTGCCGTAGCCATAGTTAAATGGATCGATCAACACCACAGACTTTCTGGTACTCATTTTAGGCTAGGACGACCTGGAAGCCCTGGTCAATTATCCACTTCGTTGTGGGTCCAAACTCATCACCCAGGAAAGAGCCTATATGCTTCCATTGTCAGCAGGGACACTTGGGTCAGGAGCGGATTGACTGCAAACACCAGCAGTTTTAACCAGATCAGCATCGCATTGGGTAGAGTGCTGTGTCATTGGAAGAAGTGAGGCAACAATTAACAAACGGGAAAGGATGGTTACGGTCAGTGTAGCTAGCGGGCACCGGGGTCACCAGAGGTGGAGTGTTCTCAGTTCGTATTTTGTTAAGTTCAAACTGGATAGATGTGGTCGGAGCCGATAAACACCTAATAATGTATCGCCAAATGGGACATCCCATTTAGACAGAAGCGATATATCGCCACAACACGGTAATCGTGTTTTGTTTCGTGGCATCTCCCTCAATGTTCTTCAATTCTAAGTGAACGGAAATTTACATCATAATACTTTGTATATTTGATAGTATGACGTTTCGTGCAAACCTATTTTTTTTTTTTTTGACACCGAGATAGTTAATGTACTATCAAGGCTATGCTACATTACAAGAGTTAAGAGCGCCAGCCGGTCAAAAACATACAAAGCAGAAATTCTGAAGAACGAGTGGCTGTTTGTTGAATATACAATTAACATATGGAATAACAATTAAACATCTTGAGTTATTTTGGAGTTAGGCATGGTTTACAAGCAGTGTATTACTAAAATGATCAGCCATCACACTTTAGGTTTGCCTAGGGATGGAGTTTCTTGGGGTTTGCCTGAATTGTAAGGTGATTCTTAAAAACCAAGGTCTTTTCAAATATCAGTATGTATCTGGCATAGCACCAACATGGACAGATATGCAGAGTGGAATTCTGTTTCCAGGACGTTGAAACGTGCTCCATAACTACTTGCCCCGCAAACCATAACTATGGTCATGATATACTCTCTAGCTAAGCAATCTATAAGAGCGGCACATTCCTGCTTTGTTGTCAAGCCTCAGTGAATTCAACCAGTCTTGCGTCCAATTTTGAGAAATAAGCTGCATAGTAAGTAACACTGCCCCTCAAACAAACAAAAAATGCTCTAATGTGGGTTAAAGGACACTTTATAATCGATTAATCACTTAATTAAATAATGTTGTTGCATATCCCATTTTCATGCTGCTGTTGATGTACTAGGCAAGTAGTTACGTTCAGTAGTTTGCCATTGCTTTCTGAACGACCGACCCCTATACCTTTTTCGAAAAAACCAGCAGTGCCGTATTTCGAACCCGGGTATACGGGCTCACAAACCGCGTTCGTAAGCCCTTAGCCACAGAGACCGAATGTAATACAGCATTAAAAATACACCCTATATAGTTGGCCAATACGGCCGAACGTTGTAAGCTTTCAATGTTAAACGACCCAAGGCTATACTGTTGCCTGGTATTTGGAACATATTTGACTTTGCTATGACAGAAAACATGATTTTTGTGTGTGTGTGTGGTGTGTTCTGCACTCGAGGTTCTTCATTTATCATTCCACATCTAGTTTAGTCGATGGATCAACATCACGGCACACGGGTGTAACCCATAAGTGCTCCGTTCTGCTCCTAACTCAAACTGAGCCTGGTGAAACTCAGCTCAGTGCACGAACTTCGTAGCACGGGCGAGGACCCTGAAATAATTTGGGTAGATTTTTAACTCGAAATTTTGCCCTAGCAGCGCCGGTAGGCTACTCATTTTCGATTTCCAACTGCCAAGGGAATTTTTACGTGCTCAACAATACACACGGGCGTCCGATCTCACTACCCAGAGACCAGGGGAAACTTTATTACTAGAAGTCCTCGTGAAAAAAAAATCCACATCTGTGCATCTGAAGCAAGTGTCCAGCTGTCAGGCACACAAGACCAGCATTAGGTGTCATTATCAAGTACAAGCTGATGTGTTTCCTAATTCTGTCTTGCTACGATTGAATAGACTATTTCACGGTTACTTAACATAACAACAAACAGAAAAGCATTTCTATTACAAAATTTTAATGATTTTCCTTGTTTAGACAAAAGTGTAACTGGTAACACAATCTTCAAACTAAACTGAAAAAGCCCACTTGTTAGTAGCTTCAACGCGCATGCCAACTCAACCACTGCAGAAGTTTCAGGCTTTCTAACCGAAAGTTACACCCCCCCCCCCCCCCCCCCCCCCCCCCCCCCCCAAAAAAAAAACAAGTTTAAAAGGTACAGATTTTTATTAACAGTAACTGATGTGGTTTTAGTCAAGATCAATATGACAAAGAACACTAGCGTTATCAAGTTGAATTATGACACTATTCAGCAATAATTTAACACTAAGTACGGTAGGTTCACTGGTTTTGTTTCCCAGGTCAAGAAGCGCCATCTGATGACAGTAAATTCACTGCCACCGCCAAAACACAAAGGATGGTCTACAGAATAAATGCGTCATCTGGCATTAGACAACATGGACAGAGATTACAACAGAATTGTACATGGTAGAAGACCTGGAGAGAATGTAGCAAATAAAATCCCAAGGTGACATAATGGCATGGCAGCCTTACAGAATGGTGGCTTTCTCCCAAAGTGGTAATATAAAAGTAAAGGATTGCCATCCACACTCATGACATTGGACATACAGACTAATGGGCACACGATGAGGGTGATGTGATTAACTGCTGCCCAGAACATTTCCTGGTTCCCATTTTAGGCGGACACAACCTGGGCATTCAGTAAAATCTTAAAACAAAATCCTCGCCTTGACAGGGGTTCAACTGTGCAACTGAGACTCCCATGGGAATATAACCAAGTAAAATTATAGTAAAGACAAAAGACACAATGTGTTGGTATAAAGATCGTTCAATGGCCCCAAATTTCTCATCAAAATAACAGAAGAGGTGGGAAACATTCTAACCTGTAACAACTACATTAACTAAACATTGAGCTATTCTTCTCTTTCACTCCATGAAACAACACAGGAGAAAGTAACAGTTTATACTATACATATATTGCTTAAATAAAGTAGAAACATCCACAAAGCTACCTGTGTATTAATTTACCGTTTCCATACAATACATAAAAATGTGAAATGTAATGAGGGAATAGTTGCCATTTACGACTAATGCCATGTAAATGAGGAAACCTGTTCCAAGTGTGATCTACTGTACTTCATGTTGATGTAAATGACAATCTTGTCAACATGGCATTGATCTATATAACCGTAACTAGCTTTAGTTCTGAACTGTACTCCTTTCTATGCTCACAAACTGTAAAACAATGAACAGGCAAAGACATCAGGGTTAGTATGGGTAGTGATGTATGCAAGAGAACGAAAGTAAACACTGATATTTGACCTGTTATTTGATACGCTAGTAAACAAACAACAGGAGCGTATATCATCAGCGAGGACACGCAGCTCAAGCCTTCTTGATGTCCAACAGCTCCACATCGAAGATCAATGTAGCATTGGGAGGAATAGTGGCATCAGTTAAGAAAAATACCAAATCACAGCTGAAACTAAAATCACAAAATTCACTGAAGACAGCAGTTGTAATCTTTGACTGCATGTCTGGCTTGAATGAAACTGAGGAAAGAAACTGACCACATCATAGCAAATGCAGTAATACAGTAAATGTGAACTGAATATTTCACTCATGTGTTTTAAAAATAAGAAGCCATCTTATGATCATGGCCACCATTTGGCCATGATCTACCTCAAGCACCATGCTTCACCTGTGTCCATGCAATTACACCTAGGCATCCCAGAAATTATCTGAACATGTCCCACCACCACTGCCCTGGTGTTATGATGGCGATTTTATTTACCATGGCTGAGAAATATGATGTACGTATGTGTGACTGGCCGGCTTCGTGGCTTAGAGGTTATGACTTTTCTTCATAATCTCGTATACTCTCGTGGGTAACGTGATGACGGTAAGAATCAGCAGTGGTTCGAATCGTATCGGTAACTTACGGGGTATGTGAGCCGGCCGCACAGAAAGCAATGGCACACTACTGAGCGTAATCTTGTCAAGAAATCAACATACAGCTGAAAGATGCTGGTGCTGACAGCGATGTCCTGTAAAGGATTTGCAACAAAAAAAAATGTGTGACTGATGGTGTGTGGTGTACAGACAAGGTCATGTGAATACTGGTGTGTCGTCTCACATTGTGGGGTACATATATAGTTTCTTCACTACTACAGGAATCTGCTGTCTTACTAAAGCTCACAATGAACGTTATTTTAGTGAGCCATAGGGATACTGTGGTTGTTGATGCATCTGCTGACCAAGGCAGTGATCTGTGTTCAACCCCCAAACACTGGCAACACACTGTGCCAAACACTGGCAACACTCTGTGCCAAACACTGGCAACACACTGTGCCAAACACTGGCAACACACTGTGCCAAACACTGGCAACACACTGTGCCAAACACTGGCAACACACTGTGCCAAACACTGGCAACACACTGTGCCAAACAACTCTCAAATCAACCAGTCTTATAGAGTGCACACCATATATTTTCAAGAATTTTCTGGGAAGTGGTGGCAAGGACCTCATTAGGCCTTGACCTAGAATATGTGAAGGCATACACCTTATCTGGAAGGCATATGATAGGGATCTATGCTCATGTGTCAGACAAGGGTGGGACACCAGCGTATCATCTGCCAAAAGAGGAACAGACTGAACATTTTTGTCACTCCGTGCGTCCAGGCCGCCTACTAAATATGTTGGCTCTGTCACATCACAGGCTGATAGCAGGTTTCTACTTCGGGACACGCTCTCATAACTATCTGCCAGGGGGCCTGTGTGTACTGGAGGTGTGCTACACAACACTGTTACATCATTGTCAAGGATATACTCCACCAGCTCCCTCACGTCCGTAAGCATAGTCGGGGGTGATCGTCAACTTGGCTCTCTCACCCTTGCACAGCTGTAAATGAAATGACAATATTGAATATTGCACAGAAAACAATTTCAGTCTAACTGACATGACACTGGCTGTTTAAGAATTAGACAAATGTTTCAGACTGAAACATAACCCTACCCTGCAGCATGCACATGATGAGATACAGTGAAGTCTGCCAGGCAATACATTATGTAACCCTTTGTTTCTGGCTGCTGTGTTTCTTCTTCTGCGTTCATCCAGAGGTTTTTTTCCCCGGATGTGATTGCGTTGTGCCTGTTTACAGCAAAGCTGCGTTCTTGCGCCGTTAGGCAGACACATCCGACTTCTGCTGGCATTTTTTGACCGGGTTAACTATCCCGGGGCTGCTGTGTTTACATTTGTAGTAAGCTGATCCACACCTGTTCACTTAGCAAGACAGCTTAACATTTCATATCATTTTACTAGGCACTCCTTGGGGGATACATTTCATAGTTCCACATCTGATTTCCATGCTCTCACAGGCCTCCCTTACACCAAAGAAAACTGTATGTCTTTGTTTATTCAGGTAACATTCTATTATTTCTCATTGTTTGCATGGACAAAGACAGCTGAACAAACAAAGGAAACAACTAAACATAGAAATGTAAATAATTAGCAATTGTAGCAAATGTAAGCAAAATAATGTCCCACTCAAAAGTCTTGCTAAAAATAGTTGCAGATGTAAAGAAGAGAATGACAGTTCACCCAGACACATATATAAAGTCTAATTTAAAGACAACAAAAACACAAACTGTAAGGATCTCACTTACCTGCATGAAGCCTTCATCCCAACCTGGGGCGAGAGAAAGAGAAGAGGACAACAGTATCAATACTGATATATTTGTATAATGAAAGGTCAAGGATACTGTTTCACGTCTGAGGCGAGGGGGTGGGGTAGGGGGAAATTGGATACATGGTGCCAGCTCTATCTGGTACCAGTTTTATAAATTGGGCAGATCTAGGAACACAGATCAGTGGCGGGAAACATCCCCTGAGTGGGTATCAAACACATTACAATAGCCCTGACAAATTATTTGTGAATACATAAATATAACATTGCCAGCTAATATTATGTGATAAATACAACTACAAGAACAATTGCTATAGCAATTTTTTGTGCGCTCGCATGCTTTGAAATCAAGTGTAGTCCATTCACACTATTTATAGTAGTGATGGACTGAATTTTGCATGTGCATTAGCTTTCCCTATTAACAGTGCCCCTCGCCATCAGGCGAACCCACTCCAACTTCAGAGGCACAGACAGGTCAACATTTTAGATTAGCTGTCTGGTGAACTGCTTACCCTGGCAGTTTAAGAACAAGCGTTCTTACCCATTGGGCCATGAGGACCTGCGCTATAGTGGTTTCATACACACCAACAATGTTAATACAGGACCTCTGGCTGCCCCAGTCGCCATGGGTTGAATCCACACCAGGGCAGATTTACATACGGATCTGGGCTGCCAGGTCAACTCAAGCCAAACATGAGTACCAGAAAATGTCTTGGGAAGCAAGGCAGCCAACACGACACTGACAAACATCAGCCACTGAGTGTTCACTGGTCTACAGAATTATGGGTCGAGTACCACCACATGTCCAATTGGCATCAAGGGATACATATATATATTCCCCCTCCCCCTTGCTTTGAACTCAAGCGTTGCCCATACACACTACTTCTAGTAGTGATAGACTGAATTTTTCATGTGAATCAGCTTTCCCTATTAACAGTGTTCCTCGCCATCAGGCAAACCAAACCCACTCCGACTTCAGAGGCACTTGTAATTTACATCCTCAAGTCAAGGACGGTGGGTTAACATTTTTGTCCAACTGTCCAGTGTAGGGGCTGAACCTCTTACTTTGGCATCAGCACACCGGATGTTTAAGAATATGTGTTCTTATCCAATCGGCCATACACAGAAGCCTTATTTTTAAACATAAGGGTATGTATATCAAAGGCTTCGCCTGGTTCTAACCTCAGCCTCTATTGCTTCCCTTCCTTAACACACTGGAGATTTCACCACATATTTATTCTCTTATGGTAATTAAATCTTTAAACATGACACGTGTTAACAATAACTGTGAATACATTACTTAACAGACATCTCAGAATTTAAATTCAACGACAGATGTTATTTTGAATGTGTATTTATCTGGCAATAAAATGTGCTGCATTATTGTATGAGAACATGCCACAACAGGCTGATACTGAAATTGGGCGTATTTGTTCAAGGAGAGTCATGTGACCACCCCATGGTAGCTGTAATATTTCACTATTTTGTGAACGCAGGACAAACAAAGGCCGTCAATACAGAGGCAGGAGTGTCATAGTTCATGACAATATGTGGTGAGGTGACTATCTCCTTTTCTTATCCTCATGAGATGTCCATCTTGGATAAGGTTGATTGTCGTGTGCACAACGCAAATGGAGACATAGCTCTACACCCAGTCAGTGAAATTCTATAATCAGGGCATCAGACTGGCAAAGAAGAAAGAGCATCTCTAGGGGTGAATTCATGGACGACAACTAGTCCCCACCAATTCAGGTCAAGTGCAATGACTACTACTAGGTGGATGCGTGGCCTCGAGGTATGGTGTCTGCCTCGAGTGCTGGAGGTCCCGGGTTCAAGCCCCGGGATTTTTTTCACGTGGACTTCTAGTAATAAAATTTCCCCTGGTCTCTGGGTAGTGAGATCGGACGCCCGTGTGTATTGTTGCACACGTAAAAAATCCCTTGGCAGTTGGAAATCGAAAAAGAGTAGCCTAACGGCACTGCCCGGGCAAAATTTCGAGTTAAAAATCTACCCAAAGTCTTTCAGGATCCTCGCCGGTGATACGGAGTTCGTGCACTGAGTTGAGTTTCTCCAAACTCAGGTTTGAGTTAGGAGGAGAATGGAGCACTTATGGGTTATACCTGTGTGCCATGATGTTGATCCAACGACTAAACTAAACTACTACAGTGCAACACTTTTCGACCACTTCTTGTCTAGCTTCTCAAGGCCTGCAGATATTGTATAAATACACCTACTGATATTCTAAATCCGCTGCTGCCACATCAGCAATGTTCATGGTATCTTTGCCAGAAATGGTATCCAATTCAACCAGAAATTACTTCCTTTGATCATCCCAAGAAGTAAATTCTCATCCGTTAAGTTGTATATGAAACACTATGAACTACTGTATTGAGAGTTTTTCCTGAATGTGACAAGGTGATGAGACGTGCGCCAATGCTCCAAGCAAAATAGCACGACTGACTGGCATAAAAACCATCAAAAGTAGATGACATTCTGAAAACATGCAATAGTTACTCCTTTCATTAAAACAAATCAAAAACATTTCTGCGTACCTTTAATGACCTGACCCACTCCTATCTTGGTCTGAAAGGTCTTGCCGCGATCTCTTGAGGAGTCAAATTTCTTCCCATTTGTCAATGTACCTATCATAACATAATTACAACTTTATATATAAATGTTTAATATTTTCACGGATAAACATTCACCTTTAGTTATGTTCACACTCAAGACAAACATGTAAGTAGTATTCTATATAAGCAGTGGCATTGTCAAACATCATATTTAGCTACATCACTTTATATACAACAAATGCACTGAGAACAGACACACACATCCCTCTTCCTAATAAACATGACATTTACACTTACACACGTTTATCCCTAAGCTTCCAAACTGTATACTCTAGGCAACCTAATGCTATTAATTTCTGTAAGATGCCACTCCCCCCCCCCCCCCCCCTTTTTTGTTTTTGCTGGCTCCTTCCATAGCAAGTCTATCGGACTTCTCATGTCCCATTAGGTCAATGATCAGGAATCCAATGCAATTCCATCCTGACAGATTGTGATGCTCAAAGAGATGACTGCATTCATACAGTTTTTTTTTTCCCTGTACCCCCAAGAGGGGCAAAACATCACAGTTCATTGCCACAAATAACACAATTGGCAAGTTTTCACCAGTAACATCCAAACATGCTGGACACATAGTGAATGTGTCAAACAAAACAATACATAAAATAGTAAATTGTAAACAAAACATGAAATAAGAAAAGTTTGGTTAAACATAAAATATATCCACGAGCACACATTTCAGTGAGGGATAAATCTTGAAATATTTTGTTTTAATAAAACATAAAATGGCACAATTGGGTAACACATGCCCTAGAGATGTAAAAAAAAAAAAAACAGTAAACTATATTTCCAGACTAGAAATACTAAATTCTAAAATATCTATTCCCAATTTCATTGTAAAAAGAACTGCACACATCTAATATTGCAGCAGTCCGTTCATGTGTGCACATCTGTACGTATTACAAAGTTGTACAACAGAAGCATGTACCATGGCTAAAGTCAAGAAATTCCCCATTGTATTTTCTGTGCTCTAAAATTGTGTGACTGACTGAATCAATTAAAGGCATAATTGATAATAGGCAATAAGTTCAGAAACTATTACTTCAACATTTCTTACAGCCAGTTCCAAACAACAATGGACAATACAAAATTCAGTATATAATATGTGCTAATTAATATCATCTCACCTGTGTAGTGAACAATAACGGTGTCACCTTTCTTGGGATATGTCTTGCCTAAAAATAATACAACAAAATGTAAATATATGTTCAAATAAATGAGAACCTGAACATAAAACCTACGGTAAAATAAGCAAATAGCATGTTTGTGTGTCTCTTTCTAGTGGTCTAGTTTCTTTTAGGCTGA
Organism: Cepaea nemoralis; assembly: GCA_014155875.1. Lineage (NCBI taxonomy): Eukaryota > Metazoa > Mollusca > Gastropoda > Stylommatophora > Helicidae > Cepaea > Cepaea nemoralis. Next base: position 69,105 of record JACEFZ010006918.1, on the reverse strand, counting down.
TTATTACAAGAATATCGTACGTAACATGTGTACGTAGTTATGGGGTAGTCAACGCAGTGTCACAAACCCAAAATACTGGATTTAAAGCCAGCAATAGGCAATTTGGGAGCAGATCGCTTTGCACTGATATTCACAATCTATATATATAAAAGAGAATGTTTGTGTGTGTCTTTGTGTGTCTCTTATGCGTTCGCAAACGGTCCATGCGATTGAGATGAAATTTTCTACAGATGATCTCATTCCCGCCAAGCCAACTGGCATAGTTTGTTAGTTTAAAAACAGTTATTTACGTATTAAATTGAATTTAATTAAAATATTGCAAGGGGGCTTAACTTAAGAAAAGTTATATCAAGGGACATAAATTTTAGTAGCATGTAGTATTATGTAATTTAAATCGTAGTTTTCTTAAGTTTCATAAAATGTTTAAAGTAGTTATCTACACTCATATGCGTTATAATTTAATGATAAAATCTTTAAGGCATTTTCAGTTTTCATAAAAATAATGCATCTATTTTAAATACGTGAACATTTTATTACCCAATTTTCCCGCAACGGGAAAGGGCCGTCGTAATAATAATGGATCTATTTTAGATACATGAAAATTTTCGAACCCATTTTTCCGGGAACGGGCTGTTTAAATACGGGAAAATTTTCGAACCCATTTTCCCCGCAACGGGAACAAGAATGGGCCGTCGTAAAAATAATGGATCTATTTTAGATACGTAAAATTTTTGAAACTATTTTTCCCTCAGCGGGAACGGGAAAGAACCGAATATAGATAGATCCAGAGGCTGGGTCAGCTAGTGATAATATAAGAGATCAGCGTTCAGATAGCAATCCAAACAACAAAAAATGTCTAGAAAATCAAAACAGGTAATAAATGCTGGAGTTCCCTGGGAATGTTAACCTGGTCAACAAACACCCACAGAAGTCAGATGTGTCGGCCTAAAGGCGCAGTATCGTAGCTCCGCTGTAAACAGCCACGTTGCAATCACATCTGAAAAGACTCTGGATGAACGCAGAAGAAGAAAAGCTGGAGTTGACTGTATTGTCCAGTATAAGACACAACACACAACTTTCTGTTGTAGCTTGACTAGTCTGCCATTCATTATTAGTTTTCACGACATGGCCAACCAGTATACCTTCACCCTATATCTGATGGGAAACAGGAATCTATCTTATTATACCAAGCCACTGAATAAAGACTGATCTCACCAGATCTGTGTGATAAATGTCTTGTGCCCTTGACAAAATGTTCAATTCTCAGCTGGTGGTGCCCCACCTCACTCCCTTCTCTCACTCTGAACAAGGAAACAGATTCCCAAGTGTCCTTGAAGTCATCTGTTTGTCCCGCCCCTCGCAGTATTGACCTGACATTTATGGGAGAGTTTATTCGCAGGGCCCTGCGAATAGACGCTTTGTTTATTCGCAGGGCCCTACACCGGGAATAATCACGTGACCAGCACATAGGGCCCTGCGAATAGACGCTTTGTTTATTCGATTTTTGACTGACTAGTGACTGCTTTCGACTGACTGGCCTCATGAATTAACAAATAAACAAGGAAATGCTACGCATATAAATAAAGTGCAGGAAAACCTGGTATATGTGAAGAGGGTTGAAAAGAGAGAAGAGAGAGATAGATAATGAAGATAGTGTGCGAGACAGAAATATGAGAAAGATGTGTTGAAAGACATAAAAAAGTGATAAAGACAAGAAAGAGAGAGAGGGGGGGGGGGGGAGGGAGATAGAGAAGAAGAGAGAGAGAGAGATGTCTGTATGCCTCTCTATATGTCTGCCTACCTGCCTACTTAACCACTTTCGTGTCTAACTACCCACCTACCTAACCAACTATGAATATTACAAAGAATTATCGCCGAAGCAACGGAGTACGTGCTTTGTGCTCGATACTTTTGACAACAGCCAGCGGGGAGAGAATGAAGCGGAGGAGAAGAGGTAGGGGAGAGGGGGGGGAAGGAAAAGGAAGAAGAGGGCTGGAGCCAGAAGGGGTAGAAGGAAAACGGATCGTTTGGGATTCAAAAATGTGTGGGTTGGGTATTGGAATTGCCGTAGTGCAAAGCAACGAGGACCAATACTGGAGAAACTGGTACTAACTAAATTACACTCACTTTAAACAATATAATTCTAAATACCCAAAGAGATGAAGGATTGACTTTCACCCAATGAATTGCTGAAAAATTAAAAAAAACATTGCCCGGCAAGGAAACGAACGATTGACATTTGACTTTCATCCAATTAATTGCTGAACAAATGTCCGGCAAGGAAACGAACCTCCAGCTTCCGCCCGTGTGGCGGGGATGCTATCAACTATGCCACTGACGACACGTTTTCCAATCAACGAAAATGTATAATATAGCCGCAAACTTACGTTAAAGCACGTGACCAGCCGTGCCCTGCGAATAGACACTTCCGACATTTATACTTATACGTTTATCCCAACAGAGTGACTATACAAACAATTTTGTGAATAGTACGAGACGCTATACACAAAAATTTGTGGCTGGTCACATGATTATTCGGCTGGTCATGTGATGTCTACTTCCTTTTGACTACATGATTAATGTTTGTGGAACTATCATTGTGTTCTCGGTAGTGTAGTGGTTAGTATCTCCGCCTGTCACGCGGGAGACGGGTTCGACTTCCCGCCACCAATTTTGTTTTAAATTTTTTAATCAATCAATTAGGTGCCGTCTCCACAATGAAGGTTGGCTGCAATGGATCTAGAACACTGTCTGTATCTTGCCTTGACTGTATATTCTGTCAGGCTGATGTTCGTCCATCTCTTGATGTTAACTGTTATCTTCCCACTTGTATCGTTGTCTACCTCTTGCTCGCTTGCCCACAACCTTGCCCTCCAGTATGGTTTTTATAAGAATATCATGTCTTTTAACATGGCCGAAGTATTTCACTTGCCTCCTCTTTCTTTCATCCATCAACTCTCTCTTCTTCTTCTTCTTTTCGTTCATCCGGAGTTTTTTTTCAGATGTCATTGCGGTGTGTCTGTTATGCGCCCTTGGGCCTAAACCCGTAGGCCAACACATCGACTTTAGCGTGCTTTTTTTGTCCAGGTAGCATTCCTGGGAGACTCACTTTTGTGGTGCCATCTACAACCATGCTGGCCAAGTTGGAACGGTCGAAGACAACGGTCATCCCTCAAAGGAAGGCAGGGACAGTCCATAGCATTTTCCGCCATCCAAGGTTGCTTCCATAGTTGCAGGGCCGACACATAACGCCCTGGATCTGGGCTCACCGAGGGAAATCGTCACGTCCTGCTCATGGCTGCTTTAAATCCTCACTTCAATATATTGGTCATTTCATTTTCCCCGGGCCATTCCCGCACAAACCAGACAGGTTTGCAGACGGCATCCACTCAGCGAGTTTTCGGACATGTGCTTGTCGTTGCGCCCATCAGAGCTGTTCCAGGCACGACAGACATTCGGAAACTACCTAGTCAGAGCTGTTCCGAACAAGAGCGGCATTCGGAAACTAGGTAGTCAGAGCTGTTCCTAGCACGAGAGACATTCGGGCGAGACATTTCACTCGGACGTAATTGCGTAGTGTCAATTTTTAGTTTGCCACCCGTAGGACGACACTTCCGACTTCTGGCGGGCATTTTTTAGTGAGGTTAGCCTTCCTCTGGTTTCGAGACACGTTAGACTGTTGTAATGTCACCCACATCTCAGCTGGTCAAGATAGAACGATCAACGATATCGCGGTCGGCCCTCAAGGGAAGGCAGGGGCAGACCATGGGCATTATCTCACTATCCGAGGAGGCTTCCATAATTGCAGAGCCGGCACATATTGCTCTGAGACTGGGCTCACCCAAGGAGTTTCCACGTCCTGCTCATGGCTGCTTTAGTTCCTCACTTCCATGTGTTGGGCATCCCACTTGCCACTGATCGCTCAAGCACACACCAGGAGCGGTCAGATTGCGAGCGACATCCACTCGGTAAGCTTTTGCTTGTGACTTCAACCCACGCAATAGGTTCGCTCGCCGTGCGTTCCATTTTGCGTTGTTGAGACGTTCTTTCACTTTTGTCTACACTCTCTATGAGTTAGACACAGAGTTTCCGTAACCATGCCCTTCGACTGGGGCACTTTTCTGACTTTTTTGTACTCGCTCACGAGGTAGGCTACATGTGCTGCCGGCTCAGCACCTTACCTTCGTGCAGCAGTGAACGAGAAACGGTCAGGCCCTCTCATCCGGGAATCCCTCATATCCCCCAGCTGAGAGCCTTCGAACATATATCAGACCTGAGCATGTAGCTTGCTCAGTATCATGTTTCTATTTTCCGGTAGACGGGTATCGGCCTGGCTCTCAGATCCGAGGGTTTGTGGCTTAGAGGCGTTCAGCCACAGCCCTCGACAGGGAGCCTTAAGAGTTTTGTCCGGACCAAGAAATTCTGCCTTTGTGCACCTGATTTAAATTTTGACTGCTATCCTCAGTCTATGCCTGCAGAGCAGCAGGTTGTGTCTCTCTTAGTCTGGTCCCCATCCCATAAGCTGTCCGATATGTAATTTTTCACCCATCGGCAAGCAAATGGGGTCGATGGGACACGCAAGCTCCCCCACCACGTCAAGGTGGAGACACATCGGGGGAGCAACTCTCTCTTCATTCCTAGTTATTCTAGAACCTCTGCATTTGATTGTTTTTGTTTCCATGAAATATGACATATTCGTCTGTATATCCACATCTCCAGGGTTTCTAAGCTACTTTCTAGTCGCTTGTTTTAGGAACTAAAATATATATCACTGTACGTAGTGTGTCCTTGTCGACAAATAGTGTCTTTGTGAGGTTTGAAGAAAAAGAACTTGCAAAAAAAAAAAAGACAGACAAGAAGAGAGAATAATAGTCTTCTTCAAATTTTTGTGAATAGGGGCTCGTACTATTCACAAAATTGTGTGCCAAATAACCACGTGACCAGCCACAAATTTTTTTGTATAGGGGCTCGTACTATTCACAACATTTTTTGAATAGGGGCTCCCTTATCCCAAAGCTTCTAAACTGTCTACTCTAGGCAACCCAATGATGCCTGGCCTGTCATACGGTCAATTGCCCTTCCTTCCCAGCATGATTATCACCATGTCTGCCAACCAGCCAGCTCGCTCATTACCTTCCTTGCATGACTATTCACCATGTCTGCCAACCAGCCAGCTCGCTCATTACCTTCCTTGCATGATTATTCACCATGTCTGCCAACTAGCCAGCTCGCTCATGACCTTCCCTGCATGATTATCACCACGTCTGCCACCCAGCCGGCTCATTACCTTCCCAGCATGATTATTCACCATGTCTGCCAGCAGGCCGGCTCGATCATTACATTCTCTGCATGGTTATCACGTCTGCCAACCAGTCGGCTCGATCATTACATTCCCTGCATGATTATCACCATGTCTGCCAACCAGTCGGCTCAATCATTACCTTCCTGGCCTGAAAGGTCAGGCACACAAATGAAAGCTGGACTAATAGTGATGTGCTCCGTGAGTTGAGCTGCTAATGGTCATATGAGGACAGTTAGTTGCATATCCTATACAGGACATCGCAGTCAGCCCAACATGTTTTGGCTGTTTGTGATCTCTTGGCAAGTTTACGTTCAGTAGTTTGCAATTGCTTTCTAAATTAGCGGTACCCATACCATTTCATAAAAAAACAAAGCAAGGCGGCCTGCTGCCAAATCGCCTGCAGCTGTGTTTCGAAAGTGGTATGTGGGATTATGAACTACGTCAGTAACCCTTTTGCCACAGAGCCAGTAAGAGGACAGTCTGCAACTTATTGAGCATAATCATCAAGTGCCACGCCAGCTGACGTAGGTGTTCATGTCTCTCCACAGATCCCAGTCTTTGGTGTTCTGGATCAACTCTGCTGCTGATATTCCTCCATGCCACCGTCTCAATTCATCCAGCATCATTTCTCTTGGTCGGCCTCTGCCTCTCTTCCCCTCGATCTTTCCAGTCATCACCATGTTCTCAAATGCATCTCTTCTCATCATGTGAGCAAAGAAAGATGTCTCTTTCTTATTGATGTACGTGTCCTAGTTTCATTAGCCTCTGTCAGGCAATTGCCAAGGAATTCGTAACATTCGTATTAGGAATGTTACAAAGCATGTTCATGTATATTATATATGTTAATAAATTATTGTTCCCAACTTTTACTATCAACAGCCTCAGCATTATAACCAAAAATTTAATTTCTGGAATGTAATGCTTGGTCGCCGGTTTCCATGGCGAAGAGGTTATGGACGCGGTTTGTAATTCTGCTTACCCGCGTTCGAAACAGCTGCACGCAATTTGGCAGCAGACAGGGTTTTAATGTGTTGGTATGGCAGCCGGTTGTTCAGAAAGCAATGGTACACTACTGAATTTAAACTTGTCAAAAGATCACAACAGCAGTAAAATGCTGGTGTTGACAGCGATGTCCTGTAAAGGATATACACACACAAAAACAAAGTGATTATAAACAAACATTTGTGAATAATGCATGAGATATTCACAAACGGCTGGTCACGTGACATGTTTGACTACATAATTATTGATTGTGGAACTATGATTGCGTATCCTCGGTAGTGTAGTGGTTAGTATCTCCGCCTGTCACGCGGAAGACTGGGGTTCGACTCCCCGCTGAGGCTTTTTTTTAAATGTGGGTTCGACTGCCCGCCGGGGAGGCAATTTTTTTTTTAATTTTTAATAAAATATATTAAACATTACGAACTAAAATATAGAACTGAGAAGCTTGTGAATAAAATGTGCTCTATAGATCTGCGGAAGCTGCCGGGGGGTGGGGACGCATCCTCCAGGCAGCGACGGAATGATCGATTGTCGGAATCGATGGATCCAACAGATGTTTTTGTTTAATGTGAATTTTATTTGCCAAATAAATTATCACTGTACGTAGTGTGTATCCTTGACAAATGTCTTTGTGAGGTTTGAAGCTGGAGCTACTGAGTTTGTTCTCTGTGTAACGCTTTCGGCAGAATTGTCTTCTCACCTGTTAAACCTTGTAACCGTGTCGCTGGCACCCAGCCCACCAGACATATATCGTCTTAGTGAGGTTTGAAGAAAAAGAACTTGCAAACAAAAGACAGACAAGAAGAGAGAATAAAAGTCTTCTGAAGCCAATTGTCGGCAGGTAGTAAATGTCAATTGTCGGCGGTAGTAAATGTCACGTGACCAGCTGTTTGTGAATAATGTACGTCGTACATTAGGTACGAGACATTATTAACAAAAGTTTGTTCATATAAAGTCTCAAAAAAAAAAAAAAACTGCTTGGTCAATGCTCAGATCAATGCATTTTTAAGGTTAAAAACACAAAATTGAAACATACAACTGCAAATTCAAATAGCTTCCCCCCGGGAAGGTTAACCCGGTCAACAAATGCCCGCAGAAGTCGGATGTGTCGGCCTAACGGCGCAAGAACGCAGCTCTGCTGTAAACAGGCACAACGCAATCACATCCGGAAAGAAAACTCCGGATGAACGCAGAAGAAGAAGAAATAGCTTCCTACTTCCTCCATGCCATAACACGCCATTTTTTTTTTTTGGGGGGGGGGGGGGGGGGGGGGGGGGGTACTGGCTTCTTCAAAGAAGCAACAGAAAATTACCAGTTGACTGGTTTGTTCATCATTAAGAGCCCTGAAATAGTTTGGGTGCGAGCACCCTTTATGATCAATGTAACAAGCGTGTTTGTGGTAATCCTAAATTACTAACTACTGACCTCTAGACCAGAGACTGCATGCAGATTAAAGAATTTAATAAGTTAGGAACCAGAGAAGAACACGCGACTTGGACTGGTCGTTTTAATATTTATGTTCGAGAATGTATGCTTCTCCCATTATGGTATGCTGTGCTTGCTTTCAAGTGTATAAATACTATTTACATCAATTAAAATTAGCTGAGACAGTTTTCATTCCAAATAAGGATGCAGATTTCATAAACCCATGCGGCATTAGTGAACCGAGACTGCCAACTCATCGTGCTTGCCGTCCAAAAATTACATTCATACAGGACAGGCGTGGAAAACGTCTTAATAACTGAATAAAATTTCTATGCGAGAAAAAGTACACACTTTAAGGTTAATAACACATTATTACCATCGCCTGGGGTGAGACTTTCAATTTCAACTCCCATGGTGGATAGAAAACCGGCTGCAAGCGAAAATTATAAATTAACAACGGTCGACCGTCCTCTCGATGCGCTGAGGCTAAAAATAGAACCAGCAGACGCAACCGATTTGCCAGGTTACAGCTTTCAAGAAAGCTAAATGAATATTTGAAACAAATTTGAAATAATGGGGAAGTTTTTCGAATTAAATTATGCAAATTAAATTAATTAATGAATTAACACTAAATTTGTCAAATCTAATTGATTGCCGACATTGCTACTAGTATATGATCCACTATTTTGTGTAAAATTAATATGTTTTTTCTTTAAATAATAATTAATCCAAAGATAAATTTAATTGTATATAAATTATAAATAACAAATATATGTGTGTTTTCTTATTCTCATGAAAGCATCTAAAAGTTGTCGATTGATTCTTGTGATTTGGCACAAGAAATAAATCATTTTAAATGCATAGCGTTACTTGTCATGATTATAATACAAATATAGACAAAGCATTGTTGTTTTTTTAATAGACAAAGCGGATAAACTGGAAATAAACTTGAGAACGGCATTGACTTAGTAGAGCCAGCCTGGCAGTTCAGCACTAGCTCGGCTTGGGTTAGCTGTCTTCGTACGGGAACGGCAGCTGAACTTCCGTTGAACTTCGATCTAAAGCTGCAACCTTCTCGTCGATTTTTAATGGGTCACCAGAATCATTTGGGTCTCCGCCATTTCAGTCTGTTATGTGTATCTTCAAATTTTCTTCAGTCTTTTTCTAGCAGTTTGTTGTATGAAGGTCATTCATCATAGCCCGTATTACTGGGACTCTTAATTCATTCATTCATTCAGTAGCAGGTCCTTTGCAGAACCTCGCTCCCATAACAACCTTCCGGAAAACCTCTCGATCATAAGCAAGATGTCCCGCGTCTGATACACCCATCTGGAGATCATCCGCAACATCCTGCACCCATCTTCTCTTTGGCCTTCCTCTTCCTCTCTTCCCAGGCCTCCACCTCTCTGCAATACCCTCCATTATTGTTCTCTCCAAACTTTCGTGACGTTTCAAGTGACCAAAATATTTCAATTTTCTTTGTGTTATCTTCTTTAAAAGCCAACCTTCTTCAATATTCAACTCTTGAAGTATGGATGCATTTGTTCTTTTCTTAATGGGAGAGAATAATAGTAACACTGACCAGCCGTATAGTGAAGGGAGTGTTGGATTTGGGGCTGGCCTCCCCATTGCTTAGAAAAACTTTAGCTGCAAAATCAAACCAACGATGAACAAGTCTTAAGATAAGTTTAAAAAAAAGGATAACCACTAGAATAGGTAGGATGCCATGCGAAAAAGTTACAAGGCTTTCAGATCACAGATTCACTCAGGGAAATGTCCAGAATTAGCACCTTGAACTAGTTATGATTCTTAGAACTATGTATGAATTGGGAAAGACAGCACAGGTGCTGGATGTGACGAAATGTTATGAGATTAGAATTTTGGGATTATCCTAAACATGGTAGAACAATGCAGACAAAAAGCTTCTAAGCACAAGTGAAATCGGCATGTTTTCAGGCCATATCCAAGAAAATGCACCTTCCGCAAGCGACCAGAGTGAAGGGGAGACGCTAAAGAGTCTAAGAAAGCACTAATGGCACGGGGAGTGGTTATTTCGAGAATAACACCAGCAACATTTCGAACCAAAAAAAAAAAGGAAACATTAACGTAATCCGTTGATACACTCCCACTATAGAGAAGATTGTAATTTATTCTGTTGTGACGCTTACTCGCTTTGAACTCAGGCATAGTCCATACACCCCGGGAAGGTTAACCCGGTCAACAAATGCCCGCAGAAGTCGGATGTGTTGGCCTAACGGCGCAAGAACGCAGCTCTGCTGTAAACAGGCACAACGCAATCACGTCCGGAAAAAAACAACCTCCGGATGAACGCAGACGAAGAAGAAGTCCATACACGGCTCTTCTGGTAGCACTGAATTGAATTTTGCGAGTGGATTAGCTTTCTCTATTACCAGTGTCCCTCGCCATCAGGTGAATCCACAACGACTTCGGAGGTACTTGTAATTTACGTCCCCAAGTCAAGACAAGAAGTCAGAATTTTAATCCAATTGATCGGGTGTAGGGGTTGAATCCCCTATCTCAGCATCGGCATACCGGATGCTTAAGAACAAATGCTCTTATCCATTTGGCCATGCTGACCTTAAGAATGTAATAATCGAGGAGAAACTGTGTATGGCACTCCAGAGAATGATGGGTAATCAAAGAAATGGAAACATCAAACTTTTTTATAGGTGACATGACTGAAAGATAGAATTATATAATATGGGCTTTGAAGAGATCACAGGGAGACAATGAGGGGATGTAGTGAGCTAAAAAGAACAGTTATTCACCAATTTCTGCGCAGTAAATCAACACGTCAAAGGTGGAAGTATATTTCCACATGACAGGATACATGGAGTAAAGTGGTATTCACCGGACCACAAAACAGAAAAATAAGCAAACAAAGCTCGTCAAGCTAGTATTGAATGGGTTTCCGGGATGGTTAACCCGGTCAACAAATGCGCGCAGAAGTCGGATGTGTCGGCCTAACGGCGCAAGAACGCAGCTCTGCTGTAAACAGGCACAACGCAATCACGTCAAAAAAAAAAAAAAAAAAACTCCGGATGAACGCAACAGAAGAAGAAGTATTGAATGGGTTAAAAAAAAAAAAAACTGCATCCTGAAAAGAATCCAAACTGTTTAGAACGACACACAGGCTGGGATAATTCAAACAAAGAGCGAGGCAAAGAATGACAATCATGGAAAAGCGCGTTAGGAAAACATGGGGAACAGAAGAGAAAACTCTTGACATAGACAAAGATATTGAAACCTACAGCCCCCTCTGCCGTGCGTCCACCTTGACGAGGTAGAGGGGCTTGAGCGTTCCAATGACCCCAAGAGCTATGCCGACGGTAGCACAGCTACTGGTAGGGTCACCCATGTCGGACAGGTCAAGGGAGAGGGACCAGACGAAGTGACGCACAAACCTGCTGCCTTGTAGGTAGACTGGGGACAGTCAAAGGCTAGGGAAAGCATCCCGAACAAATGCTTGTCGAAATCGGATGTACTGAGCCACAGGCTTGACAAAGAAGTGCAACGTAACTTTATCATTTCATGATGCCACAGATGAAAATTAATCGTTATGGTGCTAATCCCGTGAAGTCCCATCAGGCGGTGATAGTGCCGGGCCCCCTGCCTCGAGGGGGTCCACCCATGACTACTGGTGGTCACCTTCCCCTGTGCTGTGGAGTCAAGGCACAGAGGAGTAGGTTAAGAGCTATTGACCAAACACCCCGGACACTCAACATACTACAATGGAATGCAGAAGGAGTTTATAACAAGAAAGCCTCCCTAACACAGCGTCTTCATAAAGATAGAATAGATGTGGCATGCATTCAAGAGACACACCTCAACGCCAATCGCACATTTTCAGTCGAGGGATATCAGGCCACACGTTTCGACCGCGAAGGACACAAAGGAGGAGTTGTAATACTTACACGAAATACAATACCTTGCAGCGAAGTATCTGTGATCTCTGACAACCAAACGGAAATTATAGGTGTTGATATAATGATAAAGGATGTGAAAATAAGAATTTACAATCTGTATAGCCCGGCAGATAAGGATCTTACACTCTCAAACATGGAAATAACTGACACAAATTGCATTGTTGTCGGAGACTTTAATAGCCGTTCAGAAAGATGGGGATACCCAGATACTGACAAAAGAGGAGATGAAGTGGAGGACTGGGAAATAGACTCAAATCTCCATCTACTTAACAAAGCGGATGACACACCGAGCTTCTACTCCAGAAGATGGATTACCACTTCTACTCCAGACTTAGCTTTCTGCACAGGAGACATCCTCCACAAAATCGATCGCCATGTGCTGGACCAATTAGCAGGTAGTGACCACAGACCAATCAAGCTTGTAATAAATATGGAGTATGTTCCACAGGAGCAAAAGCCTTTGCCCCGTTGGAATTACAAACGAGCAGATTGGGACAGATTTGCCATACTAACAGACAAATATTGTGAAAACGTAAATACACGATATGGCAACATGAAGCAAATGGTGGAAAGTCTAAACAGAGCAATAATACAGGCGGCCACTGAGTCTATTCCAAGAGGAGCAAGGAAAAATTACAAACCATACTGGACTGAAGAACTACAATTTTTGGAGGACAAAGTTGAAGATGCTAGGAAGACCGCAGAGAGAGAACAAACAACTGAAGCGAACATCTCTCTCAAAGCCATCTCAGCAAAATATAAAAGAACAGTAAATCAAACAACAAGAGATTGTTGGAGGAAAAAAACAGAAAACCTGAATTTTGACAGGGATGGAAACAAACTATGGAAACTAGTGAAAGCCATGAACAATGAAGGACCTAGAAACAAACAAATAACAATTAAACAAGGAAATGCCTTGCTTACAGGAAAAAAGGCTGCAAATGCACTAATGGAACACTTATGCCAGTGCAAACCACATTGATATTACAGCCGAAAAGAAGAAAGCAATCAAAGATAAACAGATACATCATACATATACAGAGACAGCAGCAGAATATATGATGGCAAATCTAACAATGGAAGAAATGGAACAGGCAATGAATACCCTAAAAAAGAAGACATCACCAGGAAAGGATGGAATCACAAATGAAATGCTAATAGGACTAGGCACTAAGGCAAAAAAGAAACTACTAGCAGTCCTAAATTACAGCTGGAAGAGGGGAATAGTCCCACAGGCATGGAAGGAAGCTATACTAATACCAGTCCCAAAGAAAGGAAAAGACCTGGAAGAACCAAATGGCTATCGACCTATCAGTCTTCTTAGCTGTGTAGGAAAATTAATGGAACGCATTATCAATGGCAGGCTAACATGGCATCTGGAAGAAAACCAACTCTTAACACCTCACCAAGCAGGATTCAGAAAGTACAGATCTACTGAAGATCAAATAACCTATATAGCTCAGGAAATAGAGGATGCCTTCCAAGAGAAAAAGCACACACTAGCAGTCTGGATAGATTTAGAAAAAGCATTTGATAAAGTATGGAAGGAAGGACTGAAAGTAAAACTGCAAAAAATGCATGTTTGCGGGAAAATGTACAAATGGATCAGCCACTACCTTGAGAACAGAACTGCCAGGACAAAAGTACAAGGACAAACCAGCAAAATGATGCTGTTGGAGCAAGGTGTCCCCCAAGGAGGAGTTCTTTCACCAACATTATTCCTAGCATATATAAACGACATCACGGAAAATTTTCCAGCCAGAGTACACACATCATCCTTTGCAGATGACCTAGCCATATGGACATCTGAAGAATATATTAGTACAGCTAACAGCAGAATACAGCAAGCCCTATTAGCGCTAGAGGACTGGTCAAAATCATGGCTAGTGAAGATAAGTGAGGAGAAAACAACATGCACAGTGTTCTCCCTCTCAACTAAAACTCAGCAACCTAAGCTGGTATTGAATGGAAAAATATTGCGCCATGAAGAAAATCCAAACTATCTAGGAGTCACCTTTGATCGTCGCCTGACATGGAAGACACAGGTTGAGAAAAATCGAACAAGAGCAAGGCAAAGAATGGCAATCATGAAAAAGCTTGCTGGTACAACATGGGGAGCAGATGAGAAAGTTCTCAAGAAGTTATATACTGGGCGGGTGAGGCCAGTACTGGAATATGGCATTGCAGCTTGGGCAACAGCAGCTAAGTCAAACTTTAACAAAATAAGTAGAGTCCAAAATCAAGGAATGCGAATCATAACTGGAAGCCTGAAGACAACGCCTATTAATGAATTAGAAAAGATCACTTGTTTACAACCAATGCAGGATAGAAGAGATAGCAGAGCCCAGCAACAAGCAGAAAAATTTAGAAGATTGACAGACCACCCTATGTACAACAGATTTAATGGTTTTGGAAAGGGAAGACTGAAGCGTAGCAACTTTGTAGAAACTGCAAAACGAAGGATTAGGTCAGATCCTATTCTTAACATATCAACAGTCAAGCCCATACACAATGCACACAAGTTCCCAGCTTGGAGACAGCAAGCAACTGCCTGAGATGATAGAAAACATTCCTGGTATTGAGAAAAAGAACACTCAGCATGAAACCGAAAGAAGAGAAATAACCCTAAACTACATAAAAGAACATTACCCAAGCAGCAATTGGACCCATGCATATACAGATGGATCAGCCAAAAATTCAATAGAGAATGGAGGAGGAGGAATTCTCCTAAATTTAAAAAATGGAGCGAAAAAAAACACATTCAATGGCAACTGGAAAATTTTCAAGTAACTTCAAAGCGGAGGTAGAGGCTCTGAAAACTGCAGCAGAAATGCTCCTGATGGAGGAAAATAAAGAGAAGCAAATAGCTATCTTCACAGATGCAAAGTCAGCTGTCTCAATACTGAAGAGCAATAACAGCACAGAACTAACTGACCTAAGAGCAGCACTCCATGGTCTATGCCAGAAATCCAAAAAAGTTGTAATACAGTGGATCCCATCACATTGCAGTATACCTGGAAACGAAGAGGCTGACAGACTGGCAAAAGAGGGCGGACGACTACCACAGTCTGACATAGACATAACCTATAATGAGGCAAAGAGGTTGATAAAAAGCACTTATAGAACCAAATGGGAATCAGAGCATCCAGGCCATCAGAAGGATGATGCATATTACAAACTCGACCGAAGAGAACAAGTAGCAATCTTCAGACTCCGCACAGGACATAACAGGCTGAAATACCACTTGTTCAATAAACTAAAGATAGGAGATACCGATGAATGTAATTGTAGAACTGGAAAAATGACAGCAAAACATTTGCTGCAGGATTGCCCAACGTATGCAGAACAGAGAAAGATATTTTGGCCCACACCTGCTTCATTTGAGGACAAGCTCTATGGAGATATCAACAAGCTAAAGTTGACCGCAGATTACTTTAACTATATACAGGTTGACATTTAAAGGTGCATGAAGACACAGAGGCATGAAATGGAATATTGCTTGGATAGCAAATCCATTACGTGGAAATTCCAAATCAAAAGCCCATTGTGTGGGCTTCATAAAAGGTGGAAAAGTGTCCTAGTGGCACGAAATGGAATATTGCTTGGATAGCAAATCCATTACGTGGAAAGTCCGAATCAAAAGCCCACTGTGTGGGCTTCATAAAAGGTGGAAAAGTGTCCTAGTGGCACGAAATGGAATATTGCTTGGATAGCAAATCCATTACGTGGAAAGTCTGAATCAAAAGCCCACTGTGTGGGCTTCATAAAAGGTGGAAAAGTGTCCTAGTGGCACGAAATGGAATATTGCTTGGCTAGCAAATCCATTACATGGAAAGTCCGAATCGAAAGCTCACTGTGTGGATGTCATCTGCAGACTGCATACTTCTGGTTTCCGGAAGAACAGCCTATGGTGAACGGAAGGCCCAATATACGGAAGTGAGGCTAAGCAGCCATGTGCAGGACGTGACGATTCCTTGGGTGAGCCCAGTACCAGAGCGCTATGTATCGGCTCTGCAAGTATGGAAGCCTCCTTGGATGGCGGGGAATGCCCATGGTCTGCCCCTGCCTTCCCTTGAGGGCTGACCAGGATCTTTGGCTGTTCTATATGGACCAGCTGGGATGGGGGATAACACCACAACAGTGAGAGTCAAACGTCCTAAGAAACCCCCGGGAAGGTTAACCCGGTCAACAAATGCCCGCAGAAGTCGGATGTGTCGGCCTAACGGCGCAAGAACGCAGCTCTGCTGTAAACAGGCACAACGCAATCACATCCGAAAAAAAACTCCGGATGAACGAAGAAGAAGAAGAAGAAGAAACCAACAGCAGAAATGCTACTAACAGAAAAGTAAACAGAAACGCGTTACTCTTTTCGCAGATACAATCAGTTGTCTCAAAACTGACAAGCATCAAAAATAGTGCAGAACTATCAGACCTTTGAGCAGCACTACATGGATTATGGCAGAATTGCAATAGATTTATAACACAATGTATCATGTCACATTACAACATACCTAACTGGCGCAGGACGGTAAGCGACACCCTCAGCCTGCTATATTGTATATACATTACATATGATGAGGATAAGAGGTTTATAAAAGTCACGTATAGAACCAAGTGACGATTGGAGTATCCAGGCCACCAGAAAGATTATATATAATATAACCAGCTCCATCGAAATTAACAAACTGCAATTTCCAAACTTCGCTCTGGACATAACAGACTGAAATAATCTTGTTCAATAATCTAAAGGTAGGAAATACCAATGTATGTAAATGACATTAGTGAAATGATGCATAAACATTTGCTGCAAGTGACCAACGTATGCAGAACAGTAAAAATTACTTCATTCTACATCCACTCCATTCGAGGACAAACTCCACGGAGATGTCACAAACCTCAAATTGACCGCTGCTGTCTTTAAATATTTTCAGGCTGATGTTTGAAGGTATACGGAGAAGACGACCATGAACATAATGGTAGAGGTAGCGGCGCTGTGTGGTGATGACAAGGCAAATGATGATTCTAGATGTGGGGGAAGTGGCTGTGAGAGTAGTTTTCATAAAAGTTAGCTGCGTATCATTTACAGGACACCGCAATCAACCCCAGCATTGTTTGGCTGTTTGTGATTTAATAGGTATTTTTACGTTCAGTAGTTTGCCGTTGCTTTCTGTACAGCCTATGCTCACCCAAACGAAATCAACGCAAGGCGAAATGCTTCCACATCGGCTGCAGCTGAGTTCTTACCTTGGGCTCGGTATGTCGAGGAATTGTGCGTCACGTTCTCTGCCCGGAAGCCACGCCGCTTGGTTTGATAAATGTGATGATAATAGTGCATCTGATGAGGACGACGAAAATGGCGATACTTGTGATGATAATAATAGGTCAGCATGGCCGAATGGATAAGAACGTGTGTTCTCATGGTGGTGTTCACTCCTACACCGGACAGTTGAACTAAAATGTTGACCTGTCCTCCTTGACTTGGGGACGTTAATTACAAGTACCTCTGAAGACGGAGTGGGTTCAACTGATGGCGAAGAGACACTGTTAATAGGGAAAGCTAATCCACAGGCAATATTTAGTCCAGCACTACTAGAAGTAGCGTGTATGGATTACCCTTGAGTTCAAAGCGAGCGAGCGCATACAAATGAAGATAATAGTGCAGTTGATGAGGATGCAAATGGCGATAATGGAGACAATGATGTTGATATGGCTGAATATATGTGTAGTGGGTACATGTAAATCAAAAACAAGCCTACAAGCTGTTGTCTCTAGTATGTATAACAATTAAAGTGTACTCAAAACATAACATAAAAACTGGAATACAACAAACCAAGTGTTATCAACTAATAAAATATTTATTCCAAAATAAATGAGTATTAATATGTGCATATGCTAACAGTGTTACCGCCTGCGACGTACATACACTTCAGCTTTGGACACAGATACCAGTTGCGTTATTGCATCATTCCTTGCACATTTTTCTGTCCCATTTGTTGATAGTGAACACATTAACACCAGAATCAAATATGACCGCAGCAATTAGCGGCGGAATAATATCAAATAGATTCATGCTGCAGTAAACGTGGGGTGATTTAGTCAGAATTTAGTCCCAGTCAAACCAGTCATCATCACCATCGTCGTCATCGCCGAACCACTGCAGAAAATACAGACAAGCAGTTCATTAAAATAGTTGATTATACCAGTTGATTATAACAGTTGATTGTTATGTAAAATGTCAAATTTATGTAGGCAGTTATATTGGTTTTGGTTAGAGTTCACGCTGCAAACGGATATTTCTGTAAAGTGCCCCTGTCTTCTGCCAGAAACCAAACATGCAGAATCTAAACACAGAAAATTGTGGCACCTGAGAGAATGCACATGTGTGTACACGGGCACTACACAGGCCATAAGTATTCTTTTCATGGGCATATTTAAATTATTTTCTTATTTGAAAATTTATCTTGAGCGGGGGTACATCCAATCTGCTCCTTTTCCATTGCCAACATCTAAATGACACAACACCGTGCGGAAAGCAACAACAGAAGAAGAGGGAGGAGACAAGGCGGTGTCTAGGCAAAAGTTATACCCCAATAGATGCAAGTCCGGAATGTTAAAATATAAGATGTAGAGTTAAAACACAGCCTCCCAGCAAATGCGCGACCAACAATTCAACCATGTCACGTGATTGTTACAGTAATCAGGAATTATCAGCCTCGGTCAGTCTGAAAAGCCGACCTAGAGGCTTTAGGTTGAAGAGCGAAATTCGTGGCGTACACATCATTAAGCACGGTGCAGTCACTTGTGAAGCAAACAGGATTGCAAGCGAATTCTCGAAAATTATAGCTGTGAAGAAAAGGCTGGACAGAATAACCACTGCAGGAGATCCTCCTTCTGGAACGTCAAACAATCTTTGCCCACATTGTCAAGGAACATTTCGCGCCAAACTAGGTCTTATCAGCCATCTTAGAACTCACGGCTCCATACTTTCAACCCCACTGGATGAAATGAATGGTCATTATCATTCTTGATAGACAAACAACAAGAGGTTCAAGCAGGACTGGCCAATCGAGTCGGTGGTGGATTTTTGTTACTGCTGAAACCTAACCTAAACCTCACCCTCTAAAGTTATAAATAAAGAAGGAGTTCAGTATGGCCGAGTGGATAAGAGCTCTTGTTCTTAAACTTCCGGTGTGCTGATGCCGAGGTTGCGGGTTCAACCCCTACACAGGACTAAAATGTTGGCTTTTCGTCCTTGACTTGGGGACGTAAATTAAAGTACCTCTGAAATCGGAGTGTGTTCGCCTGATAGCGAGGGACACTACTAATACGGAAAACTAATCCACACGCAAAAATCAGCCAAGTGCACTAGAAATTATAGCACATGTATGGACTACGCTTGGGTTCAAAGCGAGCGGGAAAAAAAGTAAAGAAAGCAGAAGACCATTTTCCACCCCTTGAGATATACTAGGAAACATGTCCTGGCGCCATATTTTGCTATATACCAGTCGACCCTCCGTGGGTGATGTAATCAGTATCACGTTGGCCGCCTTGTCTTCACAGAACATTTCCTGGAACGTTCTTTTGGGCTGAGTCTGCCTAGGAACTCAGGTACACGCTTACAGAATCTTCGTCTCGACGGGAATTCTAGCATACGACTGTCGGGTCTGCAGGCATGCGTACTAAGCTCATTTGATGAAATTAGGGAAACCGCAAGCCATGGCTCAAGACGTAGCCAGTGCCTCTATGCTAACTGTCAAGCCAGCGCTCAAGATTCTGTGCTAACTGTCAAGCCAGCGCTCAAGATTATGTGCTAACTGTCAAGTCATTGCTCAGGACGTAGCCAGTGCCTCTGTGCTAACTGTCAAGTCATTGCTCAATACGTAATCAGTACCACTGTGCTGTCAACTCATTGTTCAAGATGAATCCAGTACCACTGTGTTAACTGTCAAGTCATTGTTCAAGATGAATCCAGTACCACTGTGTTAACTGTCAAGTCATTGTTCAAGATGAATCCAGTACCACTGTGTTAACTGTCAAGTCATTGTTCAAGATGAATCCAGTACCACTGTGTTAACTGTCAAGTCATTGTTCAAGATGAATCCAGTACCACTGTGTTAACTGTCAAGTCATTGTTCAAGATGAATCCAGTACCACTGTGTTAACTGTCAAGTCATTGTTCAAGATGAATCCAGTAACACTGTGTTAACTGTCAAGTCATTGTTCAAGATGAATCCAGTACCACTGTGTTAACTGTCAAGTCATTGTTCAAGATGAATCCAGTACCACTGTGTTAACTGTCAAGTCATTGTTCAAGATGAATCCAGTACCACTGTGTTAACTGTCCCGTCATTGTTCAAGATGAATCCAGTACCACTGTGTTAACTGTCAAGTCATTGTTCAAGACGTAGCCAGTGCCTCTGTGCTAACTTTCAAGCCAGCGCTCAAGACGCGCTTGCTTGCTGTGTTCGTTGGCTTGAGCTCCAACGCGAAGTCCTGTATGTCGGATGAAGGCATCCTGTTGTCCAACATCAGTGTGATGTCACACAGGACCTGAGGTTTGCGTGAGTATCCGTTGTCCCATGTCTGGCTTATTGGTGTGCAGACTGGTGGTTCCTCGCCGTACAGGCAGACACTCTCCGACTTCGGAGGAATCGGCGATCCTACTGACTTTAACCAGGACCCCGAAGGACCTGTTGCCCAGGACGCTCGACGAGGACGCGTCAATAGGTCTTGGCCAGTATATAACCCGGCCCTGGTGCCTTGGAAACACCTCTGCGCCCCGCTCAAGACGTAACCATTACCACTGTTCTACTTGTCATTGCTCAATACGTAATCAGTACCACTGTGCTAACTGTCAACTCATTGCTCAAGATGTAGCCATTACAACTGTGCTAACTGTCCCATCATATGCTCAAGATGTTGCAAGTTGTTGGCACCTTGCAGTTTTGACAGACCAAAGTATGTGAGTTGGAATGTGGCCAATATTCCATCACAATGCCCGGGCAGAGCTTCAGAGAAACATGTGGTGCCCAAACGACATGATCCCTCTCTCGACCTAATCTTGTGTTATCCAGAGGAATGGGTAACCAATACGTCTGGCACAAGGTAGGCTGCAGACGCTGGCGGCACAGCGTCAACCTCCGAGACCTCGCCACCACGAGCAGATGGCGAGTGATGGCCAGACCTTGGAACCCAAGGGACCCGGCTTAGAGGCGTTCAGCCAAGTCCCCCAAGTGAGGGCCTCGTACGAGCCCGGACCGTAGGGGCGCGCACATCTGTCAATCACAAGTGTCCGGTCCTGTGTAAAGCGTGCACTATCGTCAGACTCTCCACCTGGCTTTAGCGGACCCCGCGACCAGCGGGAATAGGCCCGCCAGAGCTACCGCAGGAGATATTGCTTGTCTATTGCGAGCAAATCCCCAGTCCTTCCACTGTGCGAATCTCGCGACCGGCGAGAATAGGCCCGCCGGAGATTATGCTCGTCTGCTGCGAAGAAATCTCTACCGAGAGACTGAATAAGTAAAGAAACGATAAAAGTAGTGATATTTCAATTGCGCTTGCGCTCCCACCTATGCTACACCCTTCATGTGTCTTCACAAAGTCGGACTAGAGTCAAGCTCAACAGGGTCTTCTTTCCCCGCTGATTCTACCAAGCCCGTTCCATTGGCTGTGGTTTCGCTAGATAGTAGATAGGGACAGTGGGAATCTCGTTAATCCATTCATGCGCGTCACTAATTAGATGACGAGGCATTTGGCTACCTTAAGAGAGTCATAGTTACTCCCGCCGTTTACCCGCGCTTGGTTGAATTTCTTCACTTTGACATTCAGAGCACTGGGCAGAAATCACATCGCGTCAACACCGGGTGACGGCCTTCTGGTGACTGGTCACTAGATTAACTATCTAAACTCTAAATAAAAGTCACGTGAAATGTTCCTGACATATAAACAGAAGAGACGGAATTGCGAAATTGGCCTTTTGTGGGAAAATAGTAGGCTAAAGTGGCAGTGGGAGACAGAAAGATCTATGCGGAAATCTTAAACAGCACAAATAATAATAACACTAGCACCAATGTGCTAATATAAGAAGAAAGAGCGGCGGTGAGGCGTGATCGCCAGTCCGGCTTCAGACCAAACACCGCAACAATGTCAAAATTGTGATGATGCTAAAACGTCGTCAATTTTAGCGCTCAAGGTAAACACAAAAACAAAAACTAACACAATTTTAAGAAATCAAACTAAATTTACAACACAGCATACCCTACAGAGAAGCCAAACACAAAATATGAACTTTGTGTAATGGCACACCTATTTGTATAAGTTAACTAACTATACATCCTCCATTACAGGTGACATTGATTAAATAAACAAATAAACAGTGTTACTTACTCGGCCACCCCATCCACCGCTTCGAACATCACTCCAGCCTCCGAGCCCTCCCCAACTTCCAGTATTTCCCCAACTTCCAGTATTTCCCCAACTTCCAGTATTTCCCCAACTTCCAGTATTTCCCCAGCCTCCAAGACTTCCCCAGTTTCCAAGACCTCCCCAACTTCCCAGTCCTCCATACCCGCCCCAGTTTCCAAGGCCTCCATTCCCGCCCCAGTTTCCAAGGCCTCCATTCCCGCCCCAGTTTCCAAGGCCTCCATTCCCGCCCCAGTTTCCAAGGCCTCCATTCCCGCCCCGGTTTCCAAGGCCTCCATTCCCACCCCAGCTTCCAAGGCCTCCAAACCCGCCCCAGCTTCCGAGGCCGCCATAGCTTCCATACCCACGCCCTTTTCCGAGGCCAGCATAACCTCCGTATCCGCCAAGACCTCCATATTTCCCAGCATTCAACTTGTTTCCGTAGCTGTAGGCAAGGGACACAGAAGCAAGGGCTGCCAGAAGCAGAAGTACTTGAGTAGACCTCATTGTTATGGCTGGATACTTGATTCTGTAGGAAATAATATAGCCTTTGATCACCACAATAATAATAAAACAATACGATAATGGCAATCATGATGGAGAACATTAGTTAACTTGACAAATAAAATAACTGATAAAGTTCAAGTCATTTGTTAACCATCATCAAGAGTGATGTCAAATGGGCGGGTGTTGGTGTCTCACATAAGATCTGGAGCCTTTGTGTTTAGTATCAATTCTAATGATTATATTACTCCGTGCCGTGGACTACGAAAATCAAGCATCATGTCTCTTGGTCGGCCTCTGCCTCTTCTACCGTTGATCTTTCCAATTGTCACGATAAAGTCCATGCTCCTCTTCTAATTATAAACAGTACCGGAGAGAATGAGAAAGGCCACAATACTGGCATCTTGCCGTCTTGTTGACGATATTTTGTAAAACAGAGTTTTATCTCTCTATAGCACCAAGCTGGGCTGAACTTAGAGATCACGTGTTGCCCAAAACAGCATGATCACTCTCTCGGCCTGCCTAGCTTACTCCAGAGAAAAGGTAACATCGATACGTCTGGAACAATACAAAGTGCAGAAGTTTCTGGATCAGCAAAGCAATGCTCTAACTCTCCGCCTGTCGGATCTTCGATTCTAGACCAGTTGCCAATCAAGGCTTAGGGCCTAGTCTGCCATGACGTTACATTTAGTCTCAGGTTGCATTTCCTCTCACCAGAATAAGGATGGTACCCTCCCAACTGCGATCCTCCGCCCGATGTCGTGGCACAATGTGGGTTGGACTTGGTGAGCGCCGCCCGCCATTCGGCACATGCAGAAAGCAGGCTGTACCATGTACTGTCATACGGTAGCTCAATCATATCCCACTAAGACCCGACTAACACAATAATGCCAAAACAGTCTCATGATTATTACAGGGAAACTCCCAAATTCATCTCCAATTGGTGGAGGATCGTCAGGGCAAGTTGTGAGGCTAACGTAGCTCTGGGAGTTCAAGTCTCTTCCGTTATAAATGGATAACTTTCTAACCGAGTACAGCAAATCACTCGTTTTTTCTGACATTGCGAGATTGCAGTCAAAGGCAGAGGTAATAAATAGTAACCCTGGAGGATGTAAGGCACCAATAGGAAACCGCCACACTATAGTCCCAATTCTTCTTTATACAAGTCAAATCGAGCCAGGGAACAACATTAACGACTGTCTTATGACAAACTCTTATGGTAGGGACCACCACGAGTCACACGTGATTACTTTGCTAACACAGCAAAATTGAGCACGTTGAGACGGTTTGGCTACAGTATCGTAATGAAGAGCTAATAAAAGCGATTACTGAACAAGTCAAAGGAGAACATCAGGAGATCAGCATGCGAATGGATAAGAGCTCTCGATCTTAAACTTCTGGTGTGTTGATTGATGCCGAGGTATCGGGTTTAACACTGACACAAGTCAATTGAACTAACATGTTGACTTCTTGTCCTTGACTTGGGGGTGTAAATTACAAGTAGGTTCGCCTGATGGCGAGATGCACTGGTAATAGGGAAAGCTAATCCAAACGAAAAAGTCTGCTCAGTATTATTAGAAGCAGAAACTTGTGTATGTACTACGCTTACCTTTAAAGTGAGCGAATGAAAAAAAAAAATATCAAAAACGAATAATGTAAGAATAGTGTGCAAATAAACTTGAAGAAACAGATTTACATACTAAGTACTTGAAAGTATGAATGAAGACAGAGATGAAAACAGATGGTTTTGTATTTATGTGCGCGTAAAATGAATAACGGAATCAAGGGGTTGACAAAGAAGAAGCTATAAATATGCCAATGATTATGTGCCTACAGAAGCTGTATGAAAAATGACAAAATGATGTCTTAAACAAACTAGGAATGAACTGACAATTACTAAGCGAGATCTAGGCTCAACAGCTAACATATTTTTGGCACATAACAATAATTATATCCTGCAGAATAGCTTCAACTCTAGGGATGATCTTTAAATGGAATATGAATACCTAATATAGTTTAGCTAGTAACATTTGGCTTTGACTTCGTGGTCGAGATGTTACTATGACAATGGCACAAGTGCAGTCAGACGAGACTTCCATGTCAGCTCTCAACGTTCGCTATGAAAGAGAAAGACTTTGTGCTTAGGCCTAAAATTGTGATGATCTTTCGGAATGTACCCACTACATTACTGCGGCATGTTTCATCTTCTTGACCCAGTCCATTCTAAGTGTTTTTCGTTAGTTATTGCGCAAATGGCCTACGACTCGCACTCGTGTATGTTTGTGAAGAATCTATACATATTTTATTGTTGCTCTTCTCCGGGCTCCAAGCCAGAGCTTCTAGAAGTGTAGGCGCCCAGCGGTATCTGGGAGATGGGAGTCCGTCTCACAAGATGTCTGAACGAGTTTTTACTATTGTCTTTCTATAGACTCACCTTGTGCGGCTATCATTTTCCTAATTCTTACATGTACTTATTTGCTATCCTAAATGTGGCGAAGGCACTCTGGGATCGGGCGGAAAGTACATAAGGCTGAACAGACTGGAGTATCCATATTTGGAAAAAACTGGCCCAGGAAGGAGCGATCAGAGGGTCTGGGCTATACTCGAAGCATTGAGGAACAGTCAGAGTGACTTTTAATCAAATTGCTATTAGAATAATCAGTAAGTGACCTCTTCAATGGCCACTGAAAATGGGAGGAGCATGTTTGGGAATGTCCTGAGTGCAGCGATGTAGATTCTTAAATATAAGCAATAAATCGGTATTCAGTATTTGCAAATCCCAGTCAGTTATTATACACAGGATTTCTCCGAGCTGATACTTTAACCCTTCTGTCAAGGCAGTTGTTTACTTAACTTCTGTGAACTAAACACAACCATATAACAACAAGCGAATGAACCCTAGTTGACATTTTGTAAACTAAAAGTCACATTTGAAACGGCAGATCTCCCCCGATGTGTCTCCACCTTGCCGTGGTGGGGGAGCTTGCGTGTCCCATCGACCCCATGAGCTTGCCGATGGGTGAAAACTACATATCGGACGGCTCGTGGGATAGGGACCAGACTAAGAGAGACACAACCTGCTGCTCTGCAGGTAAGACTGAGGATAGCAGTCAAAATCAGGCAAACGATCCCTAAATCTCAGTCCGGACATAACCTCTAAGGCTCCCATCCGAGGTGTATGGCTGAACGTCTCTAAGCCATAAACTCTAGGAAGTGAGAGCCTGGCCGACACAAACCTACATCACAATTGTGATGATGTGCTGAGAACGCTACATGCTCGGCGCAGATTCGTTCGATGGCTCTTAGCTGGGGGATATGAGGTATCCCCGGATGAAATTGGCCTGACCGTTACTCGCCCACAGACGCACGGAGGTAAGGTGCTGAGCCGGCAGCACATGTAGCCTACCTCGTGAGCGAGTACAAAAAGGTGGAAAAACACCTCGGTCGCATGTCTCGCAGACGTCCGATAGTCTGTAACCACACTCACTCATGGAGTGAGTGTAGTCAAAGGTGGAAAATTGTCTTGTTGACACGAAATGGAACGCCTGTCTTGCGAATCCATTACGTGGCAGCCCGAAGCGAAAGCTTGCTGTGTGGAAGCCGAAACAAGAGTCTCGAAACCTGAGGAAGGCTAACCTCATTAAAAAATGCCCGCCGGAAGCCGGAAGTGTCGTCCTACGGGTGGCAAACTAAAAATTGACACTACGCAATTACGTCCGAGTGAAATGTCTCGTCCGAATGTCTCTCGTGCTAGGAACAGCTCTGACTACCTAGGTTCCGAATGCCGCTCTTGTTTGGAACAGCTCTGACTAGGTAGTTTTCCGAATGTCTGTCGTGCCTGGAACAGCTCTGACGGGCACAACGACAAGCACATGTCCGAAAACTCGCTGAGTGGATATCCGTCTGCAAACCTGTCTGGTTTGTGCGGGAATGGCCCGGGGCAAACGAAATGACCAATATATTGAAGTGAGGATTTAAAGCAGCCATGAGCAGGACGTGACGATTTCCCTCGGTGAGCCCAGATCCAGGGCGTTATGTGTCGGCCCTGCAACTATGGAAGCAACCTTGGATGGCGGAAAATGCTATGGACTGTCCCTGCCTTCCTTTGAGGGATGACCGTTGTCTTCGACCGTTCTAACTTGGCCAGCATGGTTGTAGATGGCACCACAAAAGTGAGAGTCTCCCAGGAATGCTACCTGGTCAAAAAAGCACGCTAAAGTCGATGTGTTGGCCTACGGGTTTCGGCCCAAGGGCGCATAACAGACACATCACAATCACATCTGAAAAAACACTCCGGATGAACGAAAAGAAGAAGAAGAAGAAACGGCAGATAGGCATACTACAAATGACACTAGTAAAAGAACATTTTATTACACACATCACTTTCAAACGTGCTCTACTCTCCTCCTATGGATCACAAAAGATTAATCTCAGCACAGTAGGCTACACCAAGTCCGAAGCACTGACGAGGCTCCAAATGTATATTTACCAGTATTACACATGATAAGAGTATTTTTTGAGATTGTAAGTAAAGACCCTTTTATCACTCCCTGAAACTTTACTATATAAATAATGGTAGCTCCATATTGTTATGATTCAGTCCAAGATCGATGGGCGATTTTGTCAATATCACACCGCACGCCTTTACTTCCCAGAACGTTCCCTGGTAACAAGTTTTGGCTGTCTTTACATGGGACACCAGACAAAAAAAAAACATCATCGACATGACTGGGATTCAAATATATGACAATCCGACTGACACGCTACCGGCGATCCTGTTCTTTCTGTTAGTGCGTTTCAATGTTGACACTTTGACACAACTGTTGCCTTTTCGGCCTCATCTTATTTCTTACCGCCGAAGAACTTTTAACTTGGGTAAGATGCAGAGGCTTCCTCTTAGTTTTTCGACTTTATTTGAGAAGGCTAGGCGGCACATCGACAACATAAGAATTCTACTATACTTACTAGTAACGCAAACTGGACAAACTCTCTTCACTTACCCTAGAAGATTGGGAGACGTTTACGTGCAGGATGTTCCCAGGAGGCAGCTCGAAGGTGTCCAGGAGTGAGATGGTCTCTGCTTATATACTGTCCGTCTCGCGAAGCCAGGCTGTTCCACGGAAGGAATGTGGTCATTAAGACGACTTAAGCCCTGGAGGAGACGAGACGACTATTGACAAGTTCATGTCGTGTGACATATGTCTGAGGTGAAAATAGTTCTACTCGGACCAACAGTTGGAAGCCTGAGGCCAGATTTGAACAGTGATTAGGTATTAGTAGACGCGTTAATCTATCTACTTAACGAGAAGTACTCACTGGAGTAAGATGTCAGTCGTCTCGTTTAGCCAGAAGACTGATCACATGACAGCGTAGGACTGGGGAGGTGGTGTGTGTATTTGTGTGTGTGTGTGTGTGGGGGGGGGGGGGAGTTGTGAATGGATCGTTCTGTAGATGGATGCATGCATACATGTACGCATCTTCAGAGAATGGAGTAACGATAATATATTTTATAAAGAGCGGAATGATATGACATCATTTAGTGAATTGTATTGCACTTTTTCGCCAAGCCCGTGTCTCAGCACATCAGATTTTGACAAGCATTTTTTCGAGTTTGTTTTCCTTAGCATTTGACTGTTCCCAGTCTACCTAAAAGGTTTCAGGTTTGTGTCTTAGTCTGGTTTCTATCCCTTGACCTGTCCTATATAGGAGAACTTACAGTAGCTGAGTATCCTCCGGCATAACTTTTGGGATCACTGAACGCGCAAACCCCCTACCACTGTTAAGTGGAGGCATGACAGAGGAGAGAATGATGTGAGAATCCATGCCCATAGCTCATTCAGCACAAGAACCTCAACATACGCTGAACCGTTTGTAATTACATTTTAAGTAAATAATAAGTAAGCAAGCACATACGTAAGAAACCAAGCAAGAAAGTAAGTAAGTACTTTGGTAAGTAAGTAACTAAGCAAGAAAGTAAGTAAGTACTTTGGTAAGTAAGTAACTAAGCAAGAAAGTAAGTAAGTACTTAAGTAACTACGTAAGTAAGTAAGTAAGTAAGTAAGTAATTACGTAAGTAAGTAAATTAGTAAGTAAGTAAGTAAGTACGTAATTGAGTAAGAAGTTAAGTACGTAAGTAAGCCAGTACTAAGTATGTAAGCAACTAAGTGAGCAAGTAAGTAAGTACTTAAGTAAGTACGTAAGTCAGTCAGTCAGTCAGTCAGTCAGTGTTAAGTAAGCAAGTAAATAAGAAATGTGATAGCGCCAAACCAACGAAATTTTGGTTTGGTCTATCTCGAGTTAAAAACCTGGCCACACCGGAACTCGGCTTAACAAAGGAATTGGAAGCCAGTTTTGTTTTAGCAGTCCTTTGTGCTGATGAGAGATGCGGGCAGCATGGCCTTCAGTTCAGTGCTGTTCTGTTGTTGTCAGGTGTGGGAACAATTCCCTGAGTTGATCTGTGTCAACTAATGTTGTGACAAAACTGTAAGTTTTAAATGATTAAGTTTAAAATGTTTAATTTAATAAATATTTGTATAATCGCAGCGCACGCCAGTTTACCAACTTGAAAGTGTTTACATGGTGGAACGCGTGGGTGAAAATAATTGCTAGTTAGGTGAGCTTGTAGGAACAAAGAAATATAAATAGATAATGTAGATGAGTATTACTAAAGTGAGCTGTTCTACAGATCAATGTAACGTCCCTGAGGTTTTAGGAATATAACATTTCTTCTTCTTTGCGTTCATCCGGAGTGTTTTTTCAGATGTGATTGCGGTGTGTCTAGTTAGGCACCCTTGGATCGAAACCCTTAGGCCAACACATCCGGCTTTTAGCGTGCATTTTTGACCAGGTTAGCATTCCTGGGAGACTCTTACTTTTGTGGTACTGTCCACCTCCCAGCTGGTAAAGTTGGAAGAGTCGGAGACTGCACGGTCATCCCTCAAATGAAGGCAGGGACAGTCCATAGCATTTTCCGCCATCCTGGGTGGCTTCCATAATTGCAGGGCCGGCACATAGCGCCCTGGTACTGGGCACACAGAGGGAATCGTCACGTCCTGCTCATGGCTGCTTTAATTCCTCACTTCAATATATTGGGCATTTCGTTCACCCCGAGCCTTTCCCGCACAAACCAAGCTGGTCTGCAGTCAGTATCCACTAAGCGAGTTTTTCGGACATGTGCTTGTCGTTGTGTCCGTCAGAGCTGTTCCAGACACGTCGGACATTCGGAAACTACCTAGTCAGAGCTGTTCCGAACAAGAGCGGCATTCGGAAACTAGGTAGTCAGAGCTGTTCCTAGCACAAGAGACAATCGGACGAGACAATTCACTCGGACGTAATTGCGTAGTGTCAATTTTTAGTTTGCCACCCGTAGGACGACACTTCCGACTTCCGGCGGGCATTTTTTAATGAGGTTAGCCTTCCTCTGGTTTCGTAGCACGTAAGACTGTTGTGATGTCGCCAACATCTCAGC
Organism: Cepaea nemoralis; assembly: GCA_014155875.1. Lineage (NCBI taxonomy): Eukaryota > Metazoa > Mollusca > Gastropoda > Stylommatophora > Helicidae > Cepaea > Cepaea nemoralis. The sequence continues at coordinate 39,056 of JACEFZ010006918.1, read as the reverse complement.
TGGTCAAGATAGAACGATCAGCGACATCGAGGTCGGCCCTCAAGGGAAGGCAGGGGCAGACCTTGGGCATTCCCTTGCTATCCAAGGAGGCTTCCATAATTGCAGAGCCGGCACATATTGCTCTGAGACTGGGCTCACCCGAGGAGTTGCCACGTCCTGCTCATGGCTGCTTTAGTTCCTCACTTCCATGTGTTGGGCAACCCGTTTGCCACTGATCGCTCAAACACACACCAGGAGCGGTCAGACTGCGAGCGACATCCACTCGGTAAGCTTTTTATTTTGACTTCAGACCACGCAATAGGTCCGCTCGCCGTGCGTTCCATTTTGCGTCATTGAGACGTTCTTCCACTTTTGTCTATACTCTCTGTGAGCTGGATACAGACAGTTTTCGTAGCCATTTCCTTCGACTGGGGCACTTTTCTGACTTTTCGTACTCGCTCACCAGGTAGGCTACATGTGCTGCCGGCTCAGCACCTTACCTTCGTGCAGCAGTGGACGAGAAACGGCCTGGCCCTCTCATCCGGGAATCTCTCATATTCCCCAGCTGAGAGCCTTCGAACATGTAATAGAACTGAGCATGTAGCTTGCTCAGTATCACGCTTCTATTTTTCGGTAGGCGGGTATCGGCCTGGCTCTCAGATGTGAGGGTTTGTGGCTTAGAGGCGTTCAGCCACAGCCCTCGACAGGGAGCCTTAAGAGTTTTGTCCGGACCAAAAGCGTCTGCCTTCGTGCCTTCGTGCACCTTTTTTAAACTTTTGACTGCTATCCTCAGTCACCTGCAGAGCAGCAGGTTGTGTCTCTCTTAGTCTGGTCCCTATCCCATATGCTGTCCGATATGTAGTTTTTCCACCCATCGGCAAGCACATGGGGTCGATGGGACACGCAAGCTCCCCCACCACGGCAAGGTGGAGACACATCGGGGGAGGGAATATAACATTTAATTCATAGAGATGCCAGCAATCAGACAATGGTGATGTGAAATACGAAGATAGGTCATTAGTGGTGGTTAAATATGGTAGAGACTGATGTCATGTCATGCCAGCCATGCTGGCATAAGATTATTTTGTTGAGAATGTATTTTACATGACTATCCTAGGACACTGTGTTACTGGCCAAATGGGTAGTGATTGATTTTGTGCTGTCCCTCTAAATGTTCCAAGCTAGCAAAAAAGTGGGATATTCACCAAGATATATGTATGAGGTGTAAATTGAGATGTATGAGGTCATAAAATATTAGTTGATGAAGAGACCATGCCTAAAATTGAATGCTTATGAGTAGGGGAAAATAACCATAATATAGGTGTAATATTTATAACATGTGTAAAGCAGAGAATACTTACATGTTATATGTGGCAATGATGGGTTAATGTTTAAGCTATGTAGTTAGGACATGTAGGTAATAAATAGAAGTGAAGGAAATAATGTGTTGAATTGTAGGGACGCCATGCAGATTGATAGCCACTAGGCGTAGGAAATAATGCATCTTAATATGCGGGGTGCGTATCAGCAATCATTGTGTAATCGTAACTGCGAATGAAGTGTGGCTTTACTGAGGGAGAACAGGCAGGTGCATCTGGAACTGATATTGGTAAAGGGGTTTCTCATCTAGCATTGAAGTCTGGCATCACATCTGTTAACAGAATGCAGTAATGTTTGTCTAGGTGTATCAAGTTGTTGATGGAATCAGTGACTGAGATTCTGTCCTAAGTTAAGCATGGCGGTTGTCGCACGGTGGAGAGGATGTGATTTAGTACTGCGTACCACCCTTCGCAGAGATATTAATATGTATTTGTCGTGTGACATGAAGCGTAAGATGGCAAAATCTATAACCGGTGTATCATAGGAAGAATTGTGGGGAACAGAGCGCACGACTGTACATTTGCTGTCCACTCACAAATAATATTACACTGATTGTGTTGAGCCTTGAATAACACTTATTGGTCATAAGTGTGTAATAATGACATAATATATATAGTACACTGGTTGTTATACTAGTGCTGATATTTTGTTTCTGCCCATGAACATGGTTATGACATAATATATATAGTACATTGGTTGTTATATTAGTGCTGATATTCTGTTTCTGCCCATTAACATGGTTATGCTTTGATCCTGTCTCATATGGATGATGCACTCTTACTTGATACTAGTGGTGTGTTTATTTTATGAACTGTCTTAAGGGTATCATAGAGTTCCTAAATGAGTTCCTGTGTAATAAATGTTTATCTTTATCTTTAACTTTCTGTGAATGTTGTGATTCTTCTATGTGTAAGGTTACATTGTCACATTCTACAGATATGGTGGTTCCACATTGTATGTATGTCTGTTGCTTTTCATAGTTAGACATGTTTTGCTTGCTGGTTGTTAGTTTGTAATGCTAATCAGATGCTGTAACTTGCTCAGTATCATATTAGTGCTGGTACTCTTCATGCAAACTGGGACATTGTTGAGGTAGTTGTCCAGTGAAGTCCCTATGTTGAGGTAACTTAGGGTCTGATGGTGGCAGAGTTCATAATGTTGTGTATTGTTGCATAGGAGTAAAGTGTACTATCAGATGTGGAGCACAGGAGTTCAACCTGTCAATATATGTTTTATATTAGGGAAAAGAGTACGGTGTGTTAGCAAAACAGTTGCCGGTGTGCGTAACAGTGGATAGGGAATTGTTGAGCATTAGGCTGAGAATATAGTAGGTAGTGTTTAGTTGTGACACAATATCTTGGGTTGAACATTGATAGTGTTCCATGAACTTGTGGTTTATAGGGAATATTGTGTTGTCCTGTGTTACCGGTGACTTGGTACAAATTAATGTATAAAATATTCTGGAAGGTGTAGACAGGGAACTGATTATGGGTTCCTTGGCAAATGTAGCCACTTTGGTAGGTAGGAATGACAGCCTAATTTACCAGAACAAAGATGTCATTTTTATGCCTGTTAACTGAATCAATGCTGATATGTTGTTTGTGTGCAATGTCTGTTATATGTTAACCAAATGTGTTGAGATGTTGTGGCTGTTTGCAACGGCTGATGTATGTACTCTGTTGTTTGTAGCTATGTGTTTACAGCTGGACAAATGAGATCAATCTTCCACGGCTTGTGTATGTAGGAGCTGTGTGGTGTAGTTACATTGAACTGAAAAGGTGGAGCAGATTGACATTGTTGCATTAGGTGGTCCATTCTAGCAATATCAAGTGTAATCTCATGATAGCAGTGGCACAATTGGAGAAGAAAATAAAGTGGGTGACCTGATGATGCAATACTGATTGTTGTATTTAACAATTAGAGATGTAGTCACCTTGAAGAAGGGGGTAGCAAAGAATGATCATGACATAGACATCAAGGGTTACCTCAGAATAACAGAATAGATAATTAGATGGAGGTACATTTATGACATATGGGTTAATTCATGTGCTCATTGCTTCATGTGTTTAATGTCTTCTTTACAATGATAATCATAGATTGTGTTTTCCATTGTTACAGGAGCGGCTGACTAGTTAGTGTCAGCAGGCCTGGGTTCTTGGTGGGATAGTAAATTGTGTCACAACTCTTGTTTATGTCGCGTCTTGGGGTTTATGTTGTGTAACCTATGTTTTTGTAGTGCCTTATTCTCTGTGCAGTGTTGCTTGTGTCAAAGTCCTTTATAGTGTCAGTCTAACCAGCCATTGTTTGGAACACCTGTGTTGTGGTACTTGGTGTACCCTGTTGTCTTAAATGCTGTTGATTGGTTAGGGGTTACCCACTGTGGTGATTTGATATATACAGTTGTCTATTGTATCTGTTATTGACACGCAATGTGCTGTTAGAAGAAATAAATAAAGAGTTTGTTTATTTGTCCTTGATTTGTTTGTTTAGTATCTGTTAGTTTTTACTTTTTACAGTCACTATTTCTACCACAATCTAACACCTTAATCCAATGTCTGGGTCTCAAATATGACAGTCAGTCCAGAGTTGAGGCCCCTGCCTGAGATCTCGTATATCTTCTTATCTAATTACTATCATCTTTTTTTGTTGGTTGAGGCGGTGTGAGGTTCTCTCTCTTTTCACTATTTTTCTTCTTTGGCCGTAACGAAGTCAGAACTACTCTTTACCTCTTAGCACCGTAGTGAAGGAAGCACCAGTCTTTTATGATTGTCTCCCTTTGTTCTTTTACCATCGACTACAAAATGGCGACCCCGACGAGATATTGTGGCAGCCTTTGAATTGTTCTGTTAGAATTGTTTTAGTATCTAGTGATTGTTTTGTGTGATAGGTCAGTGTTTATGTTTGTGGTGTCAATTGTCTTTGAGTTGTGACATTAGAACCCAGGTTTGCTGCTGAGACCCCCCGGGCATTCCTGCACAAGAGAGGAGTCCCCTGTATGGTGAGTGGGCTCGGATAAATTGCCTCCTAGTACACCTTCACTGTAGCGTATCCAGAGCAAAGATGGCTCTGTCTTCAACGTTAGGGACCGTAGCTCCCCTCCCAGTTGGTGCCCCTGACATCACAGGGCCCACTGGTGAAGTCAGGTACATAGTGGCACCTGTGAAGATAGAAGTACCTTGTTTTGGCCGGCAAGGTGGGCCAGCTGTTGAGAAGTATGTGAGGAAGGTGAGATCTGCCTGGAGGGCTGGTGCGATGTGCGATGAAGATAAAGTGGACATTATTTGTGAAAGTGTTGCTCCCAGTGTGTGGGCGGAACTTGAACTTAGGTCAGCTTGTAATGACCCTGAGGAGATGCTGCAGACCATTCAGCAGGTATATGGAGAGCAGCGCAGCATGGTGGAACTGGCTGCGGCTTTCTTTCAAGTAACACAAGATGCAGAGGAATCCATCATGGATTTTTCTCACCGGGTCCACAAAGCCTTTCGTTTGGCGCTGGAAGCTCAGAGAAAGAGGGGCATGGTTGCTTGGGATCCAGTGATCCTAAGAGACTGGTTTGTTGCAAAACTACATAATGTTCTCAGCAGGAGAATGGCAGAGGAGAGGATATTGCATGACCCGTCAGTGACTTTCCTTTGTGTTAGAGACTTGGCCATGCGATGGGCTGGTGTGTCGTTAGCTCCAGAAGTCTGTACATACCAATATGTAGAACGTCAAGATTACAGTTCAGAGAGGTGGCCTAATGCCAGTGGTCAGTGTCAAGGGGTTCAGCATGATGATGTGGTGGTGGAGGAACTTCGAGCTAAGCTAGGTCGGATGAGAGCCTTAGCTGATTCGTTGCTGCAGCCCAAGGTACAACGCAAGAGGTGCAATGTTTGTCGAAGCCGCACACACCTCCAAAACAGGTGTCCGAAGAGAGGGGTTGGTGTTATTCAGAACCCCTCTGGAGTCAATTGTAGCAAAGCATTTGCCAACGTAAGCCACCGAGACCAGCAGGGCCTTAAGCGACAACAGAGTCCGCCCCAGGTTGATCCTTCTAAAGGATCAGCCCCAGCAGTTCAGGTGGGTGCAGTGTCAACTTCTGGTAGCCGGATGGTTATGTGTGGCAACCAGAGAAATTTCTTTCGCAGGAAGAGGCGGAGGAGGAGGGGACAATGGAAGTCTCCTTGTGTCAGTGTGGCTGAACAGTTAGAGGGTGACTTGAGGGTTAGACTTGTGACAGATGGTCAAAGTGATGTGACAGATGGTCAGTGTTTTGTGACTATTGTGATGCAAAATTTTCTGCATACCGATATGTCAGTTCGTGACTTTGTGCAAAAGGGGATTGTGAAAGACCACCAGCAAGAACTTTTGCCCGTTAGACATAGTTGTGAAAGATAGAGACTGTTTCTATCTGTTCAGGAGTTCCAGTCATTTGGATTGACAGCCTTAGTGTAGTTAGTTAATTAGCAGTTATGTTTGCTGTTTTTATATATTATAATTGCAGGTAGATGGTGTCATGTGATGACATGTCTTTCTTTTAGAGTGCAAGAACACCAGGCAGACCAGGTGAAAGGGGTGGTTCTGTTGTTCATGTGGTGTTGTCATTACCATCATGTCCAGTAAGAGAGTAACTTCCAGAGTGAATTCATGAGGTGGGATATTATTGAAATAACAATGTTTTGTTGGCCCGGTATATTTTCCTTTATGTTTATATTCAGGTTACAGGTGACACGTGATGAAATGTTCTTTTTAGTGTAGAGATACAGGTTGATAGGAAAACAAGTCATTTAGGTACCACAGTAGCTGCAGGAAGCTTATATTTGAAGAGACAAATGGTATTATTTTTAAATACATTTTGTGTTGGATTTCCAGAGTTAAGGGAAGTAGTAACCAATATAAAGGTTACTTGTTTAATGTTTATGTAGCTTTTATGTTTGTTTATTTATTTTTATGTAAGAAGTGAGGGTTGTATTCATTCTGTTATGATTGGTGCTCTTATAGCAGAAGAGCTATTTTTCATCACTGATATTTTATTTTAGTCATTAGTACCAACAACTGGGTTAGTATAGTTTATACTTTTGTGTTCAGATTATTGGTATTTGGAACTGACTGATGCCTGGTGATGTAATCTACACTGTTTCACATTGTAAGTGATGTATGAAAAGAACAAGACTATTTTGTTAAGTGGTACTCTTCAGGGATATAACCAGCAGTTTAGGTTTTGGGGGCAAGGTCTCCAAAGGTGACAAAAGTTTTTTTTGTTGTTGATGGTTGTGCTCTATGACCAGGGAATTGTTAGGGCATAGAAGTCTGATGTCATTTTGATGGCTGGTTACGTATAACTGTCATTGGTGTCTTGACTGATTGATGATTATGTTTTTGGATGTGGTAACATGTGACATAGATTTGTTATGCCTTTGTCATTTTGATGGCGGTTTGTGTGTAAATTTAAATGAATCCTTGTTTCATTGATGATTATTTTTGGATGAGGTCACAGGTGGCTTTATTTATTTTTTTTTTTGGGGGGGGGGGGGGGCGTTGGTAATTTTGATGATGGTTTATGTGTAGATGTTAACTTGTAAAGAGATAGTTGGGGTAAGGAGATACGATAGTCCATTTCTTTTGATCCAATGTCTGGGTCTCAAATATGACAGTCAGTCCAGAGTTGAGGCCCCTGCCTGAGATCTCGTATATCTTCTTATCTAATTACTATCATCTTTTTTTGTTGGTTGAGGCGGTGTGAGGTTCTCTCTCTTTTCACTATTTTTCTTCTTTGGCCGTAACGAAGTCAGAACTACTCTTTACCTCTTAGCACCGTAGTGAAGGAAGCACCAGTCTTTTATGATTGTCTCCCTTTGTTCTTTTACCATCGACTACAGAAAGAAAGTAAGTACTTTGGTAAGTAAGTAACTAAGCAAGAAAGTAAGTAAGTACTTAAGTAAGAAGTAAGCAAGTACCTCAGTAAGTAAGCCAGTACGTAAATAAGTAAGTAACCAAGCAAGAAAGTAAGCAAGTACTTAAGTAAGTAAGTAAGTAAGTAATAAGTAAGTAAGTAAGTAAGTAAGTATGTATGTAAGTAAGCAAGTAAGTAAGTAAGTAAGTACTTTGGTAAGTAAGTAACTAAGCAAGAAAGTAAGTAAGTAACTAAGCAAGAAAGTAAGTAAGTACTTAAGTCAGAAGTAAGCAAGTACCTCAGTAAGTAAGCAAGTACGTAATTAAGTAAGTAACCAAGCAAGAAAGTAAGTACTTAAGTAACGAAGTAAGTAAGTAAGTAAGTAAGTAAATTAAGTAAGTAAGTAAGTAAGTAAATTAGTAAGTAAGTAAGTAAGTAAGTAAATTAAGTAAGTAAGTAAGTAAGTAAGTAAGTAAGTAAGTAAGTTTAACTTCGTGAGTTAGTATGTAAGTTTAAGTAAATGTTGACGCTAAACAGACGTTAAACAAAACAGTTGATAAAGTAATGGCTGACATTAAACAGATACACATATTTACTAATTTTCTTACTATTGACATCATTATCAACGTGTGGCATGACGAGCAGCGCAAGCGATCCCGTTCATTCATAAACATATGGTATCACGTATCTGTGATCTTTATTAGTTCGTCTACCGCGCATTCTTCCAACTCATCTAGCATTATTTCCCTCTGAAGATCTTTGTCGTCATCAAAATTAATCTTTACTGTTTTTATAATGTTTGCAGATCCTCTTCTCTCGTAACGTGACCTGGAGGTATTGGTGAACCAGTCATGTGCACATGTGGATTGGCGTCGCAGACAGCAGATAAAATACTCCAAGACTGACCAAAATGCAATATATCTAGGCAAACCTTCTGGCCTAGAGAGAAGACAGTGGAAGATAAACTCTATGGACCACTGAGTGAACTAGCAAAGACAGTTAAATTCATACAAGAGACAACATTGCAGTTATAGACATATTTCAAGCAGGAGTCTCCTTGGCGAAATGGTCAAGCCGTCTGACTCGGGCTCTGAAGATTGTGGGTTCGATTCTGAGCCGCGTCCTACTGTTCAGGAGTGAATTTTTCAGAGACTCCCGAGGGTCGTCGCTGGAGCTACGGAGTTCGCGCTTTGTGCGACGCTTTCCGCGCTGCGGAAATAGACTGAGCAATATGGAATAAAAACCCATGCAATGAACACGACCCTGTCGACTTTTAAGCGACTTTAAAACAATAATATTTCAACCGAACGAAAGACGAAGAGGAAGTGACAAGAAGGTCAGCATGATTGAAAGGATAAGACAACCGCTTTTATACCTCTGGTGTGCTGATGTCGACGTAGCGGGTAAACCCCTACACCGGTCAATTGGACTAATATGTTGAGTTCTCTTCCTTAATTAGGAGACGCGAATTACACATATCTTAAAAGTCGTAGTGGGTTAGCCAGATGGCCTGGGATCACTGGTATTAGGAAAAGCTAATCCACATGCAAACATCAGTCCCGCGCCGTAGAAGTAGTAGCGCATGCAGTAGGGACTACTCTTGAGTTCAAAGCAAGAGAACGAAAAAAAAATAAATAAAAAACAACAGCAACAACTGATCAAGTCATCACAATTGTTCCGTCAAAATACCTCTTCTTTCTGCCATTTATCCCTTGAGCGAATCAACGAAGAAGAGAAGTAGAATTTAAAATAAACAAGCTTTACTAGAACAAAACCACAATTGATCAAATCGATGTTGCGGCTAAAGCCTTCGTCAGCACCCAAACAACAAACATACATTGACACAGCTACATAAAATAAAATATACAATTGGTTTAATGTTGCACATTCCTTACAGGACGTTGCAGTAAACACCAGCATTTTTCAGCTGCTTTTGGTGTACTAGGCAATTTTTACGTTCAGTAGTTTGCCATTGATTTGTGAACGACCGGCACACATACCCCGTAAGTTGCCAACGCGGCGAGAACCGATACCGATTCTCGCGCAGGTTACGTTACTCACGAGAATATACGGGATTACGGAGACAGACGTTAACCCCATGCCCAGGGAGCCGGCAAGAAAGGGAGTGAAAATCTACATTAAAGGTTACTTAACTTTGTGAAGCGCTGTCGTGCTGTGACCTCGACATGTGTGTTAACTTTGTGAAACGCTGTCGTGCTGTGACCTCGACATGTGTGTTAACTTTGTGAAGCGCTGTCGTGCTGTGACCTCGACATGTGTGTTAACTTTGTGAAGCGCTGTCGTGCTGTGACCTCGACATGTGTGTTAACTTTGTGAAGCGCTGTCGTGCTGTGACCTCGACATGTGTGTTAACTTTGTGAAGCGCTGTCGTGCTGTCACCTCGACATGTGCGTTAACTTTGTGAAGCGCTGTCGTGCTGTCACCTCGACATGTGTGTTAACTTTGTGAAGCGCTGTCGTGCTGTGACCTCGACATGTGTGTTAACTTTGTGAAGCGCTGTCGTGCTGTGACCTCGACATGTGTGTTAACTTTGTGAAGCGCTGTCGTGCTGTGACCTCGACATGTGTGTTAACTTTGTGAAGCGCTGTCGTACTGTGACCTCGACATGTGTGTTAACTTTGTGAAGCGCTGTCGTGCTGTCACCTCGACATGTGTGTTAACTTTGTGAAGCGCTGTCGTGCGGTGACCTCGACATGTTTGTTCAAAGCGCCACCGTGGTACTTGATCTCAAATTGGAGCATAGGCCATCAACTAACACACGACTGGACGTCCATCCTTTCTTTGCCATCTCCTGCAATTCCTTCCATGTCCGCCCTATATTATTCATCGCTGCCTTTAATTCTCTTTTCCGTGTTTTCTTATGTCTCCATCTATTTCGCCTGCGATGTGGGTTCCAGGGAAAAACCTTTCAATGTATACTTTTATCAAGTTTTCTCAATGTATGTCCCATCCAACGCCAACATCTCTTCCCTTACATTTGATTTAATGGAATCTGTATAGTAATCCCCATTAGACATTAGTGAGGAACAATGTGGATTTGTGAAGGGAATGGGCACAAACAACGCTATATATATATATTCCCAGGACACTGTTAGAAAGAGCTGTAGAAGTAAAAACAGATCTGTACTTATGCTTCATAGTCTAAACAAAAGCATTTGACAATGTGAAGCATGAAGACACAATAAAATTACTTGAGCAACTGAACGTCGACGGCAAAGATCCGCTAATAATAAAGAACATATATTGGCAGCAAACAGCAACCATACGTGCATAAGAATCAACAACATTTCTGTGCATAAAGAAGGGTGTCAGACAAGGTTGTGTATTGTCTCCTGATTTGTTCTCATTGTACAGTGAATATATAATGAGATATACAGAAAATATCCCAGGATCCTGGGAGGCGGACATATTATAAATAACATACGATAGCAACAAGTCAGAACGATCTACAGGAAAGGATAGATACAGTGGTTGTAGAAAGTGAAAGAATGGGCCTTAGTGTGAATAATAAAAAGACAGAAGGTATGGTGAAATCAAAGAAACATATCGTGCCTAAATGTGCAATTACCAGATATCTAAAAGAAAAACAACTAGATAAGGAATAAATAGGGGACATAAACATGTATATTGTTACGAAGGAGGTTACGAGAAATTTTAAAAGGATATAATACACCTACCTAGCTATGATATTATTTGTTTAACTACGAATCACTCTATTGTTCTTTTAGAAATAAAATAGTTCAGTATCAAAGTTGGATTTTATAATCTCAAGAATTCGTTTAGTTTACTTATAGAAAACGTTTTAAATTTGTACTTACTTACATTTTATAATCATCGCCCCGGGACATTCGGGAGTCGAGGGAAATGAACGAGCTGACACACTGGCTGGCTCTGCACCCCCTGTAGATGGCCAGCCCATGGATCGTGCCGATGTTATTAACGTCCTTAAAGATATGTCGAGAACAGAGGATTTTGACGTCAGTGAATCCACATCGCTGTCCAGGATGAAAGACTTGGGAGTAAGAATTGGCACGGCCAGACACGGGAGCTACAACAGGAAAATGAGGCGCCTCGTCAACCAACACAGAACTGGCACTATTAACCACCGGACGCTGACGCATGTGCTGGGTGGAGGATCTGAACACCTATGGACCTGTCCGGAGTGCAAGGAAGATACCCCAACTGATAACTGATAACTGATTTTATAATCAACTTTTGTGATACACATTTATTTAAAATTTCGGATAGGTACATTTGTTATGTAATTGTAAGAATTATATCACAACTTCCCCATCCGTGGGGGAAAACATATTTTTACTGGCCTCGTAGGGCCATTCAAAATTTGAAGACAATTAGCCACACCCATTTCAATCTTAGGTATATGTGAATTTGTAATATTTTTGTGTAATATATGTGTATTTTTTTTTTTATGTGAGAACAGATGGACAGGAATGGGCATTATAACATCTAAGGTGTCAACGTCTCACACGTCACAGGTATTCTAAGGTCCATCACATGCGCTCAAGAAAACATCAGTCGTGCATGTGGTATCAAACATTTATTCAGGAGAACCTGATTAACGCCGAAATGCGCACATAGGGCGATTACTTTAATACATCATCATTATATACATAAGTGCTCGCTAACAAACAATCATAGCACTCAGGCAATCACACACAAAACTCTGAACTCAAACCTCGCTATCTTTAACATGGCAACGCCAGCTAGCACTCCCGCAAAATCCATACACTCGCTATTCGAAACACATGCGTCCTTCCCCTAAACCGTCGAGTCCCAGTCTGAGTCTCCTCATGCTGGCCGGTTGGTCACGTGGTACTTGACCCCGTGTATCTCGGGACAGGCGGGCTGTCTCAACAGTCACGTCGTACTGCTGCCCGTTCGTGTTGTGTCGGGTACTTCAGTGCAAGGCTGTCTGGTCAATCCAGGACGGAGTCCCGTAGACTTGTGTCTCCTTTTATAGCTGGGTCTTGTCCTGTCTATGACATCCCTGTGTCCCTGCCTATGTCCTGTCTCTGACATCTCTATTGTTCTGTAGATGTCCTTCTATGACATCTCTGCGTCCTTACCTATGTCCTTGTAGCGAAACGCCAGTGGCCCATGTCCTTATGCATTCTTTTATTCTTGGTAAACAGGGGGAAACGGCTTTCGGAAGCTCTCAGTTCTCTTGTTCGCTCAATTCTCCATGAAAGATGGTTCTTTGGGTTATCTTCATACCACAATCTTTACATGGAGCGAGTATATATTTGTCTTTCCTTTCGGGTAGTCCCGAAGGAGCGCCTTGCGTCAAATGTGCACTGGTGCAGCGGCTGGTCAATTGATGGCCGTGCCAACACCTACTGTTTGATAGTTGCAGCCTGTCCAGTGAGTTAAAGATTACGACAGAGATGCAACATACTACTGAAGTGATGTAAAGGTAAATTTGGGTTTTCGTTGGTCCAGGCAAAGCTTGGCTTATAAATATCTATTGTCTTAACGACTGAGAGGATATAGCAAAACAGCAGTCTTGCCATGTTGGGAGGGGGTGACCGTTAGCCGATCTGGCTACGCGTCTTGATCTTGGCATGACAAGGGAACACATCTGAAGAATAAGTGTTACCAAATGATATCGCTTGTTCTTGGCAGCTGATGGACGAGTGATATCTTGATTCCTACGGCTTACCGTTACTTGGTAGCATCTCTCTTTTAAATATAGGCACATTAGATAGCTACGGGGATGGGGTCCACCAATCTATAATCTATCTTCTTGAGCCAGGGGATGCTAGCCACAGGACTATCTCTTTCGTCTGTCACTTGATAGGATGATGTCGGGAGGATAATGGACTCCTCTATCTTACTGAGAGAACCTGAACTTATCTACACTATGGCTTGTGCAGGGCAATGCCGGTACATTGGGGCGACAGCTCAGTCGAGAGCGGCGGCCGGGAGGGGTAGTATCTTCTTTGAATGGGGAAATACACGGTGTGCCATATAACCCCACTTAGGGGGGAGAAACACACCGATTGCTGGGCACACCACACCACAAGATCTTGGTTGCGAGAAAGGCATGGTTTGCAAGTGAGAGGAAAGCATGGAAATGAATGTGCCCAATAATAATAAAGGCTTGGTATGAGTGTGGAATGTGTGTCTTGTAGACAAAACGTTCCTAGGGTGGACAACCTGACATCACCCAGCTGGAGGTCGACTCAAGCCCGGACGTAGCCAATCCAGGGGCTACCTGACAGGTCAGGCCCATGCATTCAGGTATGATATATACTGCATTGGGTCAAGATCCTATATGTCAAATATATTAACTGAGACCCTATTGGTCTTTAGGATTGTGTGATGCATGAGTCCGCCCAGTCGCTCAATATTGTTTGTCATCTCCAGGGTCCTCTTTTGTTGGACGTGACCAAATCGGACAGTATCCACACAGCTTCTGTGCTAGAGCCAAATACGTCTGATGAAGCCAGGTCAATGTATTAGCCATATCACACATGGTGTGCCTAACTCTGAGAGAGAGGCAAGGGCATATCTTGAGGAAATGACATAGGCCCGAGAACAGTTAAATTCTGGTTGAGACTACGCATGATTATACTGCATCCTAAGAAACAATGACAATTTGCAGTACTGGTGCATCTCGGGTCCTTTCATTGACATAGGCCCGAGAGCAGTCAAATTCAAAGTTGAGTCTACGCATGATTATCAGGCATACCCATTTTGTTCCGGACATGGAAAGACACCTATATAGGTTAAGTCCATGAACAATTCCTCAACAACCAGTGGATTTGATTCTACAGAAGCCTGTGGAACTTACACCCAAGTACCGGGGAGGAAGGAGCTTCCAGCACACAGGGTGAGACGTATATGGACAGATCGGACAGTATTTGAAGCTGGGTCTGTGACTATGGCTACTTGAGGCTATGTGCCTGAACTTATCTGTGTGGTGTCTGTTTAGAACTTTCTGTGTTACCTACCTTGGTGTTTTTCTGTGCTGTCCTGTATTGATTTAATAAATCAAGTTTTAGCTTATTCCAACGAGCACTGTGTTATATATATGGATCAGCCAGAGGAACACGACAGGAAATAGGTCCCTAGGTCGAAAGAAAGAGTGACAGTGAGTCCGGGGAAAACGGAGGAGGGTTGGCAGGTAAAGACCTATCCCAGCCAGGGCTATAAAGAGAACAATTTTGAAATATTGTGACAGGGCTATTTGGGACCCTCCACGTAGCATGTTACAATTTCTGGGGGCACGTCGCGGGATATTTGAAATCCTGGTGGAGTTCTGGCTGATTTAGTGATAGGGGACAGATATTCTTGTCTACTATCAATAGGTTCTGCCTACCGTGCCTGGCTATTGTCTATACTCTTCCTGACACAGACTGACCGACATACGACGTGTTGTGGTCGTGTAATATATATATTTTGGTTATGTGAGATAATCATTTTCTATACAATTTCTTGGGCACTTTCCCTCTGAGTTTAAGATGGCATCAACTGGGTTTAATGTCGCTGACGTACAGGCTACAGGGCGTGAGATGGGCTATGATGGAGCGGAGTTACAGAAATATGTGCAGGAAGTGGAAAGAGACTTCAGACAGGCTGTGCGCGAAGCCAAGAAAATTGAGGCGGAGGCTAGGAAGATGGAGGCCGAGCAGGCAGTCAGAGACCATGAGTTTCGTATGAGGGAGTTGGAGCTGAAAGCTAAAACGGCCAAGGAAAGCGAGGGTGCAGTTGGAGGCGCAGTTCTCCCTGACTCAACAACTTCTAGTGGCGGTCCATACCAGGCAATGAAGTTCCCATTACTCCCGTTCGATGAACACAAAGAGAAGATCGACCAGTATCTTCAAAAATTCCAGTCGATGGCTTTGGCTATGGGGCTGGAACGTGGGAAATGGAACTTGAAAATCTCGCAGGGCCTGAGGGGGACCGCGTACGAGGTCTACTCAAGGTTGCCACCTGGTATGGAGAATGACTATGAGGCTCTGGAAAAAGCATTATTGAAAAGGTTCCAGATGACAGCCCATACATACCGTCAGCAGTTCAGAAAGTCCAAGAGAGAGCCAGGAGAGATGTTCGCAGCCTACAGTGTCAGACTGAAGTCTTACCTTTTGAAGTGGATGTCATTAGCTGGATTTGCTAACGACTATGAAAGTTTAGAAGAATTAGTGGTCGTGGACCAAATGAAGAGGATGATGCCTAAGCCATTGCAAACCTTCTTGCTTGAAAATGGGGCAGAAAAGTTAGACTTGGTAAATACATTAGCGGAAAGGTATGTGCTAGCTCATGGAGATAATGGGGAACTGTCACAACCCAATCCCCGACCACCAGACACCTGGTCTGGAAAGAAGAAGAACCCTAAAACAGCTCACACCAAGAAGGAGGATCCTTTCGAGAAAGTTCCTATTAAGAAACCCTCTGGTAAGAGTCCACCTGGATCTCCTAAAAGAAAGTGGAGTGAAAAGTGGTGCGCCTATTGCAAATCTCCCACACACAATACGGTTGATTGCCGGCGTAAACAGAAAGACTCTCACTATGCTGCTTGTCTTGTAGAAACCGGGGAAGGGTCTCACAAGGAAGTAGAAGGGAGGGATCTTGGGAACAATGATTCAGAAAAACCACCAGTAGTAGAAACGGTACTTGTGAACGGACAACCAGTTGAGTGTCTCTATGACACCGGTCTGCAGTTTGAGGCTGTAATTTCATCACACTTAGTGAGCCCGGAGCAGCTAACCGGGGAATCTATTGAGATTCAAACGGCGACAAAGAGTGCGGTAGCGATGTCTCTTCCAATTGCGAAGGTAGACATCAAATCTAAATATGTTACCGGCACTATACAGGCAGCCGTTCTGCTAGATCCTATCTTCCCAATGATCTTGGGTTGTCGCTACGTCTTTCTAGGGATTCCAACCGAACCCATGTACGTAGGGGCGATGCAAACCAGATCTCAATCGGAGGATGAGCAGACGCCGGCCTTGATCGTGAATCCCTTGCCTGGGGAGTTACGAGCTGCTCAAAGCCAGGATGCTACTTTGCAACCTTGCTTCAACCAGTTGCCCAAAAGTTCTGACCCACCAAGACGGGGTCAGTATTATATGAAGAATCGGTTACTGTACCGGAGAGCCGGAGTGGAGGATCGCCAGCATGGACAGCTGGTAGTTCCTAAGGCTTATCGGGAACAGCTTCTTCATATGGGACACACCATTTCTTTCAGTGGACATATGGGTGTCGGGGCAACTCTCCAGCGCATTTCCTGCCATTACTACTGGCCAGGGATGACTGGAGACGTGCGTAGGTACGTCAAGTCGTGCCCAGAGTGCCAGCGTGTGGCACCAAAACACTGGACAGCTCCGGTAGTCCTGGGAGACATGCCCATTATGAACTCTCCTTTCGAGAGAGTTGCCATCGATCTTGTTGGTCCTCTTCCTCGGACTAGGAAGAGGAATAAGTACATTCTCACGATGGTGGATTGCTGTTCCATGTGGGGCGAGGCGATACCGTTGGCCACAATCGACTCTAAGCGAGTGGCTGATGCACTGATGGAGACCTTTACTAGGTTGGGATTTCCCAACCAGATCCTAACGGACAATGGGTCTCAGTTCTGTGGTAAGCTGATGGAAGAAGTCTTTCGTATCTTCCAGACTAACCACGTTCACACAAGCCCGTACCACCCTCAGTCTAATGGGCAAGTAGAGAGGTTTAATGGTACCTTGATGACCATGCTTCGGAAGCTGGCTCAAGAGAAACCAGACAGATGGGATGAGTATATCTCGGCCGCCTTGTTCGCCTATCGGGAGGTTCCCCATGGGTCGACCGGGTTGCCACCAGCCACTCTACTATTCGGGAGGCCAATCAAGGGTCCCTTAGAAGCCTTATTGAGATGTTGGACAGAGGAAGAAACTTCCGAAGAAGTTGTATCCTCATATAAATACGTCGAAGAGTTAAAGAAGAAACTCCAGACGGGTTGGGCTTTGGCAGCTCAGAATCTGAGAGCGGCCAGGAAGAGACACGCGGCCTACTACAATAGAAGGACGAAAGATAGGTCTCTTAAGGTGGGGGATCGGGTTCTGTTGTTACTTCCAGTAGGTTCCAATAAACTCGAGATTGGTTGGCAGGGGCCTTTCCCGGTGGAAAGGGTTGTGTCCCGTACCAATTATGCTATCCGGATCAGGGGGAAATCTAAAATCTTCCACATTAACCTCCTCAAAAAATATGAGGAACGATCCGATGGTACTTCTCTCCCACTCATGACTATGGCGGTCGCGATGGAAACTGAATCGGGCGAAGACGTGGATAGGGAGTATCCTTTACAACCTGGGGAAACCTATAAGGATGTACATATAAATCCTGATCTGTCGACTGAAGAAACAGAACTGGTCATCCGTTTGTTGGAGTCCCATCAACAGATTCTTACCGATCGTCCAGGGCGGACAGGGTTGGTCGAGTTTGATATGACTCTGACTACCCAAGACCCCATTCGCCAAAAAATATATCCAGTGCCCTTTTCGAAAGAGAAGGCCCTGGAAGCAGAAATCCAGAAGCTTCTGGATGATGACATCATAACTCCTTCGACTTCTCCTTATAATGCCGGGGTTGTCTTGTTGAGGAAGCCAAGCGGGGAGCACCGCTTATGTATTGATTACAGGCATTTAAACAGTTGTACGACATTCCAAGTTGAGCCGTTACCAAACACAAATCAACTATTTGCCAGATTAAATAGGGCAAAGTACTTCTCAAAAATCGATTTAAGTCGGGGATATTATCAGATCCCTGTGAAGCCTGAGGTTCGGCCCATGCTTGCTTTCAGTACTCCGAGCGGCCATTACGAATTTAAGGTGATGCCTTTTGGGCTGAGCAATGCGCCCAGTGTGTTCACTCGCATGATGAGAATGTTATTAGACCCTTTAAAGGATCCCTCTGTGGTCTCGTTTATGGATGATATTCTCATCGCGTCTGACAATCTGAGTGATCACCTGAGGTCCTTGGGACAGATCTTCAAAAGGTTAAAAGAGGAAGGGTTAACCGCCCGTCCAGCCAAATGCATGATTGGCTATCAATCCTTGGAATTTCTGGGACACACTATTACCCCAGGGGGACTGGTACCGGAAGAAAAGAATATTGAAAAGGTCCGTCTCGCACCCCGTCCTAGATCCAAAAAAGATGTTAGGTCTTTCTTGTCTCTGTGTGGGTTTTACCAGAAATTTATTCCAAAGTTCAACGAAATTGCGGCGCCGTTAACCGAGACTCTGAAGAAAGGATCGCCAGATCTTATAATCTGGACCCCGAGCTGTGAAAAGGCTTATGGGAAGCTGAAACAGGCGTTGGTGGATAGGCCAGTCCTGCAACTCCCAGATTTGGAGAAAACGTTTGTTCTGAGAACCGACGCGAGTAACATAGGGATTGGGGCAACTCTGTTGCAGGAAGGGCGAGATAATCCTTCGGTGCTGTGTCCGGTGGCATATGCCAGTCGAAAACTGTTACCCGCCGAACGGAATTACTCCACCGTCGAACGGGAATGTCTAGCTCTAGTGTGGGCAGTACAGAAATTTCAACCTTATCTGTATGGAGTACCGTTCAAAGTGCAATCTGACCATCAACCTCTGACGTTCTTGGCAACTTCTAAGAAACTGAACGCGAGGTTAATGAGATGGTCATTGCTCCTACAACCGTATCAGTTCACGGTCGAATACATCCCCGGAAGGGAGAATGTGGGAGCAGATTTCCTATCACGGCATCCTATGGTTGAATGTGAGGGTGGGGTCATTCGAACAGAACCACTGACAGTAGAAAGTTCGTAGGGTTCGACTTTCTTAAGAGGGGGCCTATGTAGCGAAACGCCAGTGGCCCATGTCCTTATGCATTCTTTTATTCTTGGTAAACAGGGGGAAACGGCTTTCGGAAGCTCTCAGTTCTCTTGTTCGCTCAATTCTCCATGAAAGATGGTTCTTTGGGTTATCTTCATACCACAATCTTTACATGGAGCGAGTATATATTTGTCTTTCCTTTCGGGTAGTCCCGAAGGAGCGCCTTGCGTCAAATGTGCACTGGTGCAGCGGCTGGTCAATTGATGGCCGTGCCAACACCTACCGTTTGATAGTTGCAGCCTGTCCAGTGAGTTAAAGATTACGACAGAGATGCAACATACTACTGAAGTGATGTAAAGGTAAATTTGGGTTTTCGTTGGTCCAGGCAAAGCTTGGCCTATAAATATCTATTGTCTTAACGACTGAGAGGATATAGCAAAACAGCAGTCTTGCCATGTTGGGAGGGGGTGACCGTTAGCCGATCTGGCTACGCGTCTTGATCTTGGCATGACAAGGGAACACATCTGAAGAATAAGTGTTACCAAATGATATAGCTTGTTCTTGGCAGCTGATGGACGAGTGATATCTTGATTCCTACGGCTTACCGTTACTTGGTAGCATCTCTCTTTTAAATATAGGCACATTAGATAGCTACGGGGATGGGGTCCACCAATCTATAATCTATCTTCTTGAGCCAGGGGATGCTAGCCACAGGACTATCTCTTTCGTCTGTCACTTGATAGGATGATGTCGGGAGGATAATGGACTCCTCTATCTTACTGAGAGAACCTGAACTTATCTACACTATGGCTTGTGCAGGGCAATGCCGGTACATTGGGGCGACAGCTCAGTCGAGAGCGGCGGCCGGGAGGGGTAGTATCTTCTTTGAATGGGGAAATACACGGTGTGCCATATAACCCCACTTAGGGGGGAGAAACACACCGATTGCTGGGCACACCACACCACAAGATCTTGGTTGCGAGAAAGGCATGGTTTGCAAGTGAGAGGAAAGCATGGAAATGAATGTGCCCAATAATAATAAAGGCTTGGTATGAGTGTGGAATGTGTGTCTTGTAGACAAAACGTTCCTAGGGTGGACAACCTGACATCACCCAGCTGGAGGTCGACTCAAGCCCGGACGTAGCCAATCCAGGGGCTACCTGACAGGTCAGGCCCATGCATTCAGGTATGATATATACTGCATTGGGTCAAGATCCTATATGTCAAATATATTAACTGAGACCCTATTGGTCTTTAGGATTGTGTGATGCATGAGTCCGCCCAGTCGCTCAATATTGTTTGTCATCTCCAGGGTCCTCTTTTGTTGGACGTGACCAAATCGGACAGTATCCACACAGCTTCTGTGCTAGAGCCAAATACGTCTGATGAAGCCAGGTCAATGTATTAGCCATATCACACATGGTGTGCCTAACTCTGAGAGAGAGGCAAGGGCATATCTTGAGGAAATGACATAGGCCCGAGAACAGTTAAATTCTGGTTGAGACTACGCATGATTATCCTGCATACCTAAGAAACAATGACAATTTGCAGTAATGGTGCATCTCGGGTCCTTTCATTGACATAGGCCCGAGAGCAGTCAAATTCAAAGTTGAGTCTACGCATGATTATCAGGCATACCCATTTTGTTCCGGACATGGAAAGACACCTATATAGGTTAAGTCCATGAACAATTCCTCAACAACCAGTGGATTTGATTCTACAGAAGCCTGTGGAACTTACACCCAAGTACCGGGGAGGAAGGAGCTTCCAGCACACAGGGTGAGACGTATATGGACAGATCGGACAGTATTTGAAGCTGGGTCTGTGACTATGGCTACTTGAGGCTATGTGCCTGAACTTATCTGTGTGGTGTCTGTTTAGAACTTTCTGTGTTACCTACCTTGGTGTTTTTCTGTGCTGTCCTGTATTGATTTAATAAATCAAGTTTTAGCTTATTCCAACGAGCACTGTGTTATATATATGGATCAGCCAGAGGAACACTGACAGGAAATAGGTCCCTAGGTCGAAAGAAAGAGTGACAGTGAGTCCGGGGAAAACGGAGGAGGGTTGGCAGGTAAAGACCTATCCCAGCCAGGGCTATAAAGAGAACAATTTTGAAATATTGTGACAGGGCTATTTGGGACCCTCCACGTAGCTTGTTACAGTCCTGTCTCTCATATCTCTGTGGTCCTGTAGATGTCCTGTCAATGACATCTCTGCATCCATGCCTAGGTCCTGTCTCTATTATGTCCCTTGTACTCTACATGTCCTGTCTCTATTCCCCAACACGCTGACATGAGGAATATAGAATAATGTATTCTGGTGGAGAGAAACAACAGCGAGAAATAGCAATTATAATGGATACAGAGAGAACAAAATCGATCAAAGGATATTGGACTGTATCAAACAGAGTGTTACTGGTGAAGTTGAGTGGAAGACCTTTTGATGTCAACGTCATAAAAGTTTATGCACCGACAGCAGATAGTAGTGATGACAGCATTGATGGATTTCATAATGATTTTGAGAAAGCCTTCAAGAAATGTAAATTATTTATAGGCTATTAAGCGGTATAAATAACTAATTATTGCAATTTTATTTTACTTATACACTTATTCATTATATTTGACAAAGACACAAACTCTTTTGTACCAAACTAAAATTGGTTGTTGTCTAGGGTCTAATGCTTCTACTATCTCACTGCAGAGTGGAAGCTGAGCTTGCCACCTATCTCACACCCCAAGTCCTCACTGCAGCACACCTCCGCGAGTCAATTAACAAGAGTTAATTTTGCGCACATTAATTCCTTTAATGACGAATGAACACGGACCCACGTAACATATAAATCCAGGAACAATAATTCTCTCAGAATATATCTTCATCACAACTTAAATTTCAAAGAACACTGCCTCTCAAGGTCTACTTAATCTCATCCAACGCGACGGATATACTAGCCTCTCTCCAGGCCCGAATTCACTTGATCCAGCTCAATCTGGGTCTCAAATTCAACTCACTATCCCTGGAAAACCACAGTGCGGAGTTCTCTACCTAACTCCGTCATTATTCAACCCTTTTCCAACCGTCGACCTCACTGTCCGGTTTCCAAAAACTCAACTGTCCCTCCGACCCTCTCGGGATCTCGACTTCAACTGCCCTCAGTCTCCTGGCTCCACACACACTACCCCAAAGCTCAAACTGTCTACCTCACAATTACCCTATGTCGTAAGTCTTTCTTACTTACTTTAGTGTCGTCATTGGAGTGATGGGAATCAACACCACATTTTTATTACCCCAATATTGTTGTCTTAGAGAAACCACCAGACTCCGTCCACAAAACTCCGTCGGTCTGCAAACACCTCTTTCTTACTCTCACTCACCCTTAGATCATGCCCCCTCTCACTCCTCCCCAACATAACATACTCCACAACTCTAGCTTTAACAAATAAATACAAAATAATTTATTAAGCAAAGAGTATAGGTGTGAGAAGTGTGTGTGTGTAATGTGTAGAATGTGTGTCGAATATTCTAGTTGGTGCAGACTTAGACCAAGTAGCTGAAGAGCCCAGCCCGATCATCCCAGAAAGGATCACACCACATCTTCATTCAGTCCACGATGACCTCACCAAGGCATGAATCCCTCCTGCTAGATGTCGACTTCCACCGGTGGCTGTTTGATCACTCAAAAGAACTAGTCACAGTCTGACCCTGAATCCTGCCTGGATCACACCGTTAGTATATCTCTCTATTGTTCTTATACTTATAACATCCTTGTCTAGTGAGGACACGAAAATACTGTTCTTTGAAATAAATGTACTTCCGGTCTAATGTTTCTACTGTTCACCTGACCACTGTTATAATAACTACCTAATCAGTTTTTACTGTTCTATTCCCATGTGATGTGGAAAAACAGTATCTATTAGTTTTTTTACTCGTCGTGTGAGAACATAATACCCACTGGACTTTTCCCATGTGGTGTAACAAAAACCAACTCTAGTGTTCTGTTCATATGTGATGTTTGAAAAACCTTAATCTCACGATTTGATCTTTCTCCAAAATGATGCGGAGAAAAACAATCACTAGTATTCTGCTACCGTTTGATAAATACTTTCATGATTTTTCCTTCAAACCCCTTTCCTCAAGGGCCCCGTGCAAAAGCTGCTGAATAACTGCCTGCACTAAAGTCTCCATTCTCAGTGACTTGAGTTACCTAAAGGAACCTGTAAAATAGATAATAATACACTTGGTGATAGCAACTGTCCCTGACCTCCATTAGATGGGGGGTGGGGGGTGTCCGCCTCACTCAGATACATGACAGTGAACCAACTCTGTCATGGGCAGAGGAGCTCTTCACTCCGGTATGCAGTGGGTTAAGATCAGGACAGAGCAAAATGTAAAGTATAGACCCCTAGCAGACCTCACTGGGAGATCCCATCATTGTACATTCTCCCCATCCACAATCTCCCCAAATATCACCCCACTACACAATTCTCACTAGCAGAGCTAATTCTATTCATTAATCTAGCTAGTTTTACCGAGGCTACTGCTTATATTAATTAGGCTTAAATATACTCTCTACAATACCTTAAGCACAATTGCATCAATCCTGGATGACATCTATAACTTGCCATTACGGCATATGTTATCTAATGTTACTTAAATCTAACACAATAGATGCTCTCCGAATTTCCTAACTGCAGCACACACACACACACACAAACACGTCAATCTTAGTCACAATCCTTGGCCACACTAATGTATCCCAGTCTTGTTTATTCACAGCGCTAGGAGTGTTCCCGAGAAATCTTTGATGTTCCGCGGTTGTCGCTCAAAGGCCCTAACCAAGTTCAAAATCTTAGCTCCCTTGTCCCTACTCAATGCAGGAGTTAACTTCTCCTGTCCTGACAACCCAAAACAAGCCCGCGTTGCTGCATTGTCTCAACAACAAGCCGCTAATTCCTTTTGATGTCCAGAAACCTCTCAAGGTCTCCCGACCGCTCCCAACAAGTTTGCAGCTGCTAACACCGACTGTCCTTGGTATTGTTGACATCTGATTGTAACCGGCAGTGAATTCGCGACACCCTAGCCAGCTGACTTCTCCTCAGCTTCCCTTAAATCACTGTCTTTTTAACCTTTCTTTGCAGCCCTCTGCCCCACAACCTTCCCCGTTTATCTTCATATTTTCCACCCCGTGAACTTGTGTATATTGTCGTATCGCTATCACGGACACTCATCTTAATGTCAGTGACCCCAGGCATGTGTCAGACAATATGGACAAAAGCTTTTACTAATTTGTTAACAAGATTTTACAACTTGTTATTATAACAAATATTCTTTATTATCTATCAATGGCTTTAATTTAGACACAAACCGACTATATTGTCACTATAATTGTTGATTTCCAATGAGATGTATGTAACTGCTTGCACTTTTTGACAATATTCTTGAAATCTGGAGCCAGTTTACTTGTTGAAATTCGCATAACAGCATGTAAGTTGCAGTCCGACAATAAAGACCTATTCTTAGATTTCTTGATCTTCAAGCAAGAGAATGCTTGTTCGCAAATGTATGTTGATCAAAACAATGGAGCAAAGTTTTTAAAGTTGAGAAATGATTCTTGTGATAAAGATCCACAGAAATCCAGCAAACCATCTAACTTGAATGTCTCTTTCAGTTCATGATCTGCTTGTAACTCAAGCAGCTCCAACTGTATGTCCTCTGTGGCTGTATCAGCTTATGCACTAAAATGGGAACTAAGAATATTGAACTGTGGCTCCACGTTCTTGAAATCTTCGAATCTCCATCCACATTCGTCAATAAATGCATCTAATTAGGCTTTGTACTTTTCAGTCATTTCACAATAAATGGTTTCTTGTTTCAACAAAGGGAAGTGACAATATCTTTTTTCACTTGCTTGTCTGGAGAACAGTGAGAGTTTTGCCTGACATGATTTTACATGTGCATACAACTCATGTGCAAGCACACCATTGCCCTGAAGTTTGACATTCAGTTCATTTAACTTTTCCATAATTTCAATGGCAAACATAAAGTCTAACTTCCACTCTTTATTGACAATGTTAGTATTAAAGTCACATTCAATGCCCTTTATCTCTAGGAACATCACTATTTCTTCTCTGAGTTCCCACACTGGCCTCAACACCTTGCCGAGACTCAGCCATCGAACACTGGTGTAGTACAGGACACCGGAATGTTCAGTTTCCAAATCGTCAAGTAGTGCTTTGAACTGTCTGTGATTAAGTCTTCTTGATCTGATGAGGTTGATGGCATGGACAACTGGGTCAATAACATGCTTGATATTCAAAACAGTTTTACACAGACTTTCTTGATAAATCACACAGTGAAGTGGTAATAATGTGTGGTCTGGATATTCTGCTTTAATCTTAGCAACTTTACCAGACCTACATTTTTTTCAAGTCAAAGCACGCGCTCCGTTAGTTGAAACCTTTAACATCTTGTTCCAAACCAACCCAGTTCTTTCAATACAGTTACTAACAGCATTGAATATATCATGGCCTGTGGTTGTGTCTTTGAGTGACTCAACACTCAGTAACTCTTCAGTGAGTTTGAAAGAAGTGTTTATTCCACGTATACATATCAATAATTGGGCAGTATCATGTACATCGGTACTCTTATCCAATGCAAGAGAGTACCACAAAAATTGTTTACTTGCATCTTGAAGTTTATGCATCAAATTGTCACTTATCTTGTCAATACGTCTGACCACAGTTCTCCTTGATAAAGTAATGTTGTCAAACCTGTTCGTTCTTGTAGTTGTTGTTGTTGTTGTTGTTGTTGTTGTTGTTGTTGTTCTGAACGCATAATGTTTTCTGCATCTAGCAAACATTCCTTGATGAACTCGCCATCAGAAAATGGCTTGTTCTGTTTTACAGAAATTCTGTGTGACAGCACACGACTATTTTCAGTTGCAGTATCTTGGATTGAAGACTGTTTAGTGAAAACAGTTTGCTGTTTCCCCACATTTTTCACCAACTTCATGCATTTCCTTTCCCTCCCTTCGGTTGTTAATCGAAATCGGAATGTTTTGTTTGATAATGTCTTTTTAAATTGTACTCCTTGAAGACAGCCACTAACTCACGAAATAACAAGAAAATTCTATCAACTTTTATAAAATAGTATTTAGTTGTACAAAACTTTAAAACCGAACTGAAACAAAACCTACTTCCGGCTGTGTGTAAACATAACATATTCGGAAAACAAATAGTAAATTCAGAATAAATTTCAGAAATATGTCAAGACTACTACATGGGAATATAAAAGAGATCTCCATAACATTTTTGTGGATTTTAAAAAGGCTTATGATAGTGTCCATAGGAATAGTCTATGGAATGCTATGCAGGAATTTGGAATACCAAGGAAGTTAATCAACATGACCAGACAATGCATGGAAGATAATTATAATATAGTAACATATAAAGGCAGGAAATCAGACCATTTCCAAATAAAATTTGGCTTGAAACAGAGTGATGCACTATCGCCGCTACTCTTCAATCTGGCTCTACAGAAAGGACGGTAAAGGAGGAATGTGATATTGGAGGACCATCCAAGCTGCTTGGTTATGCAGATGATATGGATATTATAGGGGAAAATGAACAAAAACATTGGAAATATTGACTCACTTAAAGGAAAAAGCCCAACAGCTGGGGTTGGTTATCAACCAAGGTAAGACAGAATGTATGGTAATTTCAAGAGAAGGAATGGCTAAAAACTCTGGCCACATACAAATAGATAAATGACCATTAAACGGAAACATACAAATACCTGGGTACAATCTTCAACTGCTCCAACATCATAATGGGAAGAAATACAAACTAGAATCAATTCTGGAAATAAGATATACTACGCACTACAACATCTACTAAAATCAAAAGCGCTATCTCGTAACACCAAAATCACAATATACAAAACACTGATCAGACCAGTTGTGCTGTATGGCTCTGAAACCTGGAGTACAACGAAAGGAGACGAAGCCTTGTTACAAACCTTTGAGAACAAAGTTTTAAGACGCATCTTTGGACCCATTTGGGATAAACAAAAGAAAAGAAGAAGTAACAACGACATTTATGATCTGTTTAAGTCCCCGCTAATCACTGGTATCATGAAGGCTAATAGACTACAATGGCTGGGGCATATAGAAAGAATGGAAGATAATAGAGAAACAAAACTCGCTTACACTCAGGAAATAAATGACCGTAGACCCCGAGGTAGACCAAGAAGACGGCGGAGAGATAATATATATACAGACCTACAAGCACTTGGAATCAACGACTGGCAAGAGAAGGTCAACCGGAGAGACGAATGGAGACGGATTGTATCTGCAGCAAAGAACCTCAATGGCTCGGAACGCCGAAGACGACGACGACGACGACGACGACAACAACAACAACAACAACAACAACAACAACAACAACAACACTTTATTTTGAAAGGGTGGAGAGATAATATACATACAGACCTACAAGCACTTGGAATCAACGACTGGCAAGAGAAGGTCAACCAGAGAGACGAATGGAGACAGATTGTATTTGCAGCAAAGAACCTCAATGGCTCGGAACGCTGAAGAAGTAGAAGAAGAATTCTAACCCCAGTTGTTCACTGTGTGCAACAACCGCATCTGTTGCAGATCCTGCTCATTGTCTGCAATCAATACTGTATCATCTGTATATTTAATGTCATTAATGTTTCGTCCTCCAATGCTGATTCCATTTATATCTTCCACATTTCTGACAATATTTTCACTGTATAGGGAAAAGAGATCTGGAGACATTACACATCCCTGTCTAACACCTCTCTTAATAGGCTGATATTGTCCCACTTCATTATCAATCCTTATGGCAGCTTGTTGTTTCCAATATGTGTTTTTTATAAGTCTAATGTCTTTCCCATCAATTTGTAGATCTGCAAGCATATCCACCATGTTGACATGTCATCTGCATAACGCGTGTTATTTATAATATGTCCACCAACCAGGATCCCTGGAATATTTTCTGTAGATCTCATTATATATTCACTGTACAGTGAGAACAAATGAGGAGACAATACACAAAATTATCTGATGCCTTTCTTTATACACTGAAATGTTCTTACAAGGTTTTTGATTCTTATGCACGTATGGCTGCTCTTTGCTGGCTGCTCTTTGCTGGCTGCTCTTTGCTGGCTGCTCTTTGCTGGCTGCTTCTTTACTATTTGCGGATCTTTGCCATCGATGTTCAGGTGCTCTAGTAATTGTATTGTGTCTTCATGCTTCACATTGTCAAATGCTTTTGTGTAGACTATGAAGCATAAGTACAGATCTGTTTTTACTTCTATAGCTCTTTCTAATAGTGTCCTGAGAATATTATAGCGTTGTTTGTGCCCTTTCTCTCAACAAATCCACATTGTTCCTCACTAATTTCTTAGGGGGATTACCAGGCTTGTCCATGGGACATATTTTTCTGTCCCATCCCATCCCATGGTAATTAATTCCTGTCCCATCTCATCCCATCTCATGGGATTCCCATTATAATATTAAAATGGAATGCATTTAAATAAAATTATGAAATGTATGAAAGTTTAGATTTAGTGTCTCCGTCCATCATCGATCCATCTATAAGATTACACTAAATAAGATTACACGTACAAAGAGACATGCAAAACGACAGACTTTATTAATTTTAACATTCAAGAGTATTTTATTTTTTTAAAAGTTTAATCTAAATATGACAATTTAGTGTCATTCTCCACATTGTCATTTCCTGCTGATCGACTGTTTCTAATAATTCAGTTAATCCAGGCAATCCCTGAACTATTTCCACAATTTTCATCTTACATGCAAATCTGATATACGCAGAGTTTATAACGAGGGCTGGTAACATCCGTTTTTGTAATTTACTTAACAACAATCCAGCTGCACTAAATTAGCGCTCTACTGCTGCTGATGACACTGGTATGACCAAAACAATTTTCACACTTGCTTTTAGCAGTGGAAACCTATGTTTATTTTTCAAACAATTTAATGGTTGTGAAATTGGTTGCCCTAATTTTTTTAAACATCGTGACTTCATCCTCAAGGCATTTATTTATTTATCCGGTGTCCCAGCACAAGATAAAGTATAGATACAAATATATACAGAAAAATTAAAAAAGAAGGATAAACAGCTTTAACCGATTCGATGCCGAGGGATTATATATCGCCAAATGCGACCTCCTATTTAGACAGAAGAACGATATATCACTATAACAGGGTCGCGGTAGAATTTATTTTGTTTCGTGGTATCTTCCGCAGTATCAATGCTCAGTAAACGATGTATTATAATATCTGATGGTATGCCAAGTTGGCCTAAACCTACTGTTTGATTGCCACTGAATCGGTTAAAAAGGTTTTTAAAAAAATTAAAAACAAATTAAGGGTAGCTCTGATGTAGAACAAGGAGCTATGACATGGCCCATGGAACATACAAATCTGTGCTGTCCCATTCCATCCCATCCCATGGGACCTTTCCCATGGGATTCCCATGCGATTAACATTCCCATGGCCAAGCCTGGGATTCCATTGAATCAAGTCTAAGTGAAGGGATGTTGGCGTTGGATGGGACACACGATGAGAAAACCTGATAAAAGTATACCTTGAAAGTTCTTTTCCTGGAACCCATATCGCTGGCGAAATAGATGGAGATATAAGAACACACGGAAAAGAGAATTAAAGGCAGCGATGAATAATATAGGGCGGACATGGAAGGAATTGCAGGAGATGGCAAAGAAAGGATGGACGTCCAGTCGTGTGTTAGCTGATGGCTTATGCTCCAATTTGGAATCAAGTGCCACGGTGAGAAATGACAAGCGTGGCGCGTTGAACACACATGTCGAGGTCACAGCACGATAGCGCTTAACAAAGTTAAGTAACCTTTAATGTAGATTTTCACTCCCTTTTTTGCCGGCTCCCTGGGCATGGGGTTAACGTCTGTGTCCGTAATCCCGTATATTCTCGTGAGTAACGTACCCTGTGCGAGAATCAGTATCGGTTCTCGCCGAGTTGGCAACTTACGGGGTATGTGAGCCGGTCGCTCAGAAAGCAATGGCAAACTACTGAGCGTAATCTTGCCTAGTACATCAACAGCAGCTGGAAAATGCTCATGTTGACTGCAACATCCTGTAAGGGATATTTAAATAAAAAATATTTACTTCAGAGTTCTTACATTTCTTGAAGGCTTTCTCTAAATCATTATAAAATTCATGAATGCTGTCATCACTACTATCTGCTGTTGGTGCATAAACTAGTATGATGTTGACATCAAAAGATCTGCCGCTCAACTTCACCAGTTACACTGTCTGATACAGTCCAATATCCTTTGATCAATTTTGCTCTCTCTGTATCCATTATAATTGCTACACATCGCTGTTGTTTCTCTCCACCAGAATAGATTATTCTATATTCCTCACATGTTACCATACCCATTTCTGTCCATCTGGTCTCACATACACCTAAGATTGGAATGGATATGGTTTATTGTCTTCAAATTATGAGTGGCCCTACTAGGCCAGTAAAAAAATGTCCTTTCCCACAGAGTGGGAAAATTTAATATACATCTAGCAATTTTGTGTTCATGAGTGTAACAATATGAAAATATAAATAAATGTGTATCATAGAAGTTGATTATAAAATGTAAGTAGGTAAATATTTAAAACGTTTTCTAGAAGTAAACTAAAAGTATTATTTTTGGGATTATAAAGTCCAACTTTGATAATGACTTTTTAATTTCTAAAAGAAGAATAATGAGATTTATAGTTGGAAAATAATATTATACCTAAGTATATTATATCAATTTAAAAGGTTTAGTTACCTCCCTTGTAACAATGTTAGATGTTTATATCCCCTACTTATTGCTTTCCTAGTTGTTTTTCTTTTAGATATCTGGTAATTGCACATTTAGGTACAAAATATTTCTTTGATATCACCATACCTTCTGTCTTTCTATTATTCAAACTAAGGCTCATTCTCTCCCTGTCTACAACCACTGTATCTTTAATTTCCTGTAGATTTGGAGGCATTACACATCCACTGTCTCACACCTATTTTAATAGGCTGATATTGACCTACTTTATGATCAATTCTTATGGCAGCTTGTTCTTTCCAATATATGTTTTCTACAAGTCTAAGTTCTTTTCCATCAATGTGTTGATCTTTAAGCATCCTTATCATGTCGACATGTCTTAATTTATCGAAAGCCTTTGTGTAGTCAATAAAGCAAAGATATAGATCTTTGTTTACTTCTATAAAACGTTCAATTACTGTTCTCAGTATATACACACCATTTACTGTACCCTTGCCTTCTACAAACCCACATTGTTCTTCTCCAATTTCGGGTTCTATTTTCCTCCTCACTCTTTGCATGATAATTCTGAGCAAAATCTTCGTGATGTGGCTCATTATACTAATTGTTCGATGTTGATCACATTCCAAGGCTCCTGATTTCTTCGTGATTGCAATAAATATAGAATTACATAATTCAGGAGGTATATCTAAAGTATCATATATTGCATTCAGCAGTCTGATGACCTGGTCTATTCCATATTCTTCTAAGGCATTGATTATTTCTATTGTGATGTTACTTGTCAGTTTTCATGTGGTTAAGAGTATTCTGAACTTCCCTTTTCAATATTGATGGACCTTCATTATTATTCCGATGATCATATTGTTCTTCTCTTGTATCATCATAAAGGTCTTTCACATAACCTGACCACTCATGTAAAATCTGATCTTTTTCTATTATGATTTTGCCATCTGTGGTTTTTAGGCAACCCGTTGATGTGTGTGTTCTTTTGTTAGTGATGTCTTTAATTCTTTTGTGCATTAATTTGGTATTCCGGGCGTTGTGTTGGTTTTCGATTTCCTTGCAATTTTTCTCAAGCCATGTTTCTTTTGCTTCTGTGCATATCTTCCTAATTTTCCTGTGAATCTCTTCATAATGTTCCTTGTTATTTTTGTTATTTCTTCTTATTGCCATGCGTTTTAAGATGTCTTCCGTCATCCATTTCTTGCCACCTATTAACTTTATTTTTGGAATGGTTGTTTCTGCAACTTGGTTGACAGAACTGATTTCTTTAATATTTCCCATTGGTCGTTGACATCGTGATATAATATTTCCATATCGGCAATGCATCAAATCTGTTCTTTACCTCTACGTTGAATTGATCTTTTATCTCCTCACTGTTCAGTGCCCGTAGATCAAATTGTGTGCTTCTTTTGTGCTTGACTTTCTTTAATTTTATAAGTATATTTCTTAAGATTAATCTATGGTCGCATTTGCAGCCCGTGCTTGGTATAGTTTTTGCGACTTTTAAGGCATTTCGAAATCTTCTATTGATGCGAATGTAATCAATATGATTTTTTGATCTTATGATGAGGACTCCATGTCCATAATGTCTTTGGGTACTGTTTATACCAGGTGTTTCCAATAATCACATTATGCTCTTTTGCCTACTGTACAAGTCTGCAACCTCTTTCATTCTGTTCCCCAAGTCCAGGGGTGGGTAAACTAAGAACCGCGGGCCGCATGCGGCCCGGCAACTAATTTTATTCGGCCCGCGAGGGCATTTAGAAATAAAAACTTACTTCGCTTTTAAGTTATTTTGTTGAATTTTATAGAATTTCATGTACCGTTATGATTGTTTTAACATTTTTGATAAAATGTCTTTCTAATTATTTATTTTTGTAAACAGTCCTTGGCCTTTGTAATGTAATGCTTCTTCTTCTTCATTCGCTCGCATTAAATATGTTTATAACTGCAATGTTGCCTCTTGTATGAATTTAACTGTCCTTTTTAGTTTACTCAGCAGTCCATAGAGTTTATCTTCCACTGTCGTCTCTCTGGGCCAGAAGGTTTGCCTCGACATGTTGTAATTTGAGCAGTCTTTGAATATGTTCTCTGCTGTCTGGGACACCAATCCACACGTGCACAGGTCTGATTCACCAATCTTCAATCGTGTATACATGTGGTTGCGTAATCTATTGTGTCCTGTTCTGAGGCACAGCATAATGACTTGTTTTGGTCTGTCCATAACGTGGTAGTCAACTTTTTTGGTGGCCTTCAGGCTGATTTGATAATTCTTTTCTTTTGGTGGTGTGTAACGGGCACCTCAGGCTGTTCTTCTTTTGTTCCTTCCTTAGCCAATCGATCAGTTCTGTAGTTTCCGGGTACTCCACAATGGGATGGTATCCACTGTATGGTGACCTTATGCTGACTGCTAACTTCAGAAAGTATTGTCCTTAGTACTGGCAATTTCCCGTACATCATTTCGTTTTCGTTGAGGTGAGTTTCTTGCAAACAACATACGTTTACCTTGTCTTGGTCCAAGATGTTTTCTAGTTCTATTTTTTTAGGGGGGGGGGGGGAGGGTTGCTGACTCCCTTCGCATTCCAGTGCATTCGTTTTAGTCTTTGTTTGGCATGGCCAGACACCCTATTCTCAGGTCTCCTGGCTCCACAGGACATCTGAGAAAGACCTCCAGTAGCTGTGATTGGACCCTTTCGGGGCATAGGGCCCGGCACTGCACCTGCCTGGGGGTCCAAAGCAGGGTGGTCACCATAACATTTAGCATTACTCGACATGTTTCACTACGCGTGATTGAGTGTCATCATGATTTCAGTGGTGCGCCTCCTGCTGGTTGCCTCCGTCTTCAGCACCTTTCTTTTGCTAGAGCAGACTGTGGTCTTACTCGAGTTTAGGTGTGTAGGCACGCAACGTGCATACACATCTAGAGCTTTCTGGTTATTTCTCCGCGCCAGTGACTCGCCGCCGCCCCTTCTCATGTTAGTTAAAACAGGTCCGCCACGAGACGGCCAGGAGTTGGACTTTTGCTGCATAAGTGATGAATGCACGAGCCGTTGGGGTAT
The DNA here is from genome assembly GCA_014155875.1 of Cepaea nemoralis. Taxonomy (NCBI): domain Eukaryota; kingdom Metazoa; phylum Mollusca; class Gastropoda; order Stylommatophora; family Helicidae; genus Cepaea; species Cepaea nemoralis. The sequence continues at coordinate 5,098 of JACEFZ010006918.1, read as the reverse complement.
TTATGCAAGGTTGGGCGCTCACCCCAACCCCACCCCCGGCTACATGCAGCAACATTTGGAGCCATGTAATGCTAAAACGCGAATTTATCGATTTTCATATAGAGAAATATTTATCGACATGTAACAATTTAATAAGGATGATTTTAATGAAAAACAGATATCTCTCCAGTGAATAAAATGATATATTTTGCAAGACAATATTAAATTTAAAAGTATTCTTTTCTAAAAATAAATTATTTCCACATTTACAATCTTCTTCTTCTATTTCTTCTTTTTCCACATGCCTTTATAATGCATATCTTTTATATTGTTGCTGTTTTCAGTTAACCTTGAATGATGTGTGAATGAAATAATGTATGAAAGAGAGTGACAAAAGGGCAGAATGTTAAACGGTCCTGCGTGTCCAATTCTTAACCGCCTTCTTGGTCTACCTCGGGGTCTACGGTCATTTATTTCCTGAGTGTAAGCGAGTTTTGTTTCCCTATTATCTTCCATTCTTTCTATATTAGAATTAAATTGTAAAAATACACAGATTGTGGTTGTCACTAGGAAGAACGAAATACCACAATGTAATATACAAGTAAATGGGAATATTCTTCAACAAGTGAATCGATACAATTATCTCGGAACAGTCATAACATCCGCTGGGAGATGCCTTATAGAGATTAGAACAAGAATCGCCATGACGAAAGTAGCCTTTAGCAAGATGAAAAACATTCTGACCAATAAAAAGATGTCAACTGAAACGAGAAAAAGAGTGTTGAGGGGCTACATAGAGCTTGTTCTTTTGTATGGATGTAAAACTTGGACAATGAGCAGTCAAGCTGAAAAACATCTGATGGCTGCAGAAATTTGGTTTCTGAGGAAAATGCAAAGAATACCATGGACAGACAGAAAAACCAATGACCAAGTACTACAGGAGACAAATGAAAATCGTAAATTGATTAGAGAAATTAGACGTAGACAGTAAAAATTTGTTGGACATGTTATGAGAAGAAATGGATTGGAGAACTTAGTGACAACTGGCAAGATCGAAGGGAACAGACCAAAGGGACGACCGAGAAGTAAATACCTGGATGGCTTGGCCACACGGCATGGTCGAGACAGGAAAACTGAGCTTATCCACGACTCTGGTGATCGAGTGAAATGGCGAATCATGACCGCCCACGCTTTCCGGCATGGCACATGATTGATTGATGCAGACGACACCGTCTTGATAGCAACAAGTCAGAACGATCTACAGGAAAGGATAGATACAGTGGTTGTAGAAAGTGAAAGAATGGGCCTTAGGTTGAATAATAGAAAGACAGAAGGTATGGTCATATCAAAGAAACATATTGTGCCTAAATGTGCAGTTACCATATATCTAAAGAAATAACAAGTACATAAACTATAAGTAGGGGGCATAAACATCTAATAATTTTACAAGGGAGGTTACTAGAAATTTTAATATGAGATAATATTACTGTTTATAATATTACTTTTTAACAATAAATCTCTCTCAATTTCTTTTAGAAATAAAAGAATCAAAATAAAAGCTTGATTTAATAATTTCAAGAGTAAAACTATTAGTTTACATATAGGAAACATTTTATATCTTTATTTACTTACATTTTATAATCAACTTTTAAGATACACATTTATTTATAATGACGGATAGTTGATCTTGTTATGTATACTCTTGTGAAAATATATTATATCACAGCTTCCCCATCCGTGGGGAAGCACCACTCTTTTTTTGACTGGCCTCGTAAGGCCACACAAAGTTTAAGGAAAATTAACCAGACCCATCTCAATCTGTAATAACGTTATGAAAGAAATGAGAACACTGAATATTAATACGTTAGGTATATGTGAGACCAGAGGGCATTATTGTTCTTCTTTCGTTCGCTTGAAATATGTCTATAACTGCAATGTTGTCTCATCTCATTTCATCTCATCATGTTCCTCTTGTACCTTGCGGTGTCGAGGTGAAGTATAAACTTCGTGAGAGTGCCCGATTATGGTCTTCGTATATCGACATTCCCATGGATTCTGTTATTCCCTCCGTCCAACGTTTACGTGGTCGGCCTCTTCCTCTGTTTCCATCTGGTCTGTACATCATTGCTTGTTGTGGCATGCTGTTGACTGGTAACCTACTTGCATGGCCAAACCATTTGACTTGCTGCTTTCTAATAAAATCTAGAGCAGCTTTAACCCCCACTTTAGTCCTGATTTCTTCATTTCTGATCTTATCTCTTCTTGTTACGTTGAGTATTCTTCTCAGGAACCTCATTTCTGTTGTTGTGATTTTTCTTTTCTCTTTTTCTGTCATTGTCCAGGTTTGGCATTGGTAGCACAGAGTTGGTAGGAAGATTGTGTTGTAAAGTGCTTTCTTAGTAGTTATTGATACATGTTTGTTCTTTAGTATTGGTGCCATTTGTCCAATGAGTTGATTTGCCTTATTGCACCTATTTTCGATCTCGTCTTCTGATCTGCCATTTGATGATATTATACTTCCTAGGTACTTGAAGCTCTTTACTTGTTTCAAGGGATGTTCGTTTAGGTGAATTGTTGCTGTTTGTTCTTCTTTAGTTATAGTCATTACCTCTGTTTTGCTTGTGCTAATTTTCATGTTATGTTCCCTACACATTTCGTTTAGACTATTCATGCGGTCTTGTAATTCAGCTTCTGATTTTGCTATTAGTGCTTGTGTTGTAGTGTTGGAAGGAGTAACAAAACGCCAACTGTATAAAACGTTGTTTATTTGACAAGGTTTACAAGCCGTGTCCTTTCAGCTGGTTTCTTAGATGTTCACTGCCTATAACAACATAATACGTCACGATTGAGCATCTTCCCCCCCTTTCAGTCTCAATGCTCAATCGTGCTGTATCTGTGTTTCCCAATAGACCCCAATTATGCCTAACACTGTTACACCTCCCCATGTTTAATAAAGAATTTTCCTTATAAAGGAAAAATCTTTACTCTAAATCCCCATATTCCATTCCCTCTTTGTCTTCTAACCTATGCTAAAACCAAGTTTGAGTAAACAATCCATCTTTTACTCTTCTCCCAGCGACATGGTCTGCCAACAACCTCCCCATATACTTCTTTATACTTCTTCTTCGCATTTTATTTATACAATACCACGGTTAATCCAACCAGTCCTTCTTTCCTTTTCATTTCCCCAACATTTTACAGTCAACTACATAACCTCCCCATGTTATTCTTCATTTCTGGTTCTCTCTGGTTACCTATATCAAATATACATATTATAAGAACAGCTCATAAAATTTCTCATTCTTCACTATTTTGGTTCTTTCTTGGCTCATCAAGTTCCTATATCAAATATACACATTATAAGAACAACTCATAAATTCTTTTTCTAAAATTATTACCTTATAAAATTTCTCATTCTTTCAAACCCCAGGACGTACAAAAACAATGTAGTTAGAAAAAGTAAAGAAGTGGTGCGCACCAAATAAAGAATAGTAAAGAATGAATACACGACATGACCGCATGGACATATAGTAAAATGTACACTTAAGACATTCACCCTTTACCTCCCTTGCCAATAAAAAAATTTTGTAAAATAATTTTTTTTTTTTTTAAACACCTTTAAGAAATATATTATTGTTCGTTATAAAACAATTTGGCATAAGTTTTCATAAACCTTTTTTTTTACATTCATTCCAAACAATTCCGCCCCCTTATCTCACCTTTTTTGGATTTCAATTTTATGAAACCAAAAAAAAACTGGGATTTCACCCCTTTCTTCCCCCCTTCCGTATTTTATTACGTAGGTGGCAATTTTTAATTTGACCAGTTCCCAACATGGTTTCCCTATTTGAATGAAGTTTCCCCCACCTTTTATTTAAAAACCCCTTTTCTTAACGAAAAAAACCTTTTGCAAAACCTCCCCCATTTAAACTTCTTCTTAACTAACTTTACAAGCTTTTTAAAAATTTCCAAATCCTTCATGTAATCTTTGAACACAACCCCCAAAAACAAAAAGAAGAAAAAAAAACACATTTTACAAAATGACATAAATGCATGTATCAAAACAGAAAAAATTCCTATTTACCTATCACTTTGGGCACTTTTAACCAACATTTTTTCAAATCGTATGAACACAACACCCCCTCTAAACCTTAAAAACCTAACCTTTTTGACCAAATTCAAAAACAAACCCTTATGACATTCCTTGGCTCAATAAAATAAGCAACACAAATTTCCCCCCTTTAATCAAGATAAAAACATTTCCTATATGACCTAATTCATAAAACCTATTTTCCCCTTTTCTCTTACATACGTTCACCACAAGGCCACAAATGGTTCCATATTTTTAAAGAAAAGCAAAATTCTACTTATATCGTTAAAAAATATTATAAATATCTTTTTCTAACAAAAAATTAAAATCAACAACCACCCTATATTTTTTTCCCCTAACGCAATAACATCCTAATAATCTTAATAAAACTGAACCAAAACCAAATTAATAATTTAGATTTACTTAACACTTTGACTGTCCTGTCTTTATTATTAAACTTTTAACCCCCATTTTAAAACATTACCCCCTTACGACCACCTTTCGATCCTTTTGTTTTTTACAGGTTTATCTATCTCTTACGCCCTTTCCAAAACTCTAAGTTTTTAATAATCTAACTCTATACAACTCTTTTTTCTACAAAATCTAGCCTTCCATACTCTCTTACTCGATTTCATCCATTTCTTTTTCTTCCTTATTTTTTTTTGCTCCTAATTTTTTCCTTCAAACCCCCTAAATTTTCTACTCTTTCTTAAGGTCTTTCTATATAGGATTCTTCTCCCCTTTTAATCACCAATTTTTCCCTTTTTTTTACCTTTCTTTTGCGCATTTTCTTTTTTTTTCCCAATTTTTAAATAATTTCTTCTTCCCTACTATATAATATTTATTTGCCTTCTTTTCCATTTTTTCAATTGCTTTCTTGTTTTGTAACTTGGATTTGCTAACAATGATTTTTTTGTTCTTTTTAAATTGGGTTACTTACTCTTTTAATTTGGGGTTATTAACCCTGTTCATAAAAAAATTTTTTCTCCAAAACAAATTTTTATTTAAATTTTTATTTTTATCTCTTTT
>JACEFZ010006917.1:0-10763 GCA_014155875.1 Cepaea nemoralis | reverse complement strand
ACAAAAAAGGGCCAGTGTGCTTTCTCTAAAAATGTCTAGTGCAGGAAAGCAACATATTTATAAAAATATCCAATTTACTCAGCTATTTCTAGTATGAGAGTGACAGTCTAAAGCGAATGTGGCCGATTGGATTACTTAAACGGCAAACTGGCTAGTTACATGAGTCCGCCCCGAATGAGCTTTCGTTTTCAAACGGTTCACAGCCATATGATATGCAACCCAAAACAAAACAAAAAATTTGCAATTATAACACATTCGCATACGACCACCTCTCTGAACCAGCTAAACTGGAGCGCGTGATCGCTGAATGTGTCTATATGGGTTGCTAGAAAACATGAGCGACGAACACATTATAACTGGTATCCAACAAGCACACACTGTCACTTTTTCGAATTTGTCCGTACTTTATTTGGTTGCATGAAGGCCAGTTACCTTATGCTGAGAATTGCATATAGTGTATTCTGTATCATAACACCAGAAATGGCTATTGTGCATAAATTTGTGTATAATGTCCTCTCTACATTACGACAAGATATTCTTTACTGCGATGCAAGAAACGAATTCGATATAAAATGCCTGTGATAATGACTTATTGCATAAGATACTCTTCATTTTCTGAAATGCGGCTTTTGCTTGCCATATTCTGCTCTTAATCTCTGTTGTACATCTTCCATCTGATGTTATAAATTCCCCCAGGTATTTAAAACTATCCACTTGGTTAAGAATTGTCCCTTCTATTTCTATGTCACATTTTAGTGTCACCATTTTCTTTGATATCACCATTGTTACTGTTTTCTTGATATTCAAGGAGAGTCCATTCTTTGCACTCTCTGTTACATCAATGTTCAACAATTGTTGTAGGTCTGTTGCATTATCCGCCACCTGTGTTATCTGTGTCATCTACAGAGCGTATATTATTTATATTATAACCTCTGATTAGTATTCATGGCGTCTCTTTGATCTCTCTCATTATTACTTCGCTATATAGGGGGAAGAGATCGGGTGACAAGACACACTCCTGTCGTACTCCCAGTATTATCTGTTCGTAACTACCCTCTTTATTTCCCATTTTAATTACTGCTACTTGGTTCCATTAATATTCTTTATTATTCTTAAATCTGTCACATCAGTGTTGATATCTTCCAACATTTTAATCAGTTCATCATGTTTTACTTTATCAAATGCCTTAGTATAATCTATGAAGCACAAATATATGTCTTTCTGTGTTTCTATTGACCTTTCTATTATATAATATATATATATATATATATATATATATATATATATAATATATATATATATATATATATATATATATATATATATATATATATATATAAAATTGATTATGTGGTTGTTTCGGGATTTGAAATTTAAATATATATTAAATTCCCATATCCTTTACAGGCCATCGCTGTCAACAGCAGCATCTTTCAGCTGTCTGTTGATTTCTTGGCAAGATTACGCTCAGTAGTTTGCCATTGCTTTCTGAGCGGCCGGCTCAGTTATCCCGCAAGTCACCAGCGGGGGTCGAACCGCCTCCAGCTCTCGCCCGCTACGAGACTCTGCGTGATAAACGGATTACGGAGAAAGTGTTGTAACCCTTCGGCCAGAGAGACCGGCATATATATATATATATATAAAAGAGACTGTATGTGTGTGGTTGGATATGTATTGGATGCGTTCGATAACGGTACATCTGATTGAGATGAAATTTTCTACACGTCTTCCTTTCATTCCTGTGCAACCGACTGTAATAGTTTCTTAGTGTAAAATCGGCTACTTGCTTACTAAAATTTCATTTTGTAATTACATGACTTAACATAAGAAATATTCTATAAAGGGACATAACGTTTAGTAGCATTGATATATCTTAGGTCAAGTCCCCTGGCTATAGATAGCTACATAAATAAATAGATACATAGATAGATAGATCTGACCCGATAAATAGAGAGGGTGGGATAGACGGAGTGAGAGACGGACGGGCAGGCAGGCAGACAGATAGACAGATAGATAGACAGACAGACAGCCGGGTCAACAGACAGACAGACAGACAGACAGCCGGCTCGACAGACAAACAGACAGACTGTCGGGAACGGGAGCTTATATGACTACTTATATGAATTAAATTAGATGCTCCCCACCAGGAGTTGGGCGAAGCCGGGCCGGGTCAGACAGACAGACAGACAAACAAGCAGACAGACAGTCAGACAGACAGACAGACAGATGGATGGATGGATAGATAGATAGATCCCCGCCAGGGCCTGGGCGAAGCCGGGCCGGGTCAGCTAGTGTGTGTGTGTATATATATATATATATACTAGCTGACCCGGCCCGGCTTCGCCCAGGTCCTGGAGGGGATCTATCTATCTATCAGTCTGTCTGTCTGCTTGTTTGTCTGTCTGGCTGGCTGACCCGGCCCGGCTTCACCCAGTCCCTGGTGGGGAGCATCTCATTTAATTCATATAAGTAGTCATATAAGCTCTCCCGTTCCCGACTATCTGTCTGTCTGTCTATCTGACCGGGCCCGGCTTCACCCAGTCCCTGGTGGGGAGCATCTAATTTAATTCATATACGTAGTCATATAAGCTCTCCCGTTCCCGACTATCTGTTTGACTGTCTGTCCCGGCTTCATCCAGTCCCTGGTGGGGAGCATCTAATTTAATTCATATACGTAGTCATATAAGCTCTCCCGTTCCCGACTGTCTGTCTGTCTATCTGTCTGTCTGACCCGGCCCGTCTTCACCCAGTCCCTGGTGGGGAGCATGTCATTTAATTCATATAAGTAGTCAAATAAGCTTCCGTTCCCGACTATCTGTCTATCTATCTGACCCGGCGTGGTTTCGCCCAGCTCCTGGCGCACAGTAACTTAAAAGAATGTCCTTCCACACACCATTCAATGAAAACTGTAGAAAAAGATGGGTTACAATGTTATGCATTATGCATTATTTTTATGAGAACTTTGAAAATTCCTTAAAGATTATATCATTATTTATTATAACTCATATGCCAGAAAATAACTATAGACAAAGAGTTTAACAATAGTGCAAGTAAGTCCAACAATATGACTATAAAGTATATAGAAATGTTATTAAAAGTTATGCCCCTTGAAATAACTTTTCTAGAGTGAAGTCCCCCTGCTATATAGACATTATATAATGAAAATGGAAAAGTAAATGTTATTAAATAAGTAGAAGATTTTACATTAAGAAATTATTATAGTCGGTTGCACAGGAATGAAAGGAAGACGTGTAGAAAATTTCATCTCAATCGGATGTACCGTTATCGAACGCATCCAATACCCACAAACCCACAAACAAACATACACTCTGTTTTATATATATATATATATATATATATATATATATATATATATATATATATATATATATATATATATATATATATATATATTGCGTTGTTGTACACTTTCCAACATTTAAATCAGTTCATCGTTTCGATTCGTTCTAGAAACTCAAAAATAATTTTTTTTTTAAACCACACACACAAAAATACATTTTATAGAGAATAAATATAGTGTTTCATATTACTTTTCGGCCCCAGACTTGTCCGAACTCGCACCTTCGCCGTGCCTAGTAACAATGTGTATGCCAGTGCGCCTCTTGAATTTTTTAAACGATTCTCTGCTGGCCTTAAAATCACAAAGTACACTAGCACTCGTCCCAAGCACTTTCTTAATGAGGTCGGCATATATCAGTCTGTTTTTTCCCCGCCACATATGATTGCCTCGGAAACATAATCGCTATCTAACTGGTTTTGATTTATCCAAATTAATTATAACTGTTCGACATCTTCAATTGTTTGCGATCTCTGTTTCATTAGCATATCCATGTCTTTCGCTACATTAGCATCCTTTATTCCTTCATTGTTCTCCTTAATGAAACTTATCGTGGATGACGACTTCCCCGTATATGCGGTTGATTTAAGTAATCTTAATACCGCTCTCGTATATTATTATTAACAAGTGATGCTTACACAACGAAAAACAACGCCACACTGAGCAGAAGAACGCATGGACCCCTTTGTTTGTTTTTTGTTTGTGCAAAATTAGCAGTGAGGTCATGTGGCCACGCCGCCGAAATCCGTGGCAATCTACGAAAACCGAATCAAATGTTTAGTGGAAAACAGTCGACGAAAACCTAAACCGACGATATTCGAAGACAACGAAAACCGAGGTTTGACTGTATATACAATATATCATGTGCACCTGAGGCAGGTGTGACCGAGAGGTTTATATCGCTAGAGCTTAAACCTCCTGTGCGCTAACTGCGAAGTAGTAGGTTCATTTCACATGCCTGTCAATTGGACTTAAACGCTGACTTCCCGCTCAGAAAGCCATGGCAAACTATTTGACATGAAATTTCCTAGAAAACAAACCTGGGGTTGATCGCAACGTACTGCCACGGACAAGCAACATTAGTTGTTATCATGTGCCATGCCGAGCGGCGCAGGTGACCCTGCTCCTATACATGCATATGACTATGCAGTATTAATAACTTCGACTTCTGATCGTCCTCAGTGCCAATCTTCCACTCGATTGAGCGTTTTCTCCTTCTATCAATCTCTGACTTGACGCCAATTCATCTTCCTGATTGCCACAACGTTCCCCAGGCTCTCTCGTCTGATGCCGTGATTAAAACATAACAATTGTCTTGTACTGAAATGAGTAAACACATTTCTTGCTGAATTGGTCTCTGGCAGTTCTTGGATGTTGGTCTTCTTGGCCAAACATGAAATATTATACTGGGGGTGTCCAGTTGGTCATGTGTGGAAGTTCACCTGCTCCTGCAGCGAAGCAAAGACGTTATTTGATGGCGACAGGTTCGAATATGAATAAATATTCCGGTAGACAACCTTAGCTTTCAATTTGTTTGTTATCCAGTGCGTCTTCAAGCCTCTACTTCTTTCTTCTACTTCTATGAGCGTCCATCAATACATGCGTGTTTATTCATGTACTATTATTGACTGTGAATGGGATTCTACACATTCTGTGACGAAACCCCGTCTCTGTGGCCTCCAGGGATTACATATTGATGGACGACCTTGATGTTGCAAGATCCAATTGGTTGGCAGTGTATGTGTCGGCCTCGAGTGCTGGAGGTCCCGGGTTCAAGCCCCGGTGAGGGCCGGCATTTTTTTCACGTGGACTTCTAGTAATAAAATTTCCCCTGGTCTCTGGGTAGTGAGATCGGACGCCCGTGTGTATTGTTGCGGACGTAAAAAATCCCTTGGCAGTTGGAAATCGCCTAAAGGCGCTGACCTGGCAAAATTTCGAGTTAAAAATCTACCCAAAGTATTTCAGGATCCTCGCCGGTGCTACGGCGTTAATGCACTGAGCTGAGTCTCTCCGGACTCAGGCTTGAGTTAGGAGTAGAACGGAGCACTTATGGGTTCTACCAGTGTGCCGTGGTGTTAATCCGTCGACTAAATTAAACTAAACTAGTATTCACATACGCATCACGTGTTCATTAGTTTTGTCATTGAACCAGAACAATGAACACATCCGCCACTGTGTTACCGTAGCCATACGGGAGGCAAAGAACAATCACACTGTAATTTACCGTGCATATTGTAAGAGGCTTGCCAAACATGTCGTTAGGAGTCTACCATGCATGACATAAAAGGCCTATACATATAGCTGGGCCTACCATGCACATAGTAAGAGGCCTACCATAAATATACCATGCGTATCGTAGGGTCCTACCATAGATGTCGTAAGAGGCATACCATACATGTCGTAATAGGCCTACCATACATATCGTAAGAGACTTACCATACATGCCGTAAGAGGCCTACCATACATGCCGTAAGAGGCCTACCATACATGCCGTAACAGGCATAACATACATGTCATAAGAGAACTACCATACATATCGTAAGAGGCCTACCACACATGTCGTAAGAGAACTACTATGCATGTCGTAAGACGCCTACCATACATGTTGTAAGAGAATTACCATACATACGTAATAGGCCTACCATACATGCCGTAAGAGAACTACCATACATGTCGAAAGAGACCTACCATACATGTCGTAAGAGGCCTACCATACATGTCATAAGAGACCTACCATACATGTCGTAAGAGGCATGCCATATACGTTGTAAGAGAACTACCATACGTGCCGTAAGAGACCTACCATACATGTCGTAAGAGGCCTACTATATATGACGTAAGAGGCCTACCATACATCTTATAAGAGAACTACCATACATGCCGTAAGAGGCCTACCATACATTTTGTAAGAGAATTACCATACAGGCCGAAAGAGGCCTACCATACATGCCATAAGAGGCCTACCATACATGCCGTAAGAAGCCTACCATACATGCCGTAAGAAGCTTACCATACATGCCGTATGAAACCTACCATACATGTTGTAAGAGACCAACCCTACATGTCGTAAGAGGTCTACCATACATGTCGTAAGAGGCTTACTATATATGACGTAAGAGGTCTACCATACATGCTGTGACAGGCCTACCATACATCTTATAAGAGAACTACCATACATGCCGAAAGAGGCCTACCATACATGCCGTAAGAAGCCTACCATACATGCCGTAAGAAGCTTACCATACATGCCGTATGAAACCTACCACACATGTTTTAACAGACCAACCCTACATGTCGTAAGAGGTCTACCATACATGTCGTAAGAGGCCTACTATATATGACGTAAGAGGCCTACCATACATATCCTAAGAGGTTTGCCATGAATGTCGAAAGAAGTCTCATATGCACGTTGTAAATGGCCTACCATGAAAGTTCCAAGAGGCCTACCATGCATGACGTAAGAAGCGACAAATGCGATTTGGCGTGACTCTGGCTAAGTCAGCCTGTAGAAAACCGTACCAGGAACATCCAGCCAATCATAAGAACGTCTACTAAAAGGAAAAGCAAAATAATAACAACTCAGCCAACCAAGATGAAAGGAAACTCTCCTAAAGTTATCGGCACGCACAGAGTACAACTGTTAAAAGTTTAGTTTAGTTTAGTTTAGTCGATGGATCAACATCACGGCACACGGGTGTAACCCACAAGTGCTCCGTTCTCCTCCTAACTCAAACCTGAGTCTGGAGAAACTCAGCTCAGTGCACGAACTCCGTAGCACCGGCGAGGATCGTGAAATACTTTGGGTAGATTTTTAACTCGAAATTTTGCCCGGGTAGCGCCTTTAGGCTACTCTTTTTCGATTTCCAACTGTGAAGGGATTTTTTACGTGCGCAACAATACACACGGGCGTCCGATCTTAATACCCAGAGACCAGGGGAAATTTTATTACTAGAAGTCCACGTGAAATAAATCCCGGTCCTCACCGGGGCTTGAAACCGGGACCTCCAGGACTCGAGGCGGACACCATACCTCGAGACCACGCAGCCCCCTAAACTGTTAAAACTTGAAAACCTTTCCTAGGGAAACCACACGGTGAAAGAAATATAAGAAGCTCTAAAACACGCGGACAAGAGAATTAAAGACAGGGCTGAATCAAATGTGCGGGACCTGCAAGAAGCTGCAGAAGACGACAAAGGATAGGAGAGCTGGGCGTTAGTGTGCCGAGGGCCTATGTTCCCCTGGAAGACAAAACGCGCAATTTGGAATGAACTTGTGATTCTAAACATACGACAAGAGATAACACGAATATCCCAATGTAATTTACATCCATTTGCGATTACTGTGTATTCTTACTTGGGTGAATTTTAGACCACCATTAGAGCATTGAATAACAATATAGCCACTATGTAGATTGATAATAATAACAACTGTAGCTGGAAAGCTGTTGTTGTGAACACTCGGAAACTGAAATACTTTGGCCATATTAAACGCCACGGTGGGCTGAAAAGAAAAGTCATGGGAGGCATGGCGTCTAGAAGAAGAGGAATGAGTCGACCAGCACGAAGAGGGTCACGGGACACTGCAGACATACTGGGCATAAACATACATGAGGCAGGGGCTATAGCACAGGATCGAGAGTCATGTGGGCGGACCGCGATGAGAGCGACATTCTGCGAACATACTATATGATGATGATGAAAGAAACCAAGGTGTAGAGCAGTGGTTCTCAACCTTTTTTGGCCCATGCCTCCCTTTACCATATGTTCAGAACGTCACTCCCCTCCCCACTTCGAATTTCCTCCCTATAAATCTCCCCCCCCCCCCCCACCCTTACACAGTATACATAAACATGGAAGCTAAATTTAATAACACATACTAGAACAAGTCTAGACATCTACATAAAACGTGATTTGCAGGTCTACTTACGTTATAAAACGAATTTCATTAGGGTGAGAAGTACAGAACCGTAAAATTTAGAGGGAAAAACAATATCAAGTAACTGGTTCTTGTATTAATGCGATCTTGAAATAATCTTAATTCCCCACCTGGAAACCCTAAAATCCCCCCCCCCCCCCGGGGGGGGGGGAGTTCCCCACTGGTTGAGAACCACTAGTGTAGAGCACTACACAACCAGTGCTATACTGTCATCACTTGGGCTGCTGTAGCCTATAATCCTGTTATTTTAAAGGCAACACGGAAGACACGATCCGGAAAGGATGTTTTCGTCATAGCCCCATTGCGTGAGCTGACAGTTATCAGACGGCACCCAGCAGACCATATCTCTCTGACAACTGCAGTCAAACGAGGGCGGTTTCGATTGTATAGTCAGTACTTGCACAAACAAATGGGAATTGTGGGAGGAAGTAAACAATCGTAGCGAGAAGATAACAGCAAAACAAGATAAGCAGTGCTTCCAAAATACATTCAACAAATTAAACAATGAACTGTTCACTTAAGACAAGGACGGATGGCTTGGCGACTGAGAACATATACTTCTTCTTCATCGTTCGTCTGAAATGTTTGTTTTGGACGTCATTGCGTTGTGACTGTTTACAGCAAAGCTGCGATATGTGCGCCTTTCGACCGACATATCCGTTTAAAATTACCGTGGTAGACAGTTCAAATTACTGTGTGAATATGTGTGTTGTATATTTAAGTTTGAGGAATGTATCTAATTACTTTAGTTTATGTTGTGTAATTTCTGCTGTATGTACCTGCCGAGATGTAGCGAAATATGCCAGGCAATAAATCGTGCCAACTATTGTTTGTCTTCAGTATTCAAATTAACTACGGGAAAACATTGTTTTGAATATCATCATCATAGAGTGCCACGCCAGCTGGCGTAGGCGTCCATGTCTCTCCACATATCTCGGTCTTTGGTGTTCTGGGTCAACTCTGCTGCTGATATTCCTTCATGCCACCGTCTCAATCCATCCAGCATAATTTCTCTTGGTCTGCCTCTTCCCCTTAATCTTTCCAGTTGTCACGATGTTCTCCAATGTCTCTCTTCTCATCACATGACCAAAGAAAGCTGTTTGTCTCTTTCTTATTGATGTATATACTGTTCTAGTTTATTTTAGCCTCTTTCGGGCAATCGTAGTTAGTTACTCTGGCAGTCCAACGAATTCGCAACATTCGTTTTAGGAACCACATCCCTGTTGCTTCGAAATTCTTCCTAATTTGTGCATTAACATTGCCAGATTTACTGCCTTACAGCGAAACAGGTTCTATATATCAGTATAGCACTCTCTTTCTTACATTCAATGATAGTGACTTATACATAAGATACTTTTCATTTTCTGAAATGCAGCTTCTGCTTGCCCTATTCTACTCTTATTCTCTGTTGTGCACTTTCCGTCTGATGTTATGAATGCCCATAGTATGCCCCTAACTATCCACTTTGTAAAGAATGTTCCCTTCTATGTCCATTTCATATTTTGGTGTCACCATTTTCATTGATATCACAATTGTTACTGGTTTCTTGATATTCAAGGAGAGTCCTTTCTTTGCACTCTCCGTTACTATTATGGCCAACACTTGTTGTAGATCTTTTACATTATCCGCCACCAATACTGCAAGGTGTATACTATTATTATTATTCTCAGACTATCATACCGATCATTACGATTACATCCCCTCATGTCATTTATTTGCATCGGCTGCTGGTTAATGTGTTGTGTACCGCCAACCCGAGGAGGATTTTGTATCGAAATACCGCGGAGCATTTGTATTCGGCGACTGCACTAGCCAGGCGGCTATCATATCATACCGATCATTACGATTACATCCCCTCATGTCATTTATTTGCATCGGCTGCTGGTTAATGTGTTGTGTACCGCCAACCCGAGGAGGATTTTGTATCGAAATACCGCGGAGCATTTGTATTCGGCGACTGCACTAGCCAGGCGGCCTTAATTCCTCAGGCTCAAAGACCCCTCTGGCATACACCGCACGGTACTATATTGGCAGTAAATGACAGTTGACAGTTGCTTCCCGCCCGTACGCAGAAGATTGTGTATCCACATACTGCGTTGTGGTTCTATTAGTTCGCGTGTTGTGACTTACCCGGCCGATGAAGATTGTATATCGACACACTACGTCGTGGTTGTGTTAGTTGACGTGGTGTGTCCCGCCCTCCGCCCGAGGAAACCCGAAGAAAACGATATCGAAACCTTGCGTGGTTGCATTATTTTACATTTTGTGTCTTGCTCGCCCCATGGTGATTCATTTAATACTGAAATACTGAGTCGCGGTTGTATCTGTTTACATCGCACGATCAACCACATGGCTGTTATTGCATATTCAGATAGACAACTGAACTTGTCTGCGCAACCGATACATAACACGTGACTGCCTCAAGCATTCTTCTGGTCTCCGAGCTTTCTCGAGGTCAGCGCGTCACGCC
>JACEFZ010006916.1:0-10783 GCA_014155875.1 Cepaea nemoralis | reverse complement strand
CCAGATCCTCAAAGCCTTGGGAACCCCCAAGAAATTCTTTGTTAAAAAATCTCCCCAAATCTGATTAGGCAAGATTGCTGTTAATATGTTCCTTCCACTGCCGGAGAGAACAGTGAGGGGAGGTTCCTGGAAGACGCGGCAGGGGTCTAGCAGCACGAAGATGGACACACAAGATTGTAGACACCTTGGGCAGGCGGTCGCAGGAGGCTGGAGAAATAACCAGACTTTATTTCTCTTTGCATTTTACTCAGAAACCACATTTCTACTGCTATTAGATGTTTCTCAGCTTACCTGCCTATTGTTCCTTTTTTTCTATGTAGCACTTGAACACTCTTTTTACTAATTGCAAGTGACAAAGTTTTAATGGTCAGTATGTTTTCGATCTTGCAAAAAGCTGCCTTGTTCATGGTCACATTTAATGACTCTTTATCTCAATACCAGGTAACAAATCTTTTGTAAAACTTCACTCTTATCACAACACGTGACATGACCATCGATTCTTGGCTAGTTCCTGTCACTAAAGGACCCTTTCCCATGACTTGGGGACAGACTGGATGGGTTAAGACAAGAACCGATATCACTCGGAACATTTCCTTACGCGCTCAGTCACCTTTGACAGCCAGTGAAGAGTCCCAGTTCTAATGGTACAAGTCGCAGTCTTATTGTGTGTTCGTCTGGCTTTCTCTAGGTGCATTGACCAGATCCTCTGGTCACTCCAGACAGCACCATTCTCTCAAGGCCACTTTGATTTATCTGTTCTTTCCATACAATACACATGATCTCAAGTTGCTATGACCACATCTTCCTGATCTTATTCAGACCAGTCAATATGTCCACCTGCTCGTTTGCCAACACACCAGCATCTCCTGGAGAAAAAGTCAATCAGCTGCTCCCAGTCTTTGATTTTTAATTGAAGCCTGCCACTCTTCACGAAGCAGGCACTCCCTATCCCTTTTCAGCACGCATGGTGAGTACGTTGCACTCACGACATGTTCGTTCTGCTTGTGCTCCAGCTATCGGAACGCCTTCACATTCATTCTTAGACTAGATGTTGTGGTATCATATGACAGGTTCTCCTGCACTTAACACTGTCCATTACACCATGAAACCCTAGAAGGTGTTGTGTCTCTTAGCATAATGGCGTAATTGATATATAAAGCTAGCTCCATATTTTTATAGATCAATCTGCAATCTTTGAGTGTTAGGTAAATATCACGCAGAACTTAGAAAATTTGGTGACAGCTGGCAAGATCGAGGGGAAGAGAACAAGGGGAGGGTAAAGAAGTATGTACCTGGATTCCTTGACCACGTTGTATGGTCTAAACAAGAACACTGACTTGATCCATGATTCTGGTGATCGAGTGAGATAGCAAAACATGACCGTCCACGCTTACCGGGAAAGGCACACGATGATGATGAAATATCACGCCGATCGCCTTTACTTCCCAGAACATTTCATGGTATCCATTTTAGGCAGAGGACGCTGCGGAAGCTTGGCGGCTAGACGCCTGCTTGCTGGCACGACTGTCATGGCTTCCACCGACAAGGGAGGAACTCGTATTTTCGCATGTTCTAAACTGATCTTTTACAGTTCGAGATTACTATTAGTGTTGGAACTCTTCGCTGGCTGCTGAGGATGGGGACGGAGCGCTTATGGGAATGCCCCAAATGCTGTGATGTCGGTTCCTAAATCAATCAATCAATCAATCAATCAGTTCCAGATCTACACAGCCTAACATAGGTACCAAGAAATGTCTTTGGAAATAAATGTCCATCTTTAATGTCCTTGTTGCATATAAAAGAGTCCTTTATTTCATTTTTTGCGCTCGCTGGCATTGAACTCAAGTGTAGTCTATATACACTTTTTCTAGCAGTGATGGACTGAATTTTGCGTGTGGTTTAGCGAACCCACTCCGACATCAGAGGTACTTGTAATTTACGTCCCCAAGTCAAGGACGATATGTCAACATTTCAGTCCAACAAGCCGGTGTAGAAGTTGAACCCCTTACCTCGCATCAGCACAGCGGATATTTAAGGACAAGCATTCTTATCCATTCGGCCATGCTGGCCTCTTTACTTATTTATTGTATGTTGGGCCGACCTGGGAGCCTAGGTCAATATTTTGTTTACTTGATATCCGCCTGAAAGGACCTTGGAACACACAACCACTGGGCTAGTATGCAAGCCTGCTAGCCGCTGCGCTACAGCTCCCCCACTCCCCACCCCTGTTTCCCATGCCCCACATACTTTCATGTCCATGCTGTCTTTAAAGCCCTGTATTCTCCACCATTTGTGTTGGGTATTGTCTTTTTTTTTTGCGTCTGCTCGCTTTGAACACAAGCATAATTCATACACGCGTTACTACCTCTAGTGCACTAAACGGATTTTTAGCCTGCGGATTAGCTTTCTCTATTACCAGTGTCCCCTCGCCAACAGGCAAACCCACTCCGTCATCTGAGGTACTTGTAATTTATGTCCCAAAATCAAGGACGAGAAGTCAACATTTTAATCCTAACCAGTGTAATGGTTGAAGCCGCTACCTCACCATCAGCACACAGAAAGGTTCAGAGTGGGAGCTCTTCGCCCTTCGGCCATGCTGACCTCCATTGTCTCTTCTGATAGGAATCATTTCATTTGATCTTTATGAAGTACCGAGACGTTTGATGTGGTTCAAGTACTTCAGTTTCCAAGATATAATACTATTCATGGGTTATTTGCCTTCGATTCTCAGATCTTGTAGGCCATCTCTATTATTTGATGATTTTCATGTGTATATAGCAATAGTTGCATATCCTTCACAGGACGTAGCAGCCAACCCCAGCAATTTTTGGCTGTTCGTGATTCCTGGGCAAGTTTACGTTCAGTAGCTTGCCATTGATTTCTGAACGGCAACAGTTTGTCATTAACTGTCATTTACTGCCAATATATTACTAGCGGTGTATGGAAGGGGGTTCTTGAGTCTGAGGAATTAAGTTCGCCTGGCTATTGCAGTCGCTGCGAACTGTGCAAACATAATCCTTATCATATAAATGCTCCATAAATAGTTCTTTTTCAAGTTGAGTGAAATACGGTAAAAGGCACTTCCATTTCAATGCATTAGAAGGTATGAGAACGGACTTTCACAAGAGTTAAATCAACGCAACATGGCACTATGTGCCCACCTCACTTTTGGTCTTCTTTCTTACCTTCCATCATCATGCATATAATATAGGGTGTATTTGTAATGACAGTTACAGCGTTTGAAAATATTGCCTGTCCAAGTTTTGTATACACCCTCAGTAAAGTTCATGCAACATAATAGGTAAATACAAAACTTGGACCAGCAATATTTTCAAACGCTGCGCAGTCATTAAAAATATACCCTATTTAAAAAAAAAAAAAAGTTAATAGTCAAATATCAGTGGTTCCCAAGCTTTCCAAGCAGAGGGCCATATCTACTATTTTCGGTAGTTAAGCGAGCCACAACGTTATACAATTATAAAAGTCGTGCAATATCATTCTTACCTTTCTTAACTTTTGTCAACAAAATTCTAAAACTTTAAAGAAGGCAGACAGCGTCAGCACTACACTGCGGCAATTTTTTATTTTAAAAATCATTTTTTTGTTTAATTTTTTATTTTTAAATGAAAAGTTTATTTAACAATAAATTTTACATCAGTTTCGAAAAATCGCTATTAATATACTCGTATATAATTTACAATTGTAACTGTTCTTCATAACCAGCTACTTAAGTTCAGATGCCAGTTTATCAATGTCTGGGCACAAATCTGCAGGCTTGGCCATGGGATGGGACAGCACTTATTTGTATTTTCCATGGGACAGAGCCATGTCATAGCAACTTGATCTACTTGAGAGCAACCCTTAATTTCTTTTTTAACCCTTTTAATCCCTTTTTATCCTTTTATTTCTTTATATATTTATATTTTTAATATATTTTATTTTTTGATCCTCCACCAAACAAAGCACTTAAGTTTGATGACCCCAGAAACAAATACCTTGGGGATGAAGTCACCATGTTTCAAAAATTACGGCAACCAGCTTCACAACCATTAAATTATTGGGGAAATAGACATAGGTTTCCACTGCTAAAAGCAAGTGCGAAAATTGTTCTGGCCATACCAGTGTTATCAGCAGCAGTAGGGCGCTTATTTAGTGCAGCTGGATAGTTGTTGAATAAGTTACGAAAACGGATGTTACCAGCTCTCGTTATAAACTCTGTGTATATCAGATTTGCATGTAAGATGAAAATTGTGGAAATGGTTCAGGGATTACCCGGATTAACTGAATTATTAGAAAGAGTCGATCAGCAGGAAATTGATAATGTGCTGAACGAGCAGCGTGACTCAGAAACAAAATGAGAGTGTCAACATGACACTGAATTGTCATAATTAAATTACATTTTTTTTTTAAAATAATAAAACACTCTTGAATATTAAAATTAACCAATCCTGTCGTTTTACATGAATATTTGTACATGTAGTCCTATTTAGTAGACATTAAACCTAACTTTCATAAATTTCATAATTTTATATGAACTGTACTCCATAATATTATAATGGAAGGGGTGGGGTGGGACAGACATAAATTACTATGGGGTGGGATGGGATGTTAGTTAGTTAGTTAGTCACAGTTCCAACTTCACAGCAACGGGTCGTCCCCATTATGCTCCGTTCCTGTGCCAGTGAATATCACACAAAACGCTCCCCACTGCCCAATGTGAAAGGTGGAAAAGACAGGAGTCTCGACAAACAACAGCCCGCACAAATACACTGTGCATAATGCCGCCACCAGAATGTCAACACACCAGTCCCCCTCGAAACACCCAGTTCATCTCTGATGGAATCGGCTGTCATTTTCCTACCTGAATGTTTCCTAGATGTTCACCCACACAGACCACGAAAATACAGTTCATCGCTGATGGCAGTGGCAGCCAACCAGAAGCCCAGCAGCCACGCATTTCTGCATAAGGCAAAAACCGGATGGGATGCGACAGGAAAATATGTTCCATGAACAAGCCTACAAATCTGTCGTGCCTAAAGTCATAATCGCAGCTACGTTACTGTCTTTGAGTCTGGAACGTTGCTTGGTTTTTATAATGGTCATTGCGGAAAATTATTGCTCGCATCTGTAAGTCGAACCAAAACGACAAATGTATCTCTGGGCGAATGAAAGCAAGTGTTCGAATTGTTCGACAGGCAATAGTCGCCAGAATGAAATCATATGATCAGCTGAAGGTGAAGCAGGCAGCTCCAGAAATTTACATCTCAGTGCAGAACTGCATTTCAAATCAATTACTTCGTGCTGACGGTTTTCCTGTAATTGACAGAACTTGGCATCAGGAAATACAAACGGGTTTATGAAGAGGGCTACATTAGCCTCCTCTATTGTGAACTCTTGAAATCTCGACTGAAAGATATCCAGAAGACTTTCAACTTTTAATTTGTACTGTAACAAGTCACATTTCTTTTCCACTACAAGCGTCTTCAGAGGTGGAAATGCCTCTAAAGTCCCTTCCGTCAGCTGTCTGATCAACAGTCGTAGTCTCATTTTAAATAAAGAAATATCATAGCACAAATTTGTGAACAGTTTTTTTCCCTTTATCCTCGCATTTAAAGGGTTTAAATGAGACGTGATGTCCACCAAAAATGCCAGGTCGTTAAGCCAGTCATCGTTCAGCAGACATTCCCGTTCTATAGGCAATTCATTTATTTCAAACAGAAACAGGTAGACACTATTTTATTTTTCAGTGCCCAGAAACGTGACAGAACTTTCTCTTTAGATAGCCATCTGACATCGCAGTGTAACAGTAGCTTATCGTATTCTTCGTTCATGTCTGAAAGAAACTGTCTGAACTCACGCCTTTTCAGCGCCTTACTTCGAATTTTGTTCACACATCTCAGAACAACATCCATGACATGTTTCAGAGTTAATGTCTTTCCGCACAGAGCTTCTTGGTGAATGATACAATGATATTTTAATATAGTGCGGCCAAGAAACTATTCCAATAATGCTAGACATCCAGACATTTTACCCGTCAAAGCCGGAGCACCGTTGGTGCATACACTGTCCGATTTGGTCTATTCTATGTTGTTTTTCTCTACACACAACTTCAGAGTTTCAAATAGATCAGTCCCTTTGGTAGTTGCATGCATCGATTCAAGTCCTAGAAGTTCTTCAGTGACATCAAAATTATCATTTATTGCTCGAACAAAAACTGCGATCTGAGCTGCGTTAGAAATGTCAGTGGATTCATCCATTGCCAATGGAAAAAAAAAAATCAGTTTTTGATATGTCCAGCTACTTGACGATAATCATCGTTGGCTAATTCTTCAACTCGCCTGGTCATAGTATTATTAGACAAAGGAATCTGGTCAAATTTTGTTTCACACTTTTTATCGCCAAGCATTCTAGCAGCAATTTTAAGGAAAGGCTTGATTAATTTTTCTGCATCGGTGAACGGCTTCTTTTTGCGAGCCAACAAAAGAGCGACTTCGTATAACGCAACAACAGCACTCTTGCTCTGTTCGTTAGCCTTGGTGAAAAAGGACTGCTGCGTGGTCAGAGGACTTTCTGTTTTAGCTATGAAATAGTTTCTTAACTCCGAATTGATCGGATACTGAGCATTTATGTCTGAATGTGTGGTCGTACAGTGTCGTTCCAGATTTTTTTTTTTTATTAGGGGGGGGGGGGGGGTAACAGAAACACAAAATCCGCAGATTAAGCAACCTGGATTCATAAATATAAATTTCTTCATCCAATCTTCGTTGAATTCACAAAAGCAACGTCTTCACATTTTCGCTTTTTACCATTGTTTGATGTTATATTTTCCACACTCATATTTATAGGCTTTAACTGTAAAGTTTTATTTGAAAAATCCTAATTTCAATACAATACTACAGACTCTGCTAAACAGTTGTAACAGACGACAACATGGCGTTTTGCACACTCTGATTGGTCGACAAGGCTGGGATATGGGAACTTCATAACGTTTCGTTGGGAACTGAGCAGGCACATTCGATAATATCTGAGCATAACAACCACGAGCAGAGTAAATCATCGCACTCTAACGGGGCGCTCAGAATGCATTTTTGAAATTATGAAAATATATTATATTAAATAACGAGATTTCGCGTGCCACTTTCTGACACCTGGCGGGCCACAAGGGGCCTGCGGGCCGTGGTTTGGGAACCTCTGTCTTATATATACATATATACATATATATCTAGATATATATATATATATATATATATTATATATATAATATATATATATATATATATATATATATATATATATATATATATATATGGTAGTCATGTTGTTTATAGGGTAAGGGTCTCTACTGGTCTGTTCAAGAAAACCCAGTCCAGCCACGAACCACATTATCTCTCATCTGTGACTGGTCTGAACAAGAACGTCCAGTCGCGGCATTAAATTTGCTGTCTCTCATCTGTGACTGGTCCGATTATGAAGACCCAATACTGTCACGAATTCTCTTGGTCACTTCTGCGTGTGCCTGGCACGGCCGTAAACAGTCCGTCACAGAAGTCACGCCGTTTTTAAACTTCCTACTCCACGCATACGATTGCTAGACTGACAGGCATGCATCACCATACTGGACCTTCATTCGCCGAGGAATTTCTATAGGTTCACTTCATTGATTAAACAAAGGATAGCGGAACACCGTTCCTCTTAGGTGCATGTAAAAAGTGAGCGGTCATCTTTAAACTGTCCTTATGATGTTACCATGTTCGTCTGCATTGTGATGTAACGTACTCATCACTATTGACATCCTTAAAAACTATATTGACAGGCTACAAGACAATGGCATGGTTATTGCAATTTATGTCATACTTTTACGGTTTTCATTTGAAGCCCCCTAGTATTTCCGCCTCATATACTTGTTATAAAATTATAAATGAAAAACACACAAATAATTTGGTCTGGGGCGGGGGGGGGGGGGGGGGGGGGGGGGGGGGGGGGGGGGGGGGGGGGGGGGGGGGGGGGGGGGGGGGGGGGGGGGGGGGGGGGGGCCAAAAACAAAAAAAGGTTTTTTAAAAAAAAAAGAAAAAAATTAAGGGGGGGGGGGGGGGGGCTTTTTTTTTCCCCCCAAAAAAAGAAATTCAATTTTAAAAAAAAAATTTTTCGAATTTGAAAGTTTTTTGGGAATGGGGTTTAAAATGTCTTTTCCCCCCAAAGTTAAAAATCCAAAAAGAAAAAAAAATTTTTTCTAAAAAAATGATTTTTTAAAAATTTTTTTAAAAGTAGGAAAAAATTTGATTGGCGGATGTAGTGGGGAAGGATGGTTTGGTACAAACATGAACGAGGAGAAAAAACTAATAAATGGGCAAAAATCAATAAAATGATAATTGGAAACACCTGGTTTCAACACCATAAAGACGACTTTTCACATGGAAAAGCATTGAAAGAAAAATGCCCAACCAAATCGATACAGCTTTAAAAAAGGTTTCGAAAAAAGCGTTAATTAATGTAAAAACAATGCCCGGGGGCTGACTGTAATAGTGAATGTACCACATGTGGTATAAAAAAAAGTAAACTGAATAAAGAAAAAAAATGGTTAGGAAAAGAGATTAAAAAAGAGATTTTAAAGAAAATTTAAGAACAAACAAAGTAATTGTGAAAAATGCAATAGTAAAAAACAGAATATAAACGAACAATGGGAAAAAGTTAAGTTATTCTTCATCAAACGAGTAAAAAAATATTACCGGAGAGAAGCTAAAAGGTAAGAAAAAAATGACGACTGAAAAAATATTAAAGTTGAGGGCCAAAAAGAAAAAGAGTAAAAATTATTGAAAGTTAAATGAAAAAATAAAGAAATAAAAAATAATTATGTGAAGGCAAAAAAATTTGGTTAAAAGACATGAAAAAAAATTGAATTAAAAATTTTTAAAGATCAAAAAATATGCAAAATCAAATCAAAGAAAATTCGGGGAAAAAAAAAAGAATAATAAGGTTGTTTAAAGCAAAAACAGGAAATATTTATTGGGGAAGATGCTATAAAGGAGGTGGGAAAAAGGGTATTAAGAAATTATAGTGGAGAAAAAGGGGAGAATTTAAAAGACGCTGTTATTAGAAGGTCCACCTATTCTAAAAGAAGAAGTTGAGACGCTATCAAGCATTGAAAAACGGAAAATCAGCTGGGGCCCGATGGAATCACCTAAAGAATTGGAAATTGGGAGAATTGGAGTAATATTTAACCAAAACGTTGAATGAATTTATAGCAGGGGTAAACTAAACGTATGTTTGAAATCTGTATTTATAGCATACCAAAAAGACCAGGAGCAATTGAAGCGACGATTTTCGTACGGTTAAACCCCATAAATCATGTCACTAAGCTTTTTTCTCAGTTAAATGAGAAGAACAAGGAAGAAAATAAAAATGGAAATTGTGAAGAACAGTATGGATTTGGGGAAAGGGAAAAGGTAAAAACAATGCAAATACACAAACGAACACTATTAGAAAATTAGTAAGACAAAGAAAGACATATATTTTTCTTGATAGATTACACTAAAGCTTTTGATAAAGTAAACATGAAAAACTAAAATTAAAATGGGGGGAAGATTTAACATTGAGGGGAAAGATCTAAAAATAATAAAACATATTTACGGGAAACCCAAAAGCAGCAATTAAAAGGGAAAAAAGAAGGAAATTATAAAACAAAAATTGGGGAGGAGACGGGGAGTTTTTTGTCACCGGATTCTTCCCCCTCACAGCGAAGTAATAAGAGAGAGATCAAAAAAATGCCAGGAATAATTTTGGGGGTTATAATATAAAAAATTACGCTATGCAGAGCACAGTATTAATATCGGATAAGCAACAGACTACAGCAATTGTTGGACATTGTATAAAAGAGAGTACAAAGAAAGGGCTCTCCTTTCATATCAAGAAAACAGTAACAATGGTGATTTCAAAAAAACAGGTGACACCCCAAAAGTGAAATAGAGAAAAGGAAAAATTCTTCCCCAATGGCTAGTTTTAAATATCTAGGGACATTTATAACATCTGAGGAAGATGCACAACGGATCAAAGAATAGGGCAAACAAAGGCTTCTTCTTCTTCTTCTTCTTCTTCTTTTTCTTCTTCTTCAGCATTCCGAGCCATTGAGGTTCTTTGCTGCAGATACAAGCAAAGGGTGGATTTCTGAAAATGAAGAATATCTTTTGCAATATGTCATTATCATTGAATGACGAAAAAGATGCCGAAGAGCTATATAAAACCCTTTTTTCTGTTGGCTATGAATCTTGGAATATAAAAGAAAAAATTAGGAAGAAATTGGAAGCAAAAAGATGGGTTCCTCTGCGAATGTTGCGAATTCCTTGGACTGCCAAAGTAACTAACAACGAAAGTCTTAAAGAGGCTGAAATTGAACATTATAACAATAATAAAAAAGAGAAAAAAGCTTTTTTGGGGCGTGATGAAAAAGGGGGCTGGAGAACATCGTGACAACTGGAAAGATTGAGGGGAAAAGAGGCAACCACGAAAATGAGCTGGACGGATTTCGTCGGTGGCTGGAGGAATACAAAGGCGGATTTTGGGCCAGAAAAAACCCAAAAACCGAGATCTGCGAGATCATGAGCGCCTACACCATTCGGCACGGCACTTTATGATGATGATGATACCCGTTTGGAGTCCCCGTTTTGTACTGATGAGATGAGAATGCCTCCGCTAGTGTGGCCCCGTTGTCAGGTGACATGTTTCTTGTACTGCCACAACCCCAGTTTTTATTTTTTTTTCCCTTTTTTTTTTATTTTCCCAATTTTTT
>JACEFZ010006915.1:0-10953 GCA_014155875.1 Cepaea nemoralis | reverse complement strand
TTTTTTTTTTTTTTAATGCATTTTTTTGCTTGCCCTATTCTGCTCTTAATCTCTGTTGTACATTTTCCATCTCTTGTTATAAAATGTCTCTAGGTTTGGGACACTGAAAGGCGAGGGGTTTTTAAATTAAAACCTTACAAGTGTGATAAAAATTACAGTAACCGTGACATTGTCGTGTAAGCTGTCAATGTTGTTGCTAAGGACGTCAAGAGTGTTAAGCACCTGACTTCACGGTGCAGACGAACGCGGTGACGTCATAATGACAGTTTAAAGATGGCATCCCACTTTTTACATGCATCAAAGAGGAACAGCTTTCTGTTATCTTTATCAGTGAAGGGTTGAAACCTATAGAAAGTCACCGTGTTCGTCTGCATCAGGATATTACATATTTAGCACTCTTGAAATCCTTGACAATAATATTGACAGGTTACAAGGTAATTGCATAGTTATTGTAATGTCTATCACACTTTTAAGGTTTAATGTAACAATCACAGCGGTGTGGAAAGAACAGTGAGAGAAGGGATGGTTACTTGAAGAAAAGGCAAGGTATAGACCAGCACGAAGATGGACACAGGACATTGCAGACACCTTACGCATGTTGTGCATGGTCAGCAGATCTGGCAAGGCATCCAGAAACTATACTTTGGGAGGTGATGAGTGCGACGATCTGTAAGACGGATTGCTACATGGCTGAGGAGCCCATGTCGTGGTTAATACGCCTGCTTACCCGATGATGGAACCATGGTCGGGGGGTCAATTCTGGGTGTGTCACAATGATATATTTTTTGTAAAACTAGTGGATCTCTTGGGTTAACCCAGCCTCATCATAAAGCAGGATCTTGTCTTCGCAACATTATCATGTGCCATACCGATAAGCGTGAACGGTCACGGTGCCTCATCTCACACAATCACCAGATTCTTAGCCACCATAAGGCCACGTGATCATGTCATTCGGGTATTTATCGTTCTGCATACTCCTTGCCCTTTCCCCATCAAATATGAGTATCCGTGGCGACGTGGTTACGCCGGATGCTGCACGTTCTGAAGGTTGGGGTTTCGATTCTGTGCTACGTCATTCGATTCATGTTCGTAATTTTCTCAGAGATTTCTGGGGGTCGTCGATGGATGTACGGAATTCGAGCTTTTTGCGACACTTTCCACGGGCCACTTTGCGGAAAGAGACCGAGCTATATGGGATACGCCGGGTGGAATAAGTCGTTCCTCTTGATTTTACACTCCTTTAAACCCTTTGCCGTCAAGTTTGCCAATTGTCACAATCTTTTCTAGTGATTAGTTAATCCTGAGGATCGTCATCTTCGCACTCCGGACAGATTCATTGGTGCTCCGATGTCCTCCTTAACATCACCGCTAGCGTACATCGACAGATCGCACCAGTTCTGTGTTGGTTAATCAAATGTATACTCTTGACAAAATGTTTATGTCTGGTGGCTCTCCGCTTCATTCCCTTCTCTCACACTCTCGGACAAGGAAGCACTGTTCCAAGTTTCCTTAACATCATCTGTTCGTCCAGCGTCTCTCATGGCGTTGTTGATGTTTGACTCATCCATTGCTCTTCCCATTACAATAAGTCAGTTGTTTTCTCCTCCTGAAAGACCCACCCTCACACTATCGAAATCAACGCAAGGCGGTCTGATTGCAAGTCGTCTGCAACTGATTTCGAACCCTCGAGTCGGAATGTCAGGAGTTATGGAAAGAGTTCACCGCCGTCTAAACCACAGCGCCGCGCCGACTATATCTCCTCATAACGTGCCCACACAATTTTGACTGTCCTCTTCTGGCGAATTCTTTAAAATGAAAACCGGAAAATGCTACGTAACCGGAAAACTAGCCGCACAATTCAACACTGGGTGGGTACCGCAATTATGTCAGTAATTTGAACTGTGTCAGTATATAGAAGACATACAGACCAGATATAGCCAACATGCAGGATTAACACATATTTAAACAGAACAAAGATGCATATGTATAGGTATTGGGACAACACATATATGCATGATTTACTGCAAACATTGTCTGGAAATTCGCAGTTGTGAATAATTTCAAAATTAAGAGACTGCGCAGCGAGAATACCAATTAACCAAGAGGCGAATAAAAGTCGGCGGCACTGGGCAGGCCATGCATTGAGAAAAACCTAGAATAGTATAACTAGAAAAGGCCGTAGTAAGAAACACAAAGCAAAAGATAATGGAGGTAGACCTAAAATATCACGGAGAAGAGAAGTAGAAACAGAAATGAACAACATGAGAAGGACTTAGGCAGAGCGGCATAGGATAGCTAAAGATAGGGCAGTTTAGAGTGGGTTGGTTGAGGGTCTATCCATCAATGGGAGAATCGAGGGCTAAAGATGATGCCATGTTTACAAGAAACCGCGTGCCGGTCGGCCTAGTGGTGACGTGATCGAATCGCCATTGAGGCTGATATTGTTTTTAATTAACCTGGGCTTCACACGACTGAAACAGCCTGAAATGGGTACCAAAAATGTCATGAGAAGTAAAAACGGTCGGTGTCCTGTTGACGACATCACTCATTGAGTGCCGATTGACCTATATAATAATAATATGGGATTAGAATCATGTACCCAATACGAAACTAATGAACGTAAACTTGCCAAGAAATCACAAACAGCCATAAAAAAAATGCTGGAGTCGACTGCGATGTCTTGTAAAGAATATGCAACTACCGTGTTTCTCCGAAAATAAGACCGGGTCTTACATTACTTGTTGCTTCCAAAAATGCTCTAGGGATTATTTTCGGGTTTTTATTATTTTACGATACAAAAATCGACATTTATTCATGTACAGAATTCTACATTTATTTAAATACATCAATTTTATCTTCTTCTGGAACACCGTCATAACGCTCAAAATCCCGAATTCGGGCCTGAATTTCTTGCAAGTCCATTTCCTGTAGAACTATTGGTCCTGGTCTCTCATGTCCAGCAACAAAGCTTTCCTTAAATGAGCATTTCATGTCTGTTTAAACTGCTCATGGTGCATTTGTAACACAACTTGTCAGTGATTTTATCCCGTGAATTCTTCACCCAAGTCATGGCCTCCTGAAAACTAGGTTTCACAAAGTTTTCACGATGATTTCTCTCCAACAAGTCTCTCATTCTAGCTGACAATCTTAATAACTAGGGCTTATTTTAGGGGTAGGTCTTAAAAGCATCCTGAAAAGAAAAATCGTGCCGGGGCTTATTTTAGGGGTTTGTCTTAATTTCGGGGAAACACGATAACTTTAACGGTACTTTAACCCAATACAGCTCAATGCATGGTAAAGATGTCTTTATTTTTACTTGTTATATTCTACCATCTCAGACACTGGGGTGGGGGGTGGGGGGGAACACACGTTAGGAGAATGAAGTCGTCAACCAATACAGATCTGGCACTATTAGCATTAGCCACCGAAGGCTAATGCATGTTTGGGGGGGGGGGGGGCAATCTGAGCAAGCTATGGACATATCCGGAATACAAGGATGATATCCCAACAGATAACTAAGTAAGTAACTAACTAACTAACCGACGAAACAAACAGCGCAATAAAAGTTCAAATAATGAATGCGTAGAAATATTCACCCCCCCCCCCCCCCACCCCCCCCCCCCCCCCCCCCCCCCCCCCCCCCCACAATGGTCTCCTCCCGGTCTGTAACATGTGATAACATGAAAGATAAAAGAAAGTCCCATAGCACATACTGCAGCTGGGGTGGGACGTGTTCGGCCTTCACATATTCTAGGCTATGAGATTCAAGGTTTTGGTGACCATTTCCCTGCTCTCACTGTTCCTTCCCAGACAATTGTATGTAACCCATCTGTAGGTCACTAAGTCGACCTCAGAATTGTATTGGGGAAAAAGCTGACCCCCATCTCTGTTGGGGATTGATCTGAACCACAGTCTTCGCAGGCAAGCCAATTAACCACTACGCCACTGCAGTTCCTATTTAAGATAAAACATTCAGGAATCGTGAAATCTGTAACCTCTATAGTTATAATCCCTTCAAGAATCTCGGAGATTATCGCACTGCTGCAGTTCACAAAATCACGGCCGCGAATTAATCCATATAAGAAACCAAACAAGTAAACCGTAATGATATCCACATGACAAACAGCCACAACTGAACATCCTCGACTAATAGCAAAAAGTAACAGGAGCCTTTTGGCGGGTTTCATGTTTCAAAATCCGGGTCCCTTCCCGTTGTGTGGTCGTTGCAAGGCCCCGCGTTTTGCCACAGCCAGGCGCACTCGAAACGGTGCTGTATTGTTTGGTCGCAAACTGCAGGAAAGTACATACAGGGGAGAACTGGTACGCGTTTTGCGTTTTGCTACGTTGATTCAACGGTGCAGAATGTGTACAGACATTTAGAAATACCGAGTTTAGTTTATTGTCATTATTTTCGGGAGGGGAGCATGTCGTTAGTTCAACATAACAAAGGTAGTGGCATTACAGATACTGTCATTTGGGTGTGAAGTGGCAGGGTGTCGCATATATTAGGTTGCTGCATAATCTGGCGAGTTATTGGTTAATTTCAGAATTTGCCATACAACACCGCGGCATAATGCTAGGCACAAATGAATGCGTGTTTCATCCCCTTCAAAGATGTCAAAGAGAAGAGATACTTATAGTTCCAGTGACAAGTTCTAAGAATATCTTGGATACAGACAATAAAAAATGCATCCTTGCAACAAGATCTGAATATTGAAGAAGGTTGGCTACTATAAGAAAAAGAAAATTGACATATTTTGTTCACATTGAAACGTCACGAAAGTTTGGAGAGAACAATAGTTGACGTGAGTTGAATTAAGAACCGATCATCACTGCACTCAGGACATTCCCATACGTGCTCCGTCCCCTCGCTTCAACAGCCTGCGAAGAGTCATACTACTAATCGTGCCCACCGCTCTCTGATTAAAAGTTCTCCTGGTCTTCCTTGTCAGTTTTGAGATTCTTCCAGAACCCCTGCCGATCCCCCGCAATCTCATTCTTTCCACATATGGGTTCTCAATCTGTTCCTCCGCCTTCTCCACCTGGTCCCACAAGCGCACGACCACCTCCCCCTTGTCCATAGGCAAGATACCACCAAGAGGTGCAGTCCCCGCTAGCCTATCAGCCTGTTCATTCCCCCGTACACCCGCATGGCCAGAGAGACAATAATGGAGGGGTATATACCCAGGAAGAGAAAAAGGAGGAAGGCCAAAGAGAAGATGGGTTCAGGATGTGGCAGGTGACCTCCAGATGGGTGTATCGGACTTGGGACATGTTTTTTATGACCGAGAAGTTTTCCGGAGGGTTGTAATTGGAGCGAGGTTCTGCAAAGAACATGCTACCGAATGAATTAATGAATTACAACTTGTTTATGTACGCCTGTTTCGTCTTCTCCTATGGTTCTTTCCAGCTTGAGCCAATATAGATCCCTCATACCTCAGTCATGGTTGCATAAAGTTATTGATTTGTGTTTCCTCATGCAACAGACAATCGTTAATTGACAATCTCAAGGCCTTCTTTTTCAACCACAGTGTTTCCCCTGGAGGTAAAACACTTGTCCTCTTTTTAAAAAAAAGTCGCTCAAAAGTCAACAGGGTCGACTTCATTGCACCGGGTTTTATCCCATATGACTCAGTCTCTTTCCGCAGCGCGGAAAATGTCGCACAAAGCACGAACTCCGTACCTCCAGCGACGACCCTCAGGAGTCTCCGAAAATGCCTCGTGAACCAAAGGACGCGGCCCGGAATCGAACCCACAACCTTCAGAGTCAGAGTCAGACGTATCCTCTTTAAACACATTGAAGTGTATTGGTTACATGGTGATCGCTCGATTTGTTTATAAAGTATTCGGCACTTGATGATTTTTGTGGCGAACCATGATCACCCACGTCCTCTGGCATGATCAAGTAATTGAAACCTTCCTGGCTTCTTCCTAAATCTTTTCGTTGGATTATCCTTTTTTCACCCCCTCCTCATTTTCCGTGTGAGCTTCCAACATATAACAACTAGTTATGCTACACCTCAAGAAAAAGCAAGATTAAATTTTAAAAACACGCTTGAATGCTTGTCTATTCATTCGGGCGTGTATTTATCTATAACTTACCGTGCAGTGCCCCTGGAGTTATCATTCTAGTTACTTCGGATACTTCCAAATTATCGGAAGTATAAATAGCTTCTCGTTAAAGTATACTTAACAGATAAGGAGGCAATATAAAGAAATTCCAGTCTGTGCTACAGGAACGAGACCAGGTCTTGTTGGAATGGACAAAGAAATATTAACACCAGGCAGGTCGACCGTGTCGGATTCATTGAGTTGTGTCTAATTTTGTTGTGGTCTGTTGGTTTTCCCACAGGGTCTGCTCAGTACACTGGAGCAAGAGAAGATGTGGAATCAAGTGAACAGCACACACAGAATGTAATGTGACGTTAGCAACGAACTAAAGCAACTCGGATTGAGTCCTCTTTCTTTTCCTTGCCCATTTCCTCAACGCTGTCGACGCCGACGTCAGCTGCACCCTCTATGATTCTGCTGCTGTTTCTGTTGTTGCTTCTACTTCTGTTTTTACTGCTGCTGTTGCTGCTGCTGCTTATGTTGCTGCTTCTGCTGTAGTTTTTACTGTTGCTTCTGATTTTACTGCTTCTATTGTGGCTTCTTTTTCTTCTTCTTCTTCTTCTTCTTCTCTCCTTCCTTTCTTCTTCTTCTTCTTCTTCTTCTTCTTCTTCTTCTTCTTCTTCTTCTTCTTCTCCTCTTCTTCTTCTTCTTCTTGCACCATCTGGTGTACCTCTTCACAGAAGTTATGCTGTTATGAAACGTCCTACTCCACTCATACACTTGCTGGACTGAGAGACAATGCATCACCACACTGGATCTTCATTCACCGATGAATTTCTATAGGTTTCACCCCTTCACTGATCAACGGATAACAGAAAGCTGCTCCTCTTTGGTGTATGTCAAAAGCGGGGCGACCATCTTTAAACTGTCTGGTGACGTCACCGTGTTCGTGTGCATCGGTGATTGTCACGTGCTAATCACTCTTGACATCCTTAACAACAATATTGACAGGTTACAAGACAACGGCGTGGTTATTGTAACTTCTATCACACTTTTAAGGTTTTCAGTTAAAGCACCACGGTATTTGTATAATATGTTACTTTCCTTAGCCTCTTCCATGCAATCTTTGTTCATTACTCTGACTGTCCAAGTTTAGTTTAGTTAGTTTAGTTTAGTCGACAGATCAACATCACGGACACACGGGTGTAACCCATATGTGCTCCGTTCTACTCCTAACTCAAGCCCTGAGTCCGAAGAATCTCATCTCAGTCCACGAATTCCGTAGCACTGGCTGGATCCTGAAATAGCTTTGGGTAGATTTTTAACTCGAAATTTTGCCCGAGCAGTGCCGTTAGACTTCTCTTTTTCATTTCCAACTGCCAAGGGATTTTTTTTTTTACGTGCACAACAATACACACGGGCGTCCGATCTCACTACCCAGAGACTAGGGGAAATTTGGTTAAATCACGTTAAAAAAAATCCCAGTCCTCACCGGGGCTTGAAGCAGGGACCTCCAACACTCGGGGCGGACACCATACCTCAAGACTACTCAGCCCCCGTGTATGTTATGAACCCATGGACACTTGTGACATGCATCCATTCCTCTGTTTCTTCTTCACGTGCCTTTACCACCTCTTCTGAAGCATATGCCCATAAGCACCCACAGCAAACCATGTATAGGCCATAAATGGTTGTTGGATGTTGCCTAATTTATTTCTACAGTGTGAGATAACCAGACTAACACAAACCCTCTTTAGTCGCCTATTTGATCTGCACATGACGTCTACACTGTTACTATTCTTTATTTTTCCTTTTGGGCTCCAGTAATATACGACGAACCATATTGAACCGGATTATCCGAGCACGAAAACATTCCTTCATTGTCCTCGCCATTCACACCGTACAATATCTGGTCATAATGATGGTGGAAATGTAAGGGCAGTTACTCAAACAAATATCAATAATTAGTAAACATTTGTTATTTCCCTTATATTTCTTTCTACAGCACACTTAGGACATGGAGACCCATGTTTTATGGTGTCACCCTTGTCTTGGAGACGATCTTCTTAACATACTCCTTTTTTTT
Organism: Cepaea nemoralis; assembly: GCA_014155875.1. NCBI lineage: Eukaryota > Metazoa > Mollusca > Gastropoda > Stylommatophora > Helicidae > Cepaea > Cepaea nemoralis. Next base: position 2,816 of record JACEFZ010006915.1, on the reverse strand, counting down.
CCTCATCCTCACATCCCCTATTTCCTCCCTTCCTCCTCCACCATCACAGCCTCCTGTTTCTTCCTCTTCTTCTTCTTGGTGAAGTGTTTACGCTACCTGCCTTGCGCTCCGAAAGTTGACGTTTCGATTCCGAGCTACGTCGTTCACGAGTACAATTGTCTCCGAGACTCCAGGGGGTCATCGCTGGAGCTACGAAGTCCGTGTTTTTTGTGAAACTTTAAGCAGGTCACCCTACAGAAAGAGACCTAGCCATACAGAATAAAACCAGGTGCAATGCAGTCGAACCTCTGGCTTTTTAAACTCGTTAAACCTTTTTTTCTCTTCCTTGTTCTCTCTTTTTGTTGATGTTCTTCCTCTATTTCTGTTCCCCTTTATCTGTTTTCTTCTTCTTCTTCTTCTTCTTCTTCTTCTTCTTCTTCTTCTTCTTCTTCTTCTTCTTCCTCTTCTTCTTCTTCGTGTGCCTTTTCTAGAGCAGGCATTGACAATCGTGTATTCACGTATGAATTAGCAAACAAACTGCTGAACACGTTCTGCAGGTTCGTCTGAACAACTAGGGATGGAATTAAATTGTAAGAAGACAGATTGTGGCCGTCTCTAATATGGAAGAAACACCACAATGTAATATACAGGTAAATGGGAATATTCTTAAAATATTGAATCGGTACAACTATCTCGAAACAGTCATAACTCTGATGTGTGATGCCTTTAAGATATTACAACAAGAATTGCTATGGCAAAGGTAGCATTTTGCGAGATGAAAAACATACTGGACAATAAAAAGATGTCAACTGCAACGAGGAAAAGAGTGTTGAGGTGCTACATAGAACCTGTACTTTTGTATGGATGTGAAGCGTGGACAATGAACAGACAAGTTGAAAAAACGTCTAATGACTGTGATGATGTGGCTTCTGAGGGAAATGCAAAATACCATGAACAGATAGAAAAACCAATGACTAAGTCCTACATTCATTGGAACCTTGCCGTCTTGACAGACGATAGTTTGTTACATTGTGCTTCACAAAGGCATAATAACTAAAACACATGACGGTAGTGAATGGGACTGAGCAGACCAATTCGCGCTGTAAATGTTTGTTCACAATAGACGCATGTGAAAACATGGTCATTTCCACCATCACACACCATCTTACGTCTCAATCGCTCAATGTGTTGCCTGTCTGCAATAATTTTCTCCTTTGTCTTTATTCCATTTAGGATCTTTGCCCTCCATGCAAAACGTTCGGAGGTGACTTGCTCCCAATGTGCAATATCAATGCATGTATCAATCATGTCCCCACCTACAAACATCTGTGTATCGTAATAGAGGGCGACCCCGAGATCTCTTACCTATTTGTAATTTACCAAAAAAGATGTTCTTTGGTATTCTAATATCATCCATCCTCCTCATGTGTCCTGTCCATCTAAGTCTATGAAGACTAGACATGGAATAAACCGTCACACAACCTGATCTTTCCAATACTTCAGTATTTATGATTTTGTCTTGCCACTTAACAGTCCTATAAGAAACAATTGATAACCCTAGACTGATTAGAGGAATTAGACGTAGACCGTCAAAATTTTTGGACACATTGTGAGAACATATAAATTGGAGAACTTGGTGACAACTGGCAAGATTGAGGGCAAAAGAATAAGGGGACGGCAGAGAAGTAAATACCTGGATGGCTTGGCCACGTGGTATGGTCGAAAGAAGAACACATAGCTGATCCACGATCGAGTGAGATTGCAAAACGAAACCGCCCATGCTTATTGGCATGGCACATCATGATGATGAGAAAATCATGATTCGACAGTTCGCACTGACCACACAGAAGAAGTGTGACAAGAATAAAGATTCATTCAAGACTGTGGTGATAGTGTGAGACTGAATCATTATCGGCATGGCACATGATGATGATAATGATGGTGGTGGTGATGGTGGGGGTGGTGGTAGTGGGGGTGGTGGGGGTGATGATAATGATGAGATGATGATGATGATGATGATATATGATGAGATTTAATGAGATGATGAGATGATGAGATGATGCCTGACAAAGATAGATAGATTGTTACACTGCGTTTCAAAACAGGGAATAGTAACTACAATCCAAAGCGGGACCTCTGCAGAGCACAAAGCCTGGGCAGAAATGTAGAGACCCTTTGTTGACCAGCAGCATGATCCTCTCTCGGCCGCCTAGTTTACTCCAAGGGAAAAGGGAACACCAATCACCTGTAAAGACAAGCTGCAAAACTGCCAGATCAGAAAAACGATGCTCTAACTGTCCCCTGTCAAGCTTTGACTAGACCATTGCCAAAACCCAAAGGGTTAGGGCATGGTCTGCCCTCCATAAAATTTTGTTTTAGGTTGCATTTGCTCGTTTAAATGAGGGGTTTATTCTCCCGCTGCGCTCCCGCGCCCGTTGTCGTTGAAACAATGTGGTGCAGAGCCCAACATTCGGCCCTTAACAGAAAAAACAGGTAGACCGTCTTCTGCCATACGGTAGCTCAATCGGGGGTAATAGCGCGCAACATGTCATTGAAAAACCCCAAGGAAATGGTTCGGCCATATAATAGGCTAACAACTAACAGTAACCACAACAAGCAATGATGTACAACCAAATGGAACCCGAAGAAGAGGCCGACCATGTAAACGATGGAATACCAGAATTCATGGGAATCTCGATATATGAAGCATATAAACGGGGACTCTCCCATTGTTAATCTTCACCTCGACACCGCAAGGCACAAAAGGAACAAGATGAGAAAAAGATCGACTTCATTGCACCCGGGTTTATCACATTGGCTCGGTCCTTTCAGCAAGA
>JACEFZ010006914.1:982500-1018425 GCA_014155875.1 Cepaea nemoralis | reverse complement strand
AGATGTGAAATGAGTATATAAAAGAATTATATGATGGAGAAGGGAAGAAGTAACAGAAGAAAGTAACTTAGAAGATCCACTTATTCTAAAAGAAGAAGTCGATGACGCTAACAAACATACCAAGAAAGGAAAAACAGCTGGGTCAGATGGAATCACAATAGAAGAATTAGAAGTACTGGGAGAATTTGGAGTAACCAAAATGTGGTATGATACATTTACAACAGTGGATATCTACCGAGCGATATGCTGAAATTTTTATTTATAGCTATACCAAAAAGACCAGGAGCAATTGAATGCGAAGATTTTCGTAAAATTAACCTAATAAACCATGTCACGAAACGTCTACTCAGAATTCTAATGAGAAGAACAGGAAAGAAAATAAAAATGGAAATTTGTGATGAACAGTATGGCTTTGTGGAAGGAAAGGGTACAAACAATACAATATATACATTACGGACACTAATAGAAAGATAAACAGAGACATAAAAGACATATTTTTGTGCTTCATAGATTATACTAAGACATTTGCTAACGAAAACATTGTGAAATTATTAAAATATTGGAAGACATTAACATTGGTGTGAAAGATCTCAGAATAATAAAGAATATTTACGTGAACCAGGTAACATCAATTAAAATGAGAAATAAAGAGGGAAATTCTGAACAAATAAGTCTGGGAGTACGACAGGGCGGTGTTTTGTAACCGGATCTCTTCTCCCTCTATAGCTAAATAATAATGAGAGAGAAATCAAAGAGAAGCCAGGAATACTATTCGGAGGTTATACTATAAACAATTTACGCTCTGCAGATGACACAGGATTAACGGCGGATAATGTAAAAGATCTACAACAATTGTTGGACATTGTAATAACGGAGAATGCAAAGAAAGTACTCTCCTTGAATATCAAGAAAACAGCAACAATGGTGATATCAAATAAAAATGTGACTCTAAATGTGAAATAGAAATAGAAGGGACAAATCTTAACCAAGTGAATAGTTTTACATACTAAGGTGTATTTATAACAACAGATGGAAGATGCACAACATAGATTAAGAGTAGAATATGACAAACAAAAGCTGCATTTCAGAAAATGAAGAACATCTTATGCAATAAGTCTCTTTCATTGAATGTAAGAGAGTGCTGAAGAGCTATATAGAACTTGTTTTGCTGTATGGCTGTGAATCTTGGAATGTAAATGAACAAATTAGGAAGAGCTTGGAAGCAACAATAATGTGGTTCCTGAGATAAATGTTGCGAATTCCTTTGGATTGTCAAAGTAACTCACAATGACTGCCTTAAAGAGGGTAATGAAACTAGAACATGATATAAAACAATAAGAAAGAGACAAACAGCTTTCTGTGGTCATGTGATGAGAACGAGAGACATTGGAGAACATCGCAACAACTGGAAAGATCGAGGGGAAGGGAGGCAGAGGCTGACCAAGAGAAATTATGCCGGATGGATTGGGAGGCATGGCACACGATTGATTGATTGATTGGATTTGGAGGAATGTCATCAACAAAGTTGATTAAAAAAACTAAAGACCGAGATCTGTGGATAGTCAAGAACGCCTACGCCAGGAGGCATGGCACTTCATGAAGATATATGCATTGAAACGTAGGTTTCGTTGACTGCGGTTTTCGTTGATTTCAGTTTTCGTCGATTTTTGCCCCGAAAAATTTGTCTCGGATTACATCTGTTGCCTCGGATTTCGTCTTCCTGCCGTCTTAACGTCGCTACTAAAATTTCGAAAACAAAGAGACACACGTTTTATTCTACTCAGTTTAGCGTTGTTTCTCGTTGTGTGAGCATCACTTGCTATTAAGTTAACCCTTTCCTTTTAGCTCCATCATGGGACAAAAAAAAGTTTCCAGAGCCAGCAGACCTTCGAAGAAGAAGGCCAGGAACACGATCGAATTAAAGAAGGATGTCATTGAAAACTACGACAGCGGCATTAAGATTGTTGAAATCGACAGCATGTACGTGAAGTCGCCATCCATGATAAGTTCCAATGTGGCGAAAAAGGAAGCAATAAAGGAGTCTAACGAAAAAGAGATCGCAAACAATTGAAGATGTCAAACAGGTATTGTCGTCTACTGCCTATAGTACCATGCGGTGTAGGACAGGGGGTGGTGGTGGGGGCGGGGGGCGGGGGAGGGGGGGTCTTGAGCCTAAAGAATTAAGGCCGCCTGGCTAATGCAGTCGCCGTGAACTGTGCAGGTTATTAATTTGGATTAATAAAAAATAAAAAAAATAAAAATCAAATACAGACGAATAGGTCTATTTCATGGTTGCATTGCGCATGGGTTCCTGGACTTCCGACCCCTTTACTATTACACCTGGATTGCCGCAGGGATCTGCCTTGTCCCCAGTGCTCTTTAATGTCTACACCAGCAAAATCGCAGCTATTGAGACACCAGGTGTGGGTAGAATCTTGACATTTGCAGATGATGTGCTGGTGTATAGACAGGGCAGAGACAGGGCCAGTTTGGCGAAAGACTTACAGGTGGCGGTAAACAGGGTGGCGGAGTGGTGCAGGGACGCAGGGGCCATTATAAACCCAGACAAGGCATCGGTTGGATAACCGGATCGTCAAGGCAGACGTCCCAGGTATTATGTTGAATGGATGTCCTCTTAGTCGAGCGAGTAAATTGAAGTACTTGGGTATCACCTTTGACAGGTGTTTGTCTTTTAAGGATCATATGGAGGCTTTGGTGGCGAAGGCTGGTAGGGGAATTAATGCATTGAGGGCTATGGCAGCAACCGGGGTAGATCAGAGGATGTTGTACAGGCTCTTTCAGCAGTTAATAATTTCTGTCATTGAGTATGGTTTGGGGCTGTTGAAAGTATCAAAGAGCCAGCTTGAAAGGTTGGAGCGCATACAGAATGCTGCCATGCGGTTAATCCTGGGGTGCACAAAGGACACACCAATTATATGCATGAGGCATATCCTGGCGCTACCAACAATGACGGATAGGCATAGGGTTCTTCAGGCCAAATGGTACCTGAGAGTTACCGCAAACAGGGATCACCCGCTGCATGCAGCAATGGATATGGTTAAGGGTCATAGACTAAGACGAGGCAGGTCCTGGATGGCACAGGCAGAACTTTCTATAAGTCAGGTGTGTGATCTAGAGACCATCAATCGTGAAAGAGAGTGGGTGGAAGTTCCGGAAGACATGACGGACTGGCACAATGTAATCATAACACTGGGTCGTGAGTGCAGAGGATGGGCAGCTGCCGGGCTGAGTTTGAAGTGCAACAGCTGATCCATCCAGAGCAACACACATCAAGGTGACATAGTCATCTATACCCATGGATCAGTGGTGAGAAATAGACGTAGTGGCTGGGGCTTTATTGCAAAGGCTAATGGACGAGTCTTGAAAAAGGAGAGTCTGGCATATGAGACTACGACCTCCAGCATGAGAATGGAGGTGGAGGCAGTAACAGCGGCATTCCGGTGGCTAGAGGAGACTACTGCAACACACGTTGTATTCATTAAGGATTCAAAGAGTATGCTTAGCAAGGTGGAGAAAGGAATGTTTCGTGTGGATCAGATGTCACAGATTGTGAGAATTGTATGGATATTTTGCCCTGGCCATGCGGGTGTACGAGGGAATGAACAGGCTGATAGGCTAGCAGGGAGGGCACCTCTTGGTGGTATTATGCCTATGGACAAGGGGGAGGTGGTCGTGCGCTTGTGGGACCAGGTGAAGAAGGCGGAGGAACAGATTAAGAACCCATATGTGGAAAGAATGAGATTGCGGGGGATCGGCAGGGGTTCTGGAAGAATCTCAAAACTGAGAGGGAAGACCAGGAGAACTTTTAATCAGATGGCGATGGGAACGATTAGTAGTATCACTCTTCACTGGCTTTTGGATGAGGGGACGGAGCACGTATGGGAATGTCCTGGGTGCAGTGATGTCGGTTCTTAACTCAACTCAACTCAACAACTCATGGAAACAAAAACAATCAAATGCAGAGGTTCTAGAAATACTGGGAATGAAGTGACAGTTGATGAAAGAAATAAAGAGGAGACAAGTGAAATATTTTGGCCACGTTAAAAGACATGATACTCTTATAAAGGCAAGGTTGAAGGCAAGCGAGCAAGAGGTAGAGAACGATACAAGTGGGAGGATAACATCAAGAGATGGACGAACATCAGCCTGACAGAATGTACAGCCAAGGCGAGAGACAGACAGTGTTCGAGATCCATTGCAGCCAACCTTCATTGCGGAGACGGCACCTGATTGATTGATTGAAATCAAAAACAGTTAGATGACGACTCTGTTTCGGAGATGTGGAAAAAGCCAGATTGTTGTATGCCGATCTCACAAAAATGCCTGGGACGAGTGCTAATGTACTTAGTGATTTTAAGGCCAGCAGAGGATGGTTTGACAAACTCAAGAGGCACACTGACATTCAAAAGAAAAGAAGACCAAGAAGAGAATTGACCCCATATAGTGCCTTGATACCTAAGGTCCTTATGGAGAGGGATTCCCCTTCCTGACCATAATATCTGCACCCCTCTCTCCCCTCCTCGCCGTCTTCCCTGCGTCAAGAAGAGTCTTCAGAAAGGCAAATCTTATGTTACATGTTCATTTATTCTATACATTAGTCTTTTATATTCATTTTATTTTAATTTCTGATTGTTTTCAGTATTAACCACTATATTTATTCTTTATAAAATGTGTTATTGGTATGTCTTGAGTGTTTTAGAGAGAATTACGTGATTTACATTGATTCATATGGAAATAATTGCCTCTGTTTTCGTCGGTTTCGGATTTCGCCGACTGTTTTCGAACAGATTATCTCGAACACCGAGGTTTCATTGTATACATATACATACGCACACGAGAGGGCTTCAAATGAAAACCTTAAAAGTGTGATAGAAATTACAATAACCGTCAATACTTTTGTTAAGGGTGTGTCAAGGGTATTCAGCACGTGACATCCCGGTGCAGACGAACGTGGTGACGTCATAATGATAGTTGAAAGATGGCCGCCCCACTTTTGACATGCACTAAAAAGGAGCAGCGTTCGTTTATCCGTTTCTTTTTCTTTTTTTTTAAAATCAGTGAAGGGGTTGAACAGACACAAATTCATCGGTGAACGAAGGTCCAGTATGTTGATGCATGCCTGTCAGTCCAACAAGTGTATGAGTAGAAAAGGAAGTTCTGTGGCAATCTGTTCACACCGGGTCAAGCACGCTGAGTAGTGACGACAGGGTCGATTGCAGCCGTTGAAGACCTCGTAAAGAAAAACAGCCGATTGAGTGTGAGTGACATTGCCGCACATCTGGACATCAGTCAAGGTTCAACACAGCACATCATCCATGATGTGCTACAGTACCGCAGAGTGTATGCAAAGTAGGTGCCACGCCAGCCTTACCCCAGAATTGAAACAAGGAAGCATCGATTCTTGTCAAGAACATTTGCAGTGCTTTGAAGCAGAAGGTGATGGTTTCCTGTCAATGATTGTTACTGGAGATGAAAGCTGGGTTCACTGCCACGAGCCGGAAACAAAGGGAGCGAGCAAGGAATGGTGCCATCCCTCCTCACCTGTCATTTACCTGTCATTTACTGCCTATGGTACCTTGCTGTGTAGGTAGGACGGGGGGGGGGGGGAGAAGGGGGGGGGGGGGGGGGGGGGGGTCGAGTCTTGAGAAACCAAAAAAGTTTCGCACGCAGCCATCTGCAGGGAAGGTTAAGCTGACTCTCTTTTGGGATGACAGAGGCGTTATTTTAGAGCACTACATACCAAGAGAGAAAATCGTCACCAGTGATCGTATACAGATCCTCTCGAGAATCATCTTCGACTCGCAAACAAATCCAAACCACGTGGGCTTCTAAGTAAAGGTGTCCTCTTCCAACATGAAACTGCTCCACCCCATACTGCCCGTGCAGCGGTTCAAAACCTTCACTCTCAGTGTGTACAACATTCCCGGTACTCACCAGCCCTAGCCCCGAGTGATTTCCACCAGTTTGGAAAACTCAAAAAGTAATTGGGAGGCAAGACTTTTTCAGTCCAATGAAGAGGTACTGAAGGTGGTGCGTGAGTGTTTACATACGCAACCAAGAGAATTTTCTCTACAGGAATGCAAGCACTATATCGGCGCTGGAGGACTTGCATTGAATGCTGTGGTGACTACATCGAAAACGGATACATCTCATCTTTACCTTTTCTGAATACATTCACACAAAAACATTTAAGTGTTTTATTTGAAGCTCCCCCCCCCCCATGTGCGTGCGTGTGCCTGCGCGTGCGCGCGCGTGTGTGTGTGTGTGAGTGTGTGTGAGTGAGTGTGTGTGTGTATGCGTGCGTACGTGTTATGTTTGTGTGTGTGTGTGTGTGTGTGTGTGTGTGTGTGTGTGTGCGGGCATGTCTGCGTGGCGCTTGAGTGTAATGTGCATAATAAAATAGGGTACTTTTTAGAATGTGATAGTCCGTGTATAATACTTGTAGTTTAATAGTTATGGCTCAGTAGTTGAAGTAACATAGGTGTGGTTTAGTAATTGTAGTGGCTTAGGTGTGGCATTGTAGTTTTAGTGTAACACTGAAAGTAAAGTAATGGACGTCGTTTCATGTCATGAGACTATTGTAGTGCAATAGTTGTAATAGCTGCAGTGTTATCGTTGTAGTGTAATCGTTGTATTGTAATAGTAGTAATGCAAATGTAGCAGTGTAAATTTAATAGTGTAATAGTTGCATTGTAAGAGTAGTGGTGTAATAAAAGTAGTGTAATGTTTGCATTGTAATAGTAGTGGTGTAATACAAGCAGTGTAATGGTTGCATTGTAATAGTCATACAAGTAGTGTAATGGTTGCATTGTAATAGTAGTGGTGTAATACAAGTAGTGTAATAGAAGTAGTGTAATTAAATAGTCTCAGTGTAATAGTTGTAGTGTTATGGTAGTACTGTAATGACATCCATTCATCATGTGCTATGCTCGATAAGTGTGGGTGGTAATGATTCGTCATTTCACTCGATCACCAGAGTCGTAGATCAGTCCAGTGTGTTCTTGTCTCGACCATGCCACATAGCCAAGCTATCCAGGTATTTACTTCTCTGTCTTCTCCTTGTTTTCTTCCCCTCGATCTTGCCAGTGTCACCAAGTTCTCCAATTTATTTCTTCTCATCATTATCATCATCATCATCATCATCCTCATCTTCCATTTTTGCCGTCAGACGTCGTGGGGAGGAATAATTGGCGCTCCAGCACCCGATGGGTGGCATTGGATAGTGTCATTCTGTGTGAATGTACAATGTCTTTGATATCGTCAATCCATTTTCTTCTCGGGCGTCCTCTTGCTCTCGCCGCAGATAATATTTGATGTAGGGCCAGTGCTGGTAGTTGATGGTTTTGCATTCTAACGAGATGGTCAAACCACTTGATCTTCTGTCTTTCGATAAATGTGACACAAGGTGTTGATCCCATTATCTGCCTGATAACAACACTTCTTACTCGGTTTCGGATTGTTAAGTTGGCAGCTCTCCTCAGGCATCTCATCTCGCAGGTGTTGATTTTGCGAAAGTGGTATTTGGATAATGTCCAAGTTTGAGATTGGTAGCATAAGGTTGATGTAAATATGCTGTTTATTATCTGTCGTTTTGCGGACATGGGTATATTTGGATGTTTAAGTATGGGTGATAGTTGATATTTAAGTGTGCTTGCTTTTTGACATCTGATTTCAATTTCTCTGTCTAATCTGCCATCTTCTGTGATCATACTTCCAAGATGTTTTAGAGATGTGTTATTTATCTGTATACTTAGTGAACCAGAAGATCAGCTAACTTGCATTACTTAGGTTGTGGCTGTGTTTATACTCATATCATATCTCCTGCATGTTGAACTCATATGATTAATATGATTTTGCAGTCTGCCCACGTCGCTATAAAACAGGCACTGATCGTCTGCAAATAGCAGTTCATTTATTTCCTGTGGATCGGTTGTTTCATCTGACGTAAAGAGTTCTAAATTTTCTGAATCTGTTCTGTGAAGTCTTGCTTCTTTTGGATATTCTGCCCATGTAGATATTAAATAACAGAGGAATGGCTATGATGTTTTCTAGCAATTTTCCTTGTATCCCGTAGTCTTCAAGGATGTTCCATAATTTGTATGTGTCTACTCTATCAAAAGCCTTTTAATGATCCACAAACACATAACATGCCCCAAAAAAATTTGACTATCTACGTCTAATTTCTCTAATCATTTTACGATTTTCATGTATTTCTTGTAGGACTTGGTCATTTTGTTTTCTGCCTTTCTTTGGTGTTCTTTGCATTTTCCGCAGAAACCACGTTTCCAAAGCAATCAGATGTTGAAATTGTAATAGTCGCACGTCACTTAGTATGTAGAAAAAATTTGAAAAATGAAGTACATGACGTCATCACGAAATGTGATAAAAATGTATTAATTTAGTAACAATAGATCTAACACTTTTTTTTTTTTTTTTTTTGAAACTGGAAAGTACCAAATGTATTCATTATAACAGGTGTTGGAAATGTCCACCATGGTCTTAAGTCATGACTGTACCATCCATCTACCATGTGCCATGCCGATAAGCGTGGGCGATCATGTTATGCCATCTCACTCGATCACCAGTGTCGTGAATCAGCTCCGTGTTCCTGTCTCGACCACATGACTGTACACGACTCTTCATATTGTCAATTATCTTCTGCAGATTGTCTGTTGTTATTTCTTGAATAGTAATTCTGATTGCTTCTTTCAGATCCTCAAATGTGTGTACATTATTTTAGTAAACATTTCCTTTCAAGAAGCCCCATAGATAATAATCTAATGGAATTAGATCTGGAGAACAAGCAGAACAAATTCAACGTTATATTATGAAGATTTCTTCCACAGAACGCAGTGATGCTCTAGCTGTGTATGCAGTTGCACCGCCTTGCTGGAACCACACTTATTTAATTGCACGTTCAATCATCATCATCATCATCAAGTGCCGTGCCGACTGGCGTAGGCGTTCATGACTCTCCACAGATTACTGTCCTTAGTTTTCTGGATCAACTCTGTCGTTGATATCCCTCATGCCACCGTCGGAATCCATCCAGCATCATTTCTCGTTGTCTGCCTCTGCCTCTCTTCCCTTCGATCTTTCCAGTTGTAAACAGTTTTGTAAACATTTGCTTTCAAGAAACCCCACAGATAATAATCTAATGGAATTAGATCTACGTTCATTCAGCTGTTCTAAAAAAAAACAGATTCCAGAATGTCAGTACGGTACTGATCGGCATTTATAGTGTTGCTGAAGCAAATTGGTCCAATAAAACGTTTTCTACTGACGCCACACCATATGCCGATTTTCTCATTGTGTAGTGGCGCTTCATGAAATGCATTGGGATTAAAGGTGCTCCAAATAGGATTGTTTTGGCTGTTAACGTAGCCAGATAGAAGAAACCATGCCTCATCAGAGATGAGTGTTACATCAAGAATTGACTCGTCTTCTTTAGCTAAAATGCTTGCAACCATGTGGAGTCGCTGACTCTGGATTGATTATCACACTCTTTTAGTTCAGACACAACATTAATCCTGTATGGATGAAAATTTAATCGTTGTTTAAGAATGTTGTGCACTGTGCTCATCGATACGTTCAATTGTAGCGACATTTTCCTAAAGGACTTCCTTGGACTTTTCAGGATTCTGTCTTTGAGTATTTACACATTCTTCAGACACAGCAGGCCTACCGGTTCGCGAAGCATCTTCCACAATCCCAGTAGCAAGAAACTTATTCAACAAATTTCTAACCGTAATGCGGTAAGGAGGTTGTTTATCAGGAAATATTGCTCTACATTTTTGAACAGCCATCCGCGTGTATCAACCGCCATTTCGAAACACTTGTTTAACCAAAAAATATGCTCTTCCGTTGATAACACCATCGTTAGTTTGGAGTGCAATGAATTACTCCAGCAGACGACAGCTATTCCTTGCATATTGCTTCGCAGTGGACTGAAGAGTACACTTTTTATAACGTCATGTACTTCATTTTTCAAATTTGTTCTACATACAAAGTGTAGTGAGACACACCCGGTAGTAGTAGTGTAAATGTAGAAGTGTAATATTTGCAGTATAATAGTTTTGGTGTAATAATTGTAGTGTAATAGCAGTATTGTAAACGTAGTAGTGTAATAGTTGTAGTGTAATGGTAATATTGTAATAGTAGTAGTGTAAATGCAGTAAATAGAAAGTGGTGTAACATTAGTAATGAACTAGTTATGTTGTGATATAAATAATGAAATTTATAAAGGGCCCTTGATCATAAGGCGTATTGATTAGATGGGGTTAGCCCAATATCTTTAGACCAACTGGCACTACATGGGTGATATGGTTAATATCACACAAGCCGCCTTTACTTTCCAGAATATTTCCTGGTACCCACTTTGGGCTGGGTCGACACTGGTGCACAAGTCACATTTCACAAAATCGTCACCACAAAGGGATTCGAAAACGAGTGAAGGGCAGCAGCAGAGGACAAAGAAATAACAGAAAATACAAAAGAATAGGTCGCATTTCATGGAATCAAACATAAATGTAAAAGTCCTAGAGAAACTGGAAATAAGAAGAGAACTGATACAAGCAGTAAAAATAGACAATTATGATATTTTGGCCACATTAACAGACATGAGAACTGTCAGTGTAGGAGGGTACAATTTAAATCATTAACTACCATAATTACCAGACGTATCACTATTACATACAGTTGGGATGACATTTACATGACTTAAGTTACCGATCCAAACGTTTTAAACGGCACGTGAAAATGCTGCTTGACAAACTGCAGCTGCACTAGTAGCATACCCCGGAATTACAAATGTGTATAACATAATTCTGAAGAAGCATATTCTTCAATTACTCGCCACAGAAGCCTACCGGTCCGGTGGCCATGTGTTCGAATCCTCGTGGAGCAAGTGTGTTGCTAATTGGCCCGGACTTCCAGGTTGATCTGGCTTGAGACTGGTAACAGGAAATTATGTGTGAAATAAAGGCGGTCGGCGTGTTATTGACTACATCCCCTATCGAGTGGTCTATTAAAACATTGGGGATTACACCATATACCAGTTCAGTATCAAAGCCTGGAAAGGGGATTCTGTTTACATGACTTATTTCTGCCGCAGTATGATATTAAATATATCAATATGTCTGTTACAGCAGTCGAACGAGAGGTTAATAATATGAAAATATAGGACGACAGCAGTCTAGCAGACTACCTTCAGAGCAAGTCTCAAAACGCTTGAGATCCACCGCTGCGAATCTTTATTGCGAAGAGGACACTTGACTGGATGTTATCCAAAATACGACGACAAATTCTCGGGAAAGCATGAGACAATATAATTGTGTTTGGTTCGATAAGTCAAGACAGCGTGCTGATGTGTGTGTGTGTGTGTTTTCACATCTGCAAGTGGTTTAGTATATTATGTGTTTTACGTGTGGGTGTGTGTGGGGGGGGGGGAGAGGGGGTGAGGAGGGGAGGAAGTGTGTGTGTGGCGGAGGGGGGTGGGGGTGGTCTTCTTGGCTAAGTGCTTCTTCTCGTGTTCTGAAGAACTGAGGTCATTTTCTTACTCCTTCCTGGGATTCGCGAGTACAGTTTCTCCCCCTACTCCCACCCCTCTACCATACCACCCGTAGACTCCTGGAGGTCGTCTCTAGAACTACATAAATAGTGCTCTTTGCGACGCTTTTGTCAGACGGGTAACTGCTTTTGGGAAGGAAATCGAGCTGAATGGGATAAAACTAGATGCAATGAAATCGATTGTCTCACATTTTAACCATTTTTATATATGGTTGTGTGTATGAGTCTGTCAGTAATAAACAGGGACCATGGAATGTTTCTACACCCAAAAGTAGGAGAGGATGGGCTAAGAGTCAATAAATGCACAAGGGTGGCACAAACAAGAAATAATACAATGTGTTGTTGTTTTTAATTCGTTCGCTTGAAACTCAAGCCCAGTTCACAAAGGTTCTATTATTATTTCTTGCCCACTGGACTGATTTTTGCGTTTAGATAAGTTTTACCTATTACCATTGTCTTTCGCCATCTGGCGAACCCACTCCGACATCAGAAGTACTTATAATTTACATCCCCAAGTCAAGGACGAGAGGTCAACATTTAAGTAGAACTGACCATTTTACGGGTTGAACCAACCTAGGCCTCAGCACACCGGAAGTTTTAGAACCATCGCTCATATCCATTCGGTCATGCAAACTTCTATAACACAAATTGAAAGGATATAACACAATAGCCACAGCTCTGACGTTGTCTCTAGTGGCGTTAAACCAATCCCAGCCTTTCTGCTGGCCGGAAAGTAATCCTCTTCACTAACCGAGTTAAACATCCTCCAGAAGAAGGATTTCTTAACCAAGTCTGTCGCTCGCTCCATCCCGCAGACTGCATCCCATTCCAACAGTGGAACTTGCCGCATATTGTATCATCATCAAACTTGCAAAGCCGCTTCACATGTTCGCACAAGTGAAACAGTGTCTGCAGTGACTGTACAGATAACAGAACTACATTAACGGTAAACGTTTTGTTTTCCTAACTAACGTTAACGAAACTAAGAGTTGGTAACCGAAGTGTAGTTTGGCATGAATATCGGCAGCTGATACAGACATTTACCAATTATCCCGAAGTAGCTGATACAGATATTTGCCAACTATCCCGTAGTAGCTGATACAGATATTTGCCAACTATCCCGTAGTAGCTGATACAGATATTTGCCAACTATCCCGTAGTAGCTGATACAGACATTTACCAATTATCCCGAAGTAGCTGATACCAGACATTTACCAATTATCCCGAAGTAGCTGATACAGATATTTGCCAACTATCCCGTAGTAGCTGATACAGATATTTGCCAACTATCCCGTAGTAGCTGATACAGATATTTGCCAACTATCCCGTAGTAGCTGATACAGACATTTACCAATTATCCCGAAGTAGCTGATACAGACATTTACCAATTATCCCGAAGTAGCTGATACAGATATTTGCCAACTATCCCGTAGTAGCTGATACAGATATTTGCCAACTATCCCGTAGTAGCTGATACAGATATTTACCAATTATCCCGAAGTAGCTGATACAGACATTTACCAATTATCCCGAAGTAGCTGATACAGATATTTGCCAACTATCCCGTAGTAGCTGATACAGATATTTGCCAACTATCCCGTAGTAGCTGATACAGATATTTGCCAACTATCCCGTAGTAGCTGATACAGACATTTACCAATTATCCCGAAGTAGCTGATACAGACATTTACCAATTATCCCGAAGTAGCTGATACAGATATTTGCCAACTATCCCGTAGTAGCTGATACAGATATTTGCCAACTATCCCGTAGTAGCTGATACAGATATTTGCCAACTATCCCGTAGTAGCTGATACAGACATTTACCAATTATCCCGAAGTAGCTGATACAGACATTTACCAATTATCCCGAAGTAGCTGATACAGATATTTGCCAACTATCCCGTAGTAGCTGATACAGATATTTGCCAACTATCCCGAAGTAGCTGATACAGACATTTACCAATTATCCCGAAGTAGCTGATACAGATATTTGCCAACTATCCCGTAGTAGCTGATACAGATATTTGCCAACTATCCCGTAGTAGCTGATACAGATATTTGCCAACTATCCCGAAGTAGCTGATACAGACATTTACCAATTATCCCGAAGTAGCTGATACAGATATTTGCCAACTATCCCGTAGTAGCTGATACAGATATTTGCCAACTATCCCGTAGTAGCTGATACAGATATTTGCCAACTATCCCGTAGTAGCTGATACAGATATTTGCCAACTATCCCGTAGTAGCTGATACAAACATTTACCAATTATCCCGAAAGTAGCTGATACAGAATATTTGCCAACTATCCCGTAGTAGCTGATACAAATATTTACCAACTATCCCGTAGTAGCTGATACAGATATTTGCCAACTATCCCGTAGTAGCTGATACAGATATTTGCCAACTACCCTGTGGTAGCTGATACAGATATTTGCCAACTATCCCGTAGTAGCTGATACAGATATTTACCAACTATCCCGTAGTAGCTGATACAGATATTTACCAACTATCCCGTAGTAGCTGATACAGATATTTGCCAACCATCCCGTAGTAGCTGATACAGATATTTGCCAACTATCCCGTAGTAGCTGATACAGATATTTACCAACTATCCCGTAGTAGCTGATACAGATATTTGCCAACTATCCCGTAGTAGCTGATACAGATATTTACCAACTATCCCGTAGTAGCTGATACAGATATTTGCCAACTATCCCGTAGTAGCTGATACAGATATTTGCCAACTAACCTGTGGTAGCTGATACAGATATTTGCCAACTACCCTGTGGTAGCTGATAAAGACATTTGCCAACTATGCCATGATAGCTTATACAGGCATTTATCAACTATCCTGTGGTAACTGATACAGACAGTTCTTCTTCTTCTTCTTCTTCTTCTTCTTCTTCTTCTTCTTCTTCTTCTTCTTCTTCTTCTTCTTCTTCCTCTTCGTCTTCTTCTTCTTCTTCTTCTTCTCTTCTTCTTCTTCTCTTCTTCTTCTCTTCTTCTTTGCTTCTTCTACTGATACAGGACAGTTCTTCTTCTTCTTCTTCTCTTCTTATTCTTCTTCTTCTTCTTCTTCTTCTTCTCTTCTTCTTCTTCTTACTTCTTTCTTCTATCCTCCTTCTCTCACCCTCCTCCTCTCTTCTTCTTCTTCTTCTTCTTCCTTCTTCTTCTCTCTTCTTCTTCTTCTTCTTCTTCTTCTTCTTCTTCTCTTCTTCTTCTTCTTCCTTCTTCCTCCTCCTCACTCTCTTATTCTTCTCTCTCTTCTTCTTCTTCTTCTTCTTCTCTTCTTCTTCTTCTTCTTCTTCTTCTTCTTCTTCTTTTTCTTCTTCTTCTTCTTCCTCATCCTACTCCTCTTCTTCTTCTTCTCTTCTTCTTCTTCTTCTTCTTCTTCTTCTTCTTCTTCTTCTTCTTCTTCTTCTTCTTCTTCTTCTTCTTCTTCTTCTTCTTTTTCGTCTTCTTCTTCTTCTTCTTCTTCTTCTTCTTCTTCTTCTTCCTTCTTCTTCTCTTCTTCTTCTTCTTCTTCTCCTTCTTCTTCTTCTTCTTCTTCTTCTTCTTCTTCTTCTTCTTCTTCTTCTTCTTCTTCTTCTTCTTCTTTTTCTTCTTCCTACTCTTCTTCTTCTTCCTCTTCTTCTTCTTCTTCTTCTTCTTCTTCTTCTTCTTCTTCTTCTTCTTCTTCTTCTTCTTCTTCTTCTTCTTCATCTTCTTCCTCTTCCTCTTCCTCTTCTTCTCCCTCTTCTTCTTCTTCTTCTTCTTCTTCTTCTTCTTCTTCTTCTTCTTCTTCTTCTTCTTCTTCTTCTTCTTCTTCTTCTTCTTCTTCTCCGTATATACGTGTTAACTGAGGTCATTATGGTACTGCATGATCGTAACATTGCTTGGAAAATGCTCCAATGTGTTCGTGAAATGAATTTTTTAATCTCAATAGGCTTGTAGTTAAGGCAATCCCGACTATCTGTCTGTCTGTCTGTCAGTCTATCTGTCTGTCTGTCTGTCTGTCTGACCCGGCTTCACCCAGTCCCTGGTAGGGAGCGTCTCATTTAATTCATATAAGTAGTCATGTAAGCTCCCGTTCACGACTATCTGTCTGTCTGTCCATCTGTATGTCTGTGTATCTGTCTGTCCGACTCGGCCCGACTTCGCCCAGGCCCTGGTGGGGAGCATCTAATTTAATTCGTATAAATAGTCATATAAGCTTCCGTTCCCGTCTGTCTGTCTGTCTGTCTGTCTGTCTGTCTGTTTACCTGTCTGTCTGTCTGTCTGTCTGTCTGTCTGACCCGGCCCGGCTTCGCCCAGCCTCTGGTGGGGAGCATCTCATTTAATTCATATAAGTAGTCATATAAGCTCCCGTTCCCGACTATCTGTCTGTCTGTCTATCTGTCTGTCTGTCTATCTATCTGACCCGGCACGGCTTCGCACAGCTCCTGGCGGGGAGCGTCTAATTAAATTCATATAACACACACAAAAAAATTAACTTAAGAATGTCCTTCCACACACCATCCATTATTTTTTTTAATGAAAACTGTTTTTAATCACCTACATGGCTGTAGATAACTTCTTTAAACATAAAAAGATGCGTTAGAAAATTTTCACTATTTACATAGATGCATTACTTTTATGAAAACTTTGAAAATGCCTTAAAGATTATATCATTATTTATTATAACGCAGATGCCTGTAAACATCTGTAGACAAAAAATTTATAATCCTTTGAAAACAATGCAACAATCTAAATATAAAATATATAGCAATGCTATTAAAAGTTATGCCCCTTGAAATAACTTTTCTTAAGTTAAATCCCCTGCTATATATATAAATGATAATGTAAATTAAAATATTAAACTTTTAGTAAATAAATAGCTGATTGTACACTAACATCCTATGACAGTTCTATGCACGGGAATGAAAAGAAAACATGTAGAAAATTTCATCTCAATTAGATGGAACGTTATCGAACGCATCAAATACATCCCAAAGTACATTGTCTTTTATATATATAGATTGGTTGGTTGGTTGGTTTTCGCTTCGTTCCTTATATGGATGGTTGGTCCGTTGATTGGTTGATTGATTTGTTGGTTGGTTAGTTGGTTGGTTGGAAGGTTAGTTGACTGGTTGGTTGATTGGTTGGTTTGTCTTAATTTGCTTGTTGGTTCGTTGGTAGGTCAATCCTTTGAAAGACTTGAATTTTAATTCTTCAGCGGAGATCAAAATGGCCTAATGCAGTGGTTCTCAACCTTTCTATCCCATGTACCCTTTCACCATATGTTCAGAAATTCACCCCCCCCCCCTTTCTTTCTCTCTCTCTCTCTCTCTCTCTCTCTCCCCCCCTCTCTCTCTCTCTCTCTCTCTCTCTCTCTCTCTCTCTCTCTCTCTCTCTCTCTCTCTCTCTCTCTCTCTCTCCCCTCCCGGCTATTTCTGCAGTTGCAATGTCACATTACAGCATGCAGTCTTCATCAATTTAGTTTGGGATGTTCCCTCCTACCGTAATAGTCGAAAATTACACAGTGTACGTAAAAATGGAAGCTAAATTTAATAACACGTACTAGAACAAGTCTAGAGTCCTACATAAAACTTTATTTGCGGGTCTACTTACGTTATAAAACGAATTTCAGAAGGGCGAGAAGTACAAAGCTGTAATATATGGAGGGAAAAACAATATCAAGTAATCGGTTATAATATTAACGCGATCTTGAAATAATCGGGGAAATTAACATCAAGAATACTCTTAATCGCCTCAGATCGGAGACACAACTTTGCGCAACGCTCATACATAATTCAAGAAAGGGGGACGATCGCGTTTTCTGTGGTCCTGAAGCCAGTTTAAGTCTGCCAATCTGTGATCTTAATCTCCCCCCCCCCCCCCCGGAAACCATAAAATTCCCCAGTGAGAGGGGTGGGGGGGGGATTCCACACCTGTTGAGAACCACTGGCCTAATGAATAAGAGCGTTCGTTCTTGAACATCCATTGTGATGATGCAACCGGTCGGTTAGACTAAAAATGTTTACTACTCGTCCTTGACTTGGAGGCTTAAATTACAAGTTTAGGTTAGTTTAGTTTAGTTTAGTTTAGTCGATGGCTCAACATCACGGCGCACGAGTGTAACCCATAAGTGCTCCGTTCTCCTCCTAACTCAAACCTGAGTCTGGAGAAACTCAGCTCAGTGCACGAACTCCGTAGCACCGGCGAGGATCCTGAAATACTTTGGGTAGATTTTTAACTCGAAATTTTGCCCGGGCAGCGCCGTTAGGCTACTCTTTTTCGATTTCCAACTGCCAAGGGATTTTTTTACGTGCGCAACAATACACACGGGCGTCCGATCTCACTACCCAGAGACCAGGTGAAATTTATTATTAGAAGTCCACGAGAAAATATCCCGGCATCACCAAGGCTTGAACCCGGGACCTCCAGCACTCGAGGCGGACACCATACCTCGAGACCACGCAGTCGGAGTGGGTTCTCCTGATGGCAAGGGACACTGGTAATAGGGAAAGTTAATCCACACACAAAATTTAGTCCAGTGTAATAGAAGTAGCGTTTAAGGACTACGCGTTAGTTCAAAGCGAGCGAGCGTGTAAAAAAAAAAAAAAAAAAGCTCTTTAGCTACATTAGCATTTAGGTTGTTTGAGCTCTGGAAAGGGGTCGCATCTATCGGAATAAAGTTGGTTTTGAGACTTTCCTCACAATCCGGTACTGGAATACCATCCATTGCTAAGCTCGTCTTGCTTCCCTTTGCTATGCTCAGAAATCGGGCGGCAGCGCTAAATACCGGTATTGGAATTTAACATATCCGGAGTGGCATATGACGGTCTAAAACAGTTAGTTGCATATCCTTTACAAGACGCAACACCTTTGCCACGGAGCCGGTATGATGATATAAGAGGACACATTCAGCACAGCACAAGCTGTCAGGCTGGAATTATGCCTCAGTTGGTCATGTTTTCTCCACGGCTTTGTGGTATTTCATTGTCAACAGCCTGTATGCCAGTGCACAGATGACACAGTAAAGGGGGTAACAAGAATAATATAGCAGGTACTGTTAAACGAATGTTAGTCAGGCTTAACCAGGTATTACTGAAATACCGTTTTACAGTAGACGGTTCTATCTGCTTTCTGTTAGTGCCATATGTTGGGCGTCGCTCACCAAACCGGATACCTGGGGTGGGGATACAAGCCGTATCCTGGTAAGAGGAAATGCAACATAAAGACTAAATGTCATGGCAGGGCAGACCAAGCCCTAAGCCTTGGTCAGCAACTGGTCTAGGATCGAAGCTCCGAAAGCTCCGACCGGCGGACAGTTAGAGCATTGTTTTGCTGATCCGGCAACTTCTGCAGCCTGTCTTGTCCCAGTTGTTTTGGTGTTACCTTTCTCTGAAGTACACTAGGCAGGCCAAGAAAGGGATCATGCTGCATGGGCAACACATGGTCCCTACAATTCAGGCCGTGTTTATGCTATGGAGAGATTACTATGCCTTTTTTAAAAGCAAAATAACTACCGTCTGTCAAGATGGCAAGGTGCCAGTACTGTTGAACGAGTGTGAAATAATAGGTTTTCATTTATATTGGATAGCGGCATTTTGATATAGTGTGGTCAGGTCCCTTCCGCTCAAATTTTAGTCTTCCTAAAAATGCATGATACTTATTGAACATGTCATGGAAACGTTTGTGCTAAGAAAAGAACGTTCTTTCACATGTAGAAATCGAATCTAGGTGATAAGCTAAGCCAGAACTCTATCAACTAAGCCATCACAACTCTGAACTGAATAAACATCTTTTTAAAGATCTCAAGTCCTGAGTGCCACAACAACGATCTTTGACGAGGCTGTACGCCACACTCGATGAACACACACCACACATCTCCAGCTTCCCGTAGTTACCAGTCACAAACACACAGACCACACGGGGCTCCGCTAATGTGCAGACTGGAGCGTAATAAGATTTTAATCGATTGTTATAATACAAGTTTGGCCGTGAATTTAAGGACGCAGATATTTTCTGCCCGAGAATGGGGAGTGCTGATTTCAAGAATGTTCTGGAATAAAATGAGTCGTGCTTGTGTGATTTTACAGGCAATCTTCAGAAGTTAGACTGCTGATGGAAATGTCTAGTCTAGATTATAATGATATTAAAATTAGGATGCTTTTTACAAATATATAGGTAGTCATCATCATCAAGTGCCCTGTCAGATGGTGTATGCATTCATGACTCTCCACAGATCTCGGTCTTTGGATTTCTGGATCAACTCTGCTGTTTATATTCCTCTGTGCCACCGTCTCAATCTATCCAGCATCATTTCTCTTGGTTGGCCTCTGCCTCTCTTCACCTGGATCTTTCCTGTTGAGACGATATTCTCCAATGCGTCTCTTCTAATCACAGGACCAACTAAATATGTTTGTCTCTTTCATATTGTTGTATGTAATGTTCTAGTTTCATTAGCCTCTTTCAGATCGTTGTTATTTACTCTGGCAGTTCAAGGAATTAACAACATACGTCTCAGGAACCACATCTCTGTTGCTTCCAAGTTCTTCCAAACTTGTTTATTTACATTCCAAGATTCACTGCCATACAGTAAAACATGCTCTACATGCTACTTCAGCACTCTCTTTCTTACATTTAGAGATAGTGGCATATGTTATAAAATACTCTTCATTTTCTGAAATCTCTGCTATGTATCTTCCATATGATGTTATAAAAGGCTCTTTTTTTTTTTTTTTTTTTTTTTTTTTGCATATCCTTTACAGGACATCGCTGTCAACACCAGCATCTTTCAGCTGTATGTTGATTTCTTGGCAAGATTACGCTCAGTAGTTTGCCATTGCTTTCTGAGCGGCCGGCTCACATACCCCGTAAGATAGCGATGCGATTCGAACCACTGCTGATTCTCACCGTCGTCACGTTACCGACGAGAGTATACGAGATTACGGAGAAAAGACTTAACCTCTAAGCCACGAAGCCGGCTATAAAAGGCTCTAGGTATTTGAAATTATCCACTTGGATAAGCATTTTACCTTCGATTTCCATTTGACATTTTGGTGTCATCTTTTCTTTAATATCTAATTTCTATAATAATATGTTCCTGTTTTTTGTATATTCAAGGCGAGTCATTTCTTTGCCATATCTATTACTCTAATGACCAACAATTGGTGTAGAATTTTTGCATTATCCGCCACTAATACTGTTTCATCTGCATAGCGCATATTGTTTATATTATAATCCCTTATTAGTATCCTGACTTCTCTTTGATCGCTCTCATTATTAGTTCGCTATAGAGGGAGAAGAGATCCGGTGACAGAACACATCCCTGTCGTACACTTAGCTTTATTTGTTCTCAATTGCCCTCTTTATTTCCCATTTTAATTGCTGCTAGTTGGTTCCAGTAAATTGTTTTTATTATTCTTAGATTTTTCCCATCAATGTTAATATCTTCTAGCATTTTAATCAGTTAATCATTTTTTACTTTATCAGACGCCTTATTGTAATTTATAAAGCACAAATACTTGTATATGTCTTTCCGTCTCTTTCTCTCTCTCTCTCTCTCTCTCTCTCTCTCTCTCTCTCTCTCTCTCTCTCTCTCTCTCTCTCTCTCTCTCTCTCTCTCTCTCTCTCTATTGATCTCTCTATTAGTGTCCGTA
The DNA here is from genome assembly GCA_014155875.1 of Cepaea nemoralis. Taxonomy (NCBI): domain Eukaryota; kingdom Metazoa; phylum Mollusca; class Gastropoda; order Stylommatophora; family Helicidae; genus Cepaea; species Cepaea nemoralis. The sequence continues at coordinate 997,204 of JACEFZ010006914.1, read as the reverse complement.
ATGTATATATTACATTGTTTGTACCCTTTTCTTCCACACATCCATACAGTTCTTCACCAATTTCCATTTTTGTTTCTGAATAGAAGCTTAGTTACATCGTTTATGAGGTTAATTGTAAGAAAATCCTCGCATTCAATTGCTCCTTAGAATTTTGGTATAGCTATAAATACTGATTTAAGCATATCGCTCAGTAAATATCCACTGATGTAAATAGCATTCAACATTTTGGTTAATATATCTACTCCAAATTTTCCTGGTATTTCTAATTCTTCTATTGTGATTCCGTCTAGCCCAGCTGTTTTTCCTTCTTGCATATGTCTTACAGCGTCAGCAACTTGTTCTTTTAGAATAGGTGGGCCTTCTAAGTTTCTTGTGTTAATTCTTCTCTTTGTCCATCATATAATTCTCGTATATATTCATTCCACCTCTTCATAATAGCACATTCCTCCAACAATATCTTTCCTGTTTTTTTTTTTTAAATTTCAAACACATATGAGTAATGAGGTATAGTTGAGTTGAGTTAAGACCCGACATCACTGCACTCAGGACAATCCCATACGTGCTCTGTCCCTCGTTCAATAACCAGCGAAGAGTCATGCTCCTAATCGTTCCCATCGCTATCTGATTAAAAGTTCTCATGGTCTTCCCTCTCAGTTTTGAGATTCTTCCAGAACCCCTGCCGATCCCCAGCAATCTCATTCTTTCCACATATGGGTTCTTAATCTGTTCCTCTGACTTCTCCACCTGGTCCCACAAGCGCACGACCACCTCCCCCTTGTCCATAGTCAATATATCACCAAGAGGTGCATTCCCTGCTAGCCTATCAGCCTGTTCATTCCCCCGCACCCCCGCATGGTCAGGGGGAAATATCCATACAATTCTCACAATCTGTGACCTCTGAAGCGACGAGAGCCATTCCACACGAAACATTCCTTTCTCCACCTTACCAAGCATACTCTTTGAATCCGTAATGAATATAAAGTGTGTTGCAGTAGTCTCCTCCAGCCAACGGAATGCCGCTGTTACTGCCTCCACCTCCATTCTCATGCTGGAGGTCGTAGTCTCATATGCCAGAGGTATAATGAAACATTACGCCAATGGTATGGACAAACAAACTAAATTACAGGTGAAAAATTCCTAAACAAATAAGGAATAAAACATGGTTTACTAAACATATTCGGAATTACACGTGGATTACTAAACGAGTTCAAAATTCCACAAAATAAAATTAGGAAAGAAACATGGATTACTAAACGAAGTCGGAAAGATGAATTATTAAACGAAGTCGGAAAGATGAATTACTAAACGAAGTCGGAAAGAATCACGGATTAGTAAATAAATTTAGAGAGAAATATGGATTTCTAAACAAAGTTGGAAAGAAACATCGATTACAAAAACAAAGTTGGAGAGAAACATGGATTACTAAACAAAGTCGGAAATAAAAATGGGTTACTAAACGCAGTCTGAAAGAAACATGAATTACTTAACAAAGTCGGAAATAAACATGGATTCCTTAAGAAAGTCAGAATTAAACATGGGTTACTACGCAAAGTATTAAAGAAACATGGTTTTCATTTTCTTCTGTCACTCAGGCGTATGGACTCCTGAGGGACATCCACTGCCCCTTCCCTAGCAGGCAGGCTCTACTAGGGTGACCGATTATATCCTGCCGTCATATCTAACCAACTATGAATAATACAAAGAATTATCGCCGAAGCAACGGAGTACGTGCTTTGTGCTCGATACCACTGACAACAGCCAGCGGGGAGAGAATGAAGCGGAGGAGAAGAGGTAGGGGAGAGGGGGGAAGGAAAAGGAAGAAGAGGGTTGGAGCCAGAAGGGGTAGAGGGAAAATGGATCGTTTGGGACTCAAAAATGTACCGGTTGGGTATTGGAATTTCCGAAGTGCAAAGCAACGAGGACCAATACTGGAGAAACTGGTCTACGATTTTGATGTCCTGATGTTACAAGAACTGAATACAAACTCTTTTAAGTGCCCTGGCTATACATGTTACATCAACTCAACTGGGCAGGGAAGACATGGGCAGGCTCTGGTGGTCAAGGACGGTTTACAGCATTCAATACTGGATATGAGTGGGTGGGGTCAGGAGAGTAAAGAGGTGATGGGAATGCGGATACAAATCGACCGATACAGCTGTAACCTGATAAATGTATATGTAAGTGGGGAATCTTGCATAAACAGAGAGAGTTGGGACTGGTTGAAAGGTTCAGTGGACACTCCAGGTACCAGGTATCTCATATGTGGTGACTTCACCGCCCGCGCCAAGGAATGGGACAGGTCGGGAGAGAACAGACAGAGTACTGCTCTTGCTGAGGCTTTTCTTGAGACGGATGTTCTCTGTCTAAATGACGGGACACCCACTAGGCTAGCAATGAGACCGGGGGACTCTGACACGGCCATCGACCTGGCCCTTGTATCCCAAGAGGCGGCATCAGATATAAAATGGAGCGTCCTTGGAGACCATGGAAGTGACCATCTCCCCTGTTATGTGCTGATACCTAAGCCCAGCACAGATAGGGCTATAAGAGCTCACAGGGTATTCTGTTATGATCGCGACCACTCTTCGCTCTTGGGGCGCCTTAGATCACAAGGAAGATCTAAACGAACAAGAAGAATCTTCACCCAACCACCATGGTGGACACCAGAGGTGGAAAATTCACTGAGGGAAAAGAGGGCGGCCATAAGGAATTGGCAGAGGATGTGGAGAGCAACCAATTCAGTAGACACAGAATTGGAGGAGGCTGAAAGATATTAAAAAAATAAAGGTGCAGGATTTTAAACTCCATGCAGCATAGGCAAAGAGGATTAAGTGGGAACAGTTTATCAATGAAGTCGATGGGGATGTGACATTGGGAAAAGTCTGGAGGCTGCACCGGCAGATGAAGAGACAGGCGATGTCTGGTACACATGGTACCGTTTATGGCGATAACAACCGACCTATGACAATTGACAAGGTCAGAGGGGAGACCTTTTTTGCGCGATTTTTAAAACAGACGGATCAGTTAGATATGGCTATTAGAGATAACGTCAGAGAAGCCTTGTCACGGGTCACTAGGAAGGAGGACTGTGAGATTAAAGTGGAGGACATTAGACGGGTACTGAAGCGCGTTAAAGATACAGCGGCAGGTCCGGATGGGGTGAGATACTCCCATAAGAGGAACATAAATGACGGGGACTTGGAGGATATGGCTCTTTGTTTCAACCTAAGCATCAATACGGCGGAAATATCCCACGATTGGCTGCATAGCTACCTGGTCCCACTCCCAAAGCCAGGTAACTATCACTCCAGACTTAATGAATACCGAATCATAACCCAGCAAAACACTTATGGCAAAGTCCTCGAAAAGATACTAGCCGACAGGCTCCAGCGACATTTGGAAAATCGTAATCTGCTTCCCCAAGGACTTGGGAGTTACCAGCCTGGGAAGTACACCTGGGTCAATGCTGCGACTTTTGCATATGATGTCTACGAGGGCTTCCAGGATAAACAAGAGACAGTGGCGGTAGCTCTTGACCTGGTGGATGCGTATAACAAGGTCAAGTATAATCGGTTAATACACACACTATTGGACATGGAAGTCTGCCCTTGCTTTGTTAAATGGGTTGCGGTGGTTCTTTATGAGCGTAAGGTTGCACTGCGCATGGGTTCCTGGACTTCTGACCCCTGTACTACTACACCTGGGTTGCCGCAGGGATCTGCCTTGTCCCCAGTGCTCTTTAATGTCTACAACAGCAAAATCGCAGCTATTGAGACACCAGGTGTGGGTAGAATCTTGACATTTGCAGATGATGTGCTGGTGTACAGACAGGACAGAGATTATGTCAGTTTGGCGAAAGACTTACAGGAGGCAGTAAACAGGGAACGGAGTGATGCAGGGACGCAGGGACCATTATACACCCAGACAAGGCATCGGTTGTGTGGTACTCCCTGGATAACCGGATCGTCAAGACAGATGTCCCAGGTATTATGTTGAATGAATGTCCTCTTAGTTGGGAGAGTAAATTGAAGTACTTGGGTATCACCTTTGACAGGTGTTTGTCTTTTAAGGATCATGTGGAGGATTTGGTGGTGAAAGCTGGTAGGAGACTTAATACATTGAGGGCCATGGCAACAACCGGAGTAGATCAGAAAATGCTGTACAGGCTCTTTCAGCAGTTAATAATTTCGGTCATTGAGTATTGTTTGGGGCTGTTGACGGTATCAAAGAGCCAGCTTGAAAGGTTGGAGCGCATACAGAATGCTGCCATGCGGTTAATCCTGGGGTGCACAAAGGACACACCAATTATATACATGAGGCATATCCTGGCGCTACCAACAATGACGGACAGGCATAGAATCCTTCAGGCCAAATGGTACCTGAGAGTTGCTGCAGACAGGGATCACCCGCTGCATGCAGCAATGGATATGGTCAAGGGTCATAGACTAAGACAAGGCAGGTCCTGGATGGCACAGGCAGAACTTTCTATAAGTCATATGTGTGATCTAGAGACTATCAATCGTGAAAGAGAGTGGGTTGAAGTTCCGGAAGACATGACGGACTGGCACAATGTAATAATAACACTGGGTCGTGAGTGCAGAGAATGGGCAGCAGGCCGCACTGAGTTTGAAGTGCAACAGCTGATCCAGAGCAACACACATCAAGGTGACATAGTCATCTACACCGATGGGTCAGTGGTGAGAAACAGACGTAGTGGCTGGGGCTTATATTGCAAAGGCTAATGGACGAGTCTTGAAAAGGAGAGTCTGGCATATGAGACTACGACCTCCAGCATGAGAATGGAGGTGGAGGCAGTAACAGCTGCATTCCGGTGGCTAGAGGAGACTACTGCAACACACGTTGTATTCATTACGGATTCAAAGAGTATGCTTAGTAAGGTGGAGAAAGGAATGTTCCGTGTGGAATGGCTCTCGTCGCTTCAGAGGTCACAGATTTTGAGAATTGTATGGATATTTTGCCCTGGCCATGCGGGGGTACGGGGGAATGAACAGGCTGATAGGCTAGCAGGGAATGCACCTCTTGGTGGTAGTTTGCCTATGGACAAGGGGGAGGTGGTCGTGCGCTTGTGGGACCAGGTGGAGAAGGCGGAGGAATAGGTTGAGAACCCATATGTGGAAAGAATGAGATTGCGGGGGATCAGCAGGTGTTCTGGAGGAATCTCAAAATTGAGAGGGAAGACCAGGAAAACTTTTAATCAGATAGCGGTGGGAACGATTAGTAGTATTGCTCTTCGCTGGCTATTGAACGAGGGGACGGAGCACGTATGAGAATGTCCTGAGTGCTGTGATGTCGGTTCTTAACTCAACTCAACTCTGTCACCCTTTAATCCCCATACGAGAATAACTTCTCAATCAACTCACTCCCGTGCACATTTTTGTTTTATTTTCATTCATTTCTGTTTCGGCTTCTCTTCTCCGTATGTGTTAGGTCTTCCTCTACTTCTTCTCATTTGTAGATTTTCATTTGTGGATTTTCACTTGTGAGAAAGGTCTTTCTAGCGGTACTATTCTCAAGTTTGCTCAGTCTATATCCTCTCCAGCGCAAGCATCTGTTCTTCAAATCTTGTTTCACTGATATTTGTCTGCTTCTCTCTATGAACGTATCTGCATGGTGTTGTGGTCTACTATACTTTGTTAATCGGACGCGTGATAGAGAGACCGATGTTAATGCCAAGAGAGCAGTTGGGCGAGGGTCTGAAGCCAGCGTTTGTCGTCTTTAGCGTCTCCAGGAACAGACTGGCCACCTAATGCTAGGTGCCTTCAAGGCTGCACACACAGTGCTGGCCCTCTTACAGCACAGACCTACAGCAGATTTCGGGGATTACTAAACAAAATCAAAGTTCCACAAATTACATTTAAGCGTGGATTCTTAAACAAAGTCAAATCTTAACAAGACAACATATCTGGACATATGCACGCACTTTAAAACCTAGCGAAATCAATTACAATAAATAAATAAACTAACTCCTCTATCAGGAACCATGTGAAGTGTAACAAATTTTAAAAGACAGTTACATTTTGCAGGTCTGTGTGCCCTGATGTTCACCAGAGGGAAAAGGGGGGTGGGAGGGCACTCACAAGACTATAGTCACGTCACAGTGCCTTTGAGATGTAGCGTATTATAGTATACACCTTCTAAACAAAACAAAAACAAAAAATAAAAAAAAACTGAAGTGGCCAACCCCTTTCTTCGCCGCCAATTACCACAACATTCTGAAAACTAACCAGTACATATTTCATCAGGCAGGATAGACACTGCCGTCTCCGTGGCGAAAATGTTACGGACGCGTTCGTGATCCCATATACCCACGTTCAAAGCACAGCTGAGCGCGATTTGGTAGCAGACCGCGTTGCGCTGTATGTTTGAGGATCGTTCAGAAAACAATAGCAAACTACTGAACGTAAACTTGCCAAGACATCAATAACAGCACAAAATTCTGATGGTGACTGCAAACGTCCTGTGAAGGATATGCAACTAAATAAAGGATAGACACCCCACCCTTTCCCCCATCTGTTCCTAGCTGTAGGGATAGGAAACAAAAATGACGTTACTGCAAAGGAATGAATTTGGTCCACTGTTTTGAGAAACAAGGATACTAACCACTACGTCGAGGTCTTCGTGACGAAGTGGTTACGCCGTCCGCTTTGTGGCGCGAAGGTCGTGGGTTAGATTCCAGGATATATCTTTCGGTTCACTAGTCTAATTGTCTTAGAGATTTCTGGGGATTGTCGCTGGAGCTACAGAGCCGATGCTTCGTGCAACGCTTTCGGCCGGTCTGCCTGTGGAACAAGACCGAGCCATGTGGGGTGAAACCCGGTGGAAAGACATCGATCGATTTAGCTTGTAAACCCTTAAACTAACGTCAATGCTGTGCTGCTATCACAAGAGGAAGACAGTGGTGAAAATCATCATCATCATCATCATCATCATCATCGTCATCATCATCATCATCATCATCATCATCATCATCATCATCATTATCATCATCATCATCACGCGTCATTCAGACAATCGTGAGCGGTCATGGTTCGCCATTTCACTTCTTCATCAGTTTTGAATCGGGTCTTTTTTCTTGTCCTTATGTATTGTGGCCGAGCGATCTGGGTATTTAAAGCGATGGCACATGATGATAGTGATGTTGATAATGAGGATGTGGATGATGAACACTTACATCACAAGACACCATCTGATATGACTGTTTACAAGAATATATAGAAAACCTTTGCGCACTAAACAAACAAAGGCGGCAGTAACGTCAGTAATGGATGGATGTATACGTTAACGGATAAGAAAAATATGTCATATCTACTGTTCAACAATACGTACAGCTAGGAATGCCTTTAAAGAATTGTTCTCGGCGATTAAGCAATGCTATCAAACAGAATAAATTGATGCGTTAAAAGAAAGTCAAGTGTTCCAAGTTATTATATTCTTCGCAACCTACAGCTTATAGTTTGCTTACTGTTTTCTTTCTCTTCTTCTTTCAATCTATATCCACTATTGGGGGAGTGGGCCTCAAGTAACTCAAGCGAAACCCACCTATCTTAAGCTATTCCATGCAGCTCCGTCCATGTTCGCATTTATTCATATCTGCTATTACTTCTCTACCCCGTGTGATTTTAGTTCTTCCTCTATTTCTTTTGCTCTGAGGATTCCGGACAAGGGAATTTCAAGTTATACTATTCTTAAGCTTTCTCCGTGTATGTCCTATCCACCGCTAGCGTCATTTCTTCACCTCTTGATTCATCGGTATTTATCTATTTGGTTTCGCGAGCTTCAGTTTACTGAATACTTCAGTTTATTTCAACAATAATATTTTTTTCCTACTAAAGGAAGCTATTTAATTTATTGTAAATGTTGTTAAAGGCCTTCGGGAACAATAACATGCTAGGCGAATATGTAGTTAGTTGCATATCCTTACAAGTCAACTCCAGCATATCTTGATTATTCGTGATTTCTTGGCAAATTTACTTTCAGTAGTTTGAATAACGAAGACACAAACAATAGATTGCACGATTTATTGCCTGGCATATTTCGCTGCATCTCGTCAGGTACATACTGCAGAAATCACACAACTTACGTGAATTAATTAGATAAATCCTTCAAACTGAAATATACACATGTTCGCACAGTAATGTCGATTGTCTACCACGGTAATTTTAAACTGACTAACATGTCTTTCTGCTTACACAAGGACGGCTTACGGAGGTTGATTAGTATGGCTTCAGCAAACTTTAACAATCGACTACTTTGTGTGTTGAACAAAACACGGAAGGCACTGTCTCTTTCAACCACGTGAGCAGTCTCGAGCACATGTCTCCCGACCGAAGAAGCCAGATTTTTCCGGTGTGTCGGCCTGCCTAGGCTACCATCTTCTGTGTGTAGTATTTTGTCCAACCAATTCGGAATATGTTCCGAAACCCTGCAATGTAACTGTCGCTCAGTTCTGCCTATGTAGATGGCCTCGCATCTGCATGTAAATTGGTAAATACAATTTGATTTGGCGTACAAAGCTACAGGTTCTTTTACTGCTGGGACTGGGATCGGTGTGTTTCGGTACCTGATGACTAGAGCTGCAGCACAGAATGTTCGCTCGACTGCTGTGGTGAGCCGGTCCCGCAGACGTTGCATTACGTCATCTCCTCGGAAGGTTAGCTGGATGAATACCTTGAGTTTAGGGACTGTAGTTACTTCTGATTTCGGTTTGGGCTGTTGGCAGTGGCGCTTTATAAATCAGTAGTTTGCCATTGCTTTCCAAACGACCGGAACTCATACCTTTGTATTGGAAACCCACGCAGGGCGGTCTGCTCCCAAATCGCCCGCAACTGTGCTTCGAACGCGGTATGCAGGATTACGAATTACGTCCGTAAGACATTTGCCACAGAGCAGGCTAGGCAAATATATATATATTTTTATTTTTTTTTTTTGGGGGGGGGGGGGGGGGGGGTTGCATATCCCTTACAGGACGTTGCAGTCAACGTCAGCATTTTCAGCTGCTATTGATGTACTAAACACGATTACGCTAAGTAGTTTGCCATTGCTTTCTGAGCGACAGGCTCACATACCGCTAAGTTACCGACGCGGCGAGAACCGCTACCGATTCTCGCGCAGGTTACGTTACTCACGAGAATATGCTGGATTACGGAGAAAGACGTTAACTCCTAGGCCAGGGGGGTCGGCAGGCAAACCTATAACTGAAATAAAATGTTCAAAACATTGTCACTGCAAGGGTGAAATAAAATGTCCAAAATACTGTCACTACAAGGGTGAAATAACACGCCCCGAGGCAGGAACCCACTATCGTTCTGTGATGTAATAGAACCACTGGCATAATGTACACTAGAATGCAAACGAATAGAATGATTTCCCCCTCTTAGCGGACGACGAACGCAGGTATCACATTCTCGTTCAATTGCGCTCACGACACAGTGATTAACGAAATCCAAAATTAATATAGAAATGCTTATTTTTTTTATGTTTGTTTGGGTCACGAAATCAACATTTTTAAAGAGCCTACAGGTAATTTGAAGTAAAGAAAGCACACGTTCAACATAGTTAATTTCCCCTGTGGGTACTTCTACTTCCGCTTCTTTTTTGATATCATCATCATCATCATAATCATCATCATCATCATCATCATCTAAATCATCATCATATTATTATTATTATTATTAATATTATTATTATTATTATTTGTCTTGTATTTCCCCCCTCTTCCTCAACTTTTAAAGTGTCAAAATAAAGTGCCTCTTCGCGTAATTATAATAGTTCATTTCTGCCTCAGAAAACACTGTGCCAATCTTAATGAGTAGGCAACCAAACACGGTGCTTCAATAAACAATAATTTGCTCGTTTTCCTTTCGAGAAGACGTCTAGCATCAGTTATATTTGACGTGTTGTTGTCCTCCGCCCACACTTGGTCGCACTGGTCACGCGTCTGAGAAACTATTTTGCAATAAACATGTGAATGGCACCTTACAGTCTTGACAGACCAAAGTATGTGAGTTGGAAATTGGCCAAAATTCCATCACATTGCCTGGGCGGAGCTTCAGAGAACATGTGGTGCCCAAACGACATGTTCCCTCTCTCGGCCTTGCCTTGTTTGATCCAGAAGAATGGGTAACCAATACGTCTGGAACAAGGTAGGCTGCAGACGCTGGCGGCTCAGCGTCAAACCTTCGAGACCTCGCCTCCACGAGCAGGAGACGAGCGATGGCCAGGCCCTAAACCCTTGGGATTTGACTTAGAGGCGTTCAGCCAGATCTGGTTACTAACCAAGTAAAACCACGTTTCCTTTCTTTGGATAAAAGGAAGTCGGTGCTGCACCATCATTGAAGAAACGTGTGAAAAATTGAGCACGATATTTTTCTGAAATTAGTTCTTTTAGAAGTTCAACTCTGTTTTTTCTTATTGTTCCTAAAATTGTTAGCTGTTTTTTTTCCCTTCGATATACGTCTAAATTTCAAGCTTGTAAAAATAATGTCGCAAGTAATATTACTTCCACGATTTTCCAAGTCTTTCACCATGTCCAGTACAACTCCTTCTCCTTGAATTTGTTTTCTTGTGGTTGCCCAGATTCTGTGGGAAAACATATGGAGTATTACTGTCACGACATCAACAAATGTGTATGCCATGTTTGCCAGGTTTTGAAGGAATATATTGCTTGAAAGGGCATCTTCCTCTAAACGTAACTAACTGTTCATCAGTTGTTACATTGCACGACAGAACATAGCAGTCCAGTAGATGTTTCGCCCGCATTTTGAATACTTGCTTTACTGGCTCAAATGTATCATTTCTTTCATGTTGTCGTCTCTGTTGGACATTATCAATTTGAAGACATCTGGGAATTGCAGTAAATCTATTTCGTTGCATTGCCTTTGAAAATATTGCACGTCTATATTCTTTACTCCAAAGTTTACCATTAGATTCATTTGTGGATTTATTCACACCAGCTAGAATCAAACCTCCAAACAAATGCTGCAGTCCAATTACCTCCAAAGTTTTCCATGTGTCCTGACACACTCTAATTCCTTCTTGGTTTGTCCATTTAATTATGCCATCTGTCACACTTTTTTGTCTTAAATAATTGAAATGTTGAAATTGTTGAGTCAATGTTTGTTTTTGCATGTCGAGCTGGGCAACGATTTTGGATGAAAATATTTTCAGAAGCTCTTCTGCAAGTTGCTGTCTTTGTTGCAGTGGAATACCAAGTACTGTCTTTATGTTTCGAAAGGTACATAATTCCTTGGTCTTTAGTCGAGTCTGAGCTTGTATATGTACTTGAATAATCATTTTCATTTTCACTGTCACTTTAACAACTATTTTCTTCAATGGATAGATGTTCTTTAATTGATACACATGAAACACTACTTGGCAGAATAAATTCATCACTGCTACACTCATTTTGTGAATCTTTCTCACTGTTGTCAATAATATTTGAAGCAACAGCATTTTTACAGCTATAGAAAGATCTTACATCCATGATTTCAACATAGCGTTTGTGTCAAATGCATGCAGCGAGATGACAAATGGAAAGTAAAGTACTTTCAGTTGTAGCAAGATGATGCAACCATTGACTCCATCATCATTAACAATACCGATGCCTTCTTTTATGAATACGTTTAGCCCACCTGTTAAATTAATTTTTTATGAAAATATAAAATATTTTTTATTTATGAAATATGATTTATGAAACGTAATATCAATTAATACTAAAAATATGCTTATTTTCTATAGATAATACATTGGGGTCCCGTCGGACCCAACTGGTAACAAGTGTAAAAACGTATAATAATGGTACGTGTAAGTTTCGGTAGATTTTTTAAATGTATTAACATGTATTTGGAGAATATATTGCTAAAAACAAGTCATGAAATATCAAACATAGTAAAGCACATTTAAGAAAAGTTGATAAGGCGAAAGTTTACACAGGTGTCCACTTGGACTCAGTGGTAGTTCTAGGGTTAACTTTACAATATTGCAGGGAAAGCTGGGTCAGCGCTATGGTCCTATGGTTCACACTTTGAGAAGGGGATTATTTTTGTTTTCATTAGACCCGACATACAAGTGATACCAGGAAATTTACTGAGAAGCAAAGGCTCCAAGTATGACATCCAACACGTCATCCGCAAGTGACGATTGGTCTAAACATATGAGTCTAGCAGTACGCGTCAAGGCGTGGAAAAAGCGCACCCTTACTTCGCTTATTTAATTCTATATTCAGAATTTGGAGGTCATTTGACCGAGAGGTTAAACGCGCCAGTGGGTTCGATTCACTACTGAACGTAACATTGCCTAAACAAATCCCTGGAGTTGGTCGTAACGTCCTTCAAGGACATGAAACACACACACACACACACACACACACACACATCTATATATATATATATATATATATATATATATATATATATATATATATATATATATATATATATATATGTGTGTGTGTGTATGTGTGCGCGCGTGCGTGCGTGTGTGGCGGGGGGGGGGGGGGGTGGAGGGTGAGAGAGAGAGAGAGAGAGAGAGAGAGAGAGAGAGAGAGAGTATAGCCGTAAACATACACATCTCTAATACATATCAAAAATACAAATGCGGTGTGTCATGATGACATAGTTTCTAGATATATGAGCTGACTCACAACCAGACATTACAAACGACTGACCTACTTTGAACATGTGTGTTTGTAAGTGATATCTTTTTTTTACTCTCTGAGAACTCTACAAGATATCCGGAGTTATGTCATGCAAGGTGGGTTATAAAACACACCCGGCTACAAGAGTCAATCATCGCTACAATCACCTGTAAGCCAAAAACAGATGCCGTGATGTTGCTTCCTTTTTTTTTCAGACACGAGGACAAGAAATTGTTTTCCCATTAGTCTGGGCACACACAAAACAGACAGACTATCTCTTTATACAAACAAACATCAGACTTGGGCCAGACAATACCAACACAAGGGATATTCTGAAGCAAAGGACAATACAAACATGTCGGCGAATAGAGACAAGCCCGCTTTAATGAGAACATGAAGTGTGGGTTTAGAAGCGTGGATAGAAAAACACCTTTCATGAGTGATGAAGAATTCTCAATATAATAATAAATGTGTGCATATCCTTTACATGACATAACTGTCAACATCAACATCTTTCAGCTGATTGTTGATTTCTTGCCAAGATTACGCCCAGTAGTTTGACATTGCTATCTGAGCGGCCGACTCACATACTCCGTAAGTTACCGACGCGATTCAAACCACTGCTGATTCTCACCGTCGTCACGTTACTTACGAGAGTATACGAGATTACGGAGAAAAGTTGCTAACCTCTAGGCCAGAAAGCCGGCAGAATTCTCAATGGACATATCTAAATAAACTTTTTGGTGGGAAAAAAATCTCAGATATAAACACTGTTAAGTAAGTCGCATGTTCTTTGCAGGACGCTGCAATCAACCCCAGCATGTATAAGCTGTTTGTGATGTGTTGCTGGGGTCGGTGGCGAAGGGCTAGAGAACACGCTTCGTCGTCCCGCATACTGTGTTTGGAATCACATGCAGGCGATTTGGAAGCAGACCACTAAGTGTTGATTTATAACGATGGCAAGAGCGTCGGTTTTTCAGAGAGCAATGGCAAACTACTGAAGGTAAACATGCATAATAAGTTACAAAGGGCCAACACTTTTGCGGTTTCATTGCGGCTTCCAATAAAGAACACGAAACTAACATTTTAACTTTGTGATTTACTCGGCAATTTAGTTTGTCATTGCTTTCTGAACGGCCCATGTTTTCAAGGTAGTGCCAGTAGGCAGATGATCTCCTTACAGACACAATGGCTACGGTCACCGGAAAGTAAGCTCACTGCCATGAAGTAAAGCAAGCCTAGCCTACCCGCAATGTAGATGCCTAGAACATCATGAATGGTAAACTGATTACGAAATTAAGACGTAGATAGACAAGATTTTGGGGGTATATTATGAGAAGAAATAATCTAAAGAAACCGTGATAAAAACTGGCAAAGTTGATGGGAAAAGAGCATGGGAAGGCAAAGAGATAACATCTGGATGATTTGACCACATGACATAATAAAAACAAATGCGAAAACGAAGACTGGTTATTGTTTGAAATGGCGAGCCATGTCCGGTTCGCTTATGGGAATGTCACAAGATGAGATGACACCATGTTTATCCTCGTAGACAATCTATTCACCTTAAACCAGACATCCCGAAGAATGAATTAGTTATATACTCTACCATATGGAACTAGCTGATTCACGGCTACTTCCTCGGTGATTCATTTCTATTCTATCTAGCAAGACTTTATAACCCATTCTGTACAAAACAGTGTACTTTTTATTCATTGGCTGTTCCATGCATGGCATTCATTACTGAACTTGCTTTTACCCAGACTGTTGTTACTTAACACGTGTCTCGGCGAGAATCAGTTAAAAGAATTACCCTGAGACTCCAGACGGTCAAGAAAGAAGTGTCTAGAGCAGAAGATAAACACATTTTCAGCTTCGGTTATGTAATTCACTTTCTGTGACCGAAACGATTAAGTCTCATTGTAACCAATTAAATTACGCCAGTAATAGCCACCTACACTTAGAGGTCCATAACGTTGAGCCACTCTAGACGCTTAATCGCCATCTAATATTTTTAAATGCAAGTATTATTACATTTGGTTCCATCTG
>JACEFZ010006914.1:952500-980000 GCA_014155875.1 Cepaea nemoralis | reverse complement strand
AAGAAGAGGAAGAAGAGGAAGAAGAAGAAGAAGAAGGAACGGTGGTCATGTGTTTGAATCCCAAATGAGGTGGAATTTATTTTTTTATCGACCTGGCCTGCCTGATCGATCGAGCCTAATGTGTAAACAGAAGCAAAAAGAGACCCGTTAACAGGCCTTCAGGCGCATCAGGCATATGCTGTTAGACCTATACATTCACTCTAAATTCGGTTCTAGGAATTTCCTTGGAAGCAACAAGGTGACACTGACCATACCGCCCATCAAGTCCCAGCTGATCCATACATCCATGGGGCTAGAACCATGTACTCATTATCCCTCAAGTCGTGTCTAAGTAAACGTTTGGTGTGTGGATCAGATATAGTCGTCCCGTCACCAAAGTCCGCCTCACGTTTGCTCAATCAGATATAGTCGTCCCGTCACCAAAGTCCGCCTCATGTTTACTCAATCAGATATAGTCGTCCCGTCACCAAAGTCAGCCTCATGTTTACTCGATCAAATATAGTCGTTCCGTCACCAAAACCCGCCGCATGTTTACTCCATCAGACATAGTCCTACTGTCACCAAAACCCGCCGCATGTTTACTCCATCTGATATATTATGTTATTCTTCTAGATCAAAGCATTGTCTTGCTCGGTTATACACACACTAACCTTCATCAAGATCAAAGCATTGTCTTGCTCAATTATAAACACACTATCCTTTATCAATATCAAAACATTGTTTTACTCGATTATAAACACACTATCGTAAATTGATTAGAGAAATTAGATGTAGACAGTCAACATTTTTTGGACATGTTATGAGAAGAAATGGATTGGAGAACTTAGTGACAACTGGCATGATCGAAGGGAACAGACCAAGAGGAAGACCGAGAGGAAAATACCTAGATGGCTTGGCCACATGGCATGGACGAGACAGGAACACTGAGATGATCCACGAATCTGGTGATCGAGTGAAATGGCGAGTCATGAAAGCCCACGCTTTCCGGCATGGCATTGATTCATACCTCGCCATCACTAAGTGCTGTTTGTAGCGGCCTGACTAAATATCTCTGATTATTATGTAAACCCTTCCGTTGATAGTGGCGATTTAGTGGGTTCATTCCACACACCTGTTAGCTGGACTTAAACGTTGACTTCTTGTACAAAAAGCAATGACAAACTATTAACCGTAAAATTATATAGAAATTCAACCAGGAGTTTAAATAATTTTTTTTTTTAAATATGCTCTTCAGTCTGTTCTAATTAAGTTAATTAATTTACCTGTCTACGGCAAAATGTGCCGGAAGATGTCTAATGTGAAACAGATATTACATTGCCATGATTAACATGGTGTTTAGTTGGAAATCAAAATAAAACCTAACATCAAAGTATATGCAGTATTATGTACAGAAAAGAATAAGTTGCGGTTTAGTGGGAAATCAAGATAAAAACGACCACCAAAGTATATGCAGTATTGTGTACAGACAAGCAGCATCTGCGTGTATGTGTGTGATTGCGCAGTCCAGTTATATGGTTGTGAAAAATGGAAATTAATTAACGTTATTAAAGCCGTCTAGAGACATATGATATAGGGTGTTACCTGAAACAAGATACGAACCATTTGTATTCAAACACTGATAAATTAAAACAGTCTGACAAATATTACAGGACAAAGAAGACTTCTTAAAAGAAATTAAAAGCGTAGGTACTCTTGACTTGATTACATCCAAGGACACGACGAAACAATCAAGAGAGTACAAGATGGTGAAATACCGAAGGAAAGAGGAAGGGATAGAAGGAGGGAACATTAATAAAACAGGCATGTGCAGATCTGTCAATGCAGAAATAAATGATTTAAATAGAGCCACACAAGACAGATCTTGGAATTGAATTATCAGGAATCGCCACTACCAGCTCACAGATTAAATTACTTCATGAATATACAAGATGAAGGTAGACAACGCAAAGGACACTCTCTCTCTCTCTCTCTCTCTCTCTCTCTCTCTCTCTCTCTCTCTCTCTCTCTCTCTCTCTCTCTCTCTCTCTCTCTTTGAGCCTTGAGGAATATTGGATATATGGTGCCGGTACCATGTTTTCATAGCCCAGTCTGCAGTCAGTGACTAATGTGCTCAATACCATGCCGGTCATCTTTACTGCCCAGGATATTTTATGTGACCTATTTTAGAAGATCATACAAGAGATGAACAGTATGGTATTCGAAATAATAATGAATGATTATCAATTTTGAAGCTGGAAGTTCAGGATGCTCTTAACCATATGACAACTGGCAAGACCCCGGTGCAGACAGAAATGATCAATGTCATTGTGGTATTTCGTTCTTCCTAGTGACGACCATAATTTGTCTTCTTACAATTCAATTCTAACCCCAGTTGTTCACTGTGTGCAACAACCGCATCTACTAAATTTCGCAGGTCCTGTTCATTGTCTGCAATCAAGACTGTATCATCTGCATATCTAATGTTATTGATGCATCGTCCCTCAATGTTGATTCCTTTCATATCTTCTATATTTCTGAAAATATTTTCACTGTACAGGGAAAACAAGATTTGGAGAAATTACACATCCTTATCTCACACCTCTCTTAATAGGCTGATATTGACCTACTTCATCATCAATTCTTATGGCAGCTTGTTGTTTCCAATAAATGTTTTTTACAAGTCTAAGGTCTTTTCCATCAATTTTTAGATCTTCAAGCATCCATATCATGTCGACATGTCTCACTTTATCGAAAGCATTTGTGTAGTCAATAAAGCAAAGGTGTAGATATATGTTTATTTCTATAGAACGTTCAGTTAATGTTCTCGGTATATACACAGCATTTACTGTGTCCTTGCCTTCTAGAAACCCACATTGTTCTTCTCCTATTTCAGGTTGTATTTTCTTCCTAATTCTTTGCATGATAATTCTCAGCAAAATCTTCGTGATGTGACTCAATATACTAATTGTTTGATGTTGGTCACATTCCAAGGCTTCTGATTTCTTTGGGATTGCAATAAATACAGAGTTACAAATTTCCAGTATCATAAATTGTATTCAGCAGTCTGGTGACCTTTTCTATTCTATATTCTTCTAAAGCATATTTCATTTCTGTTGTGGTGCTGTCTGAACCGTGGGTCTTGGCAGATTTCATATGAATAAGAGCATTCTGAACCTCCATCTTCAAAATTTATGGTCCTTCATTATTATTTTGAATATTATACTGCTCCTCTCTGTTATCATCATAAAGGTTTTTCACATAATCTGACCATACATGTAAAATCTGATCTTTTTCTATTATGATTTTCCATCTTTTGTCTTTAGCAGCCTGCTGATGTATGTGTTCTTTGATTAGTAAGCACTTGAATTCTTTTGTGCATTAATTTGGTATTTTTACTGTAGTGTTGTTTTCCAATTTTTATGCAGTTTTTTTCGAGCCATGCTTCTTTTGCCTCCTTACATAATATTCTGACTTTTCTGTGAATTTCTTCATATTTGGCAGGATTATTTTTGTTCTGTCTTTTTATTTCCATTAGTTGTAAAATTACTTCAGTCATAAAGTTCTTTCGACCCACTTTCTTTAATGTCGGAATAGTTTTTTTTTCTGCAGCACAACTGATTGAATTCTTCAACATTTCCCACTGATCATGCACATCATGAAATAGAATCTCTAGATCAGACAATATATCAGAGTTATTCTTTACTTCTATGTTAACATTATCTTGTATTTCTTTGTCAGTTTTCAATTTGTACAAATCATATTTAGGGTTTCCTGTTGTATACTTGACTTTCTTTAACTTTACCATCAATGTGCCTGTAATTAATCTGTGATCACTTTAAAAGTCTGCATTGGGGACGGATCTTACGACTGTTAACGCATTTCGAAACCTTTTTCTAATCAGGATGTAATATATTTGGTTTTTAATCCTGCTGTCTGGACTCCTCGATGTCCATAATCTTCTAGGATGCTGGTTAAACCAGGTGTTTCATACTACAACCATGTCTTGTTCTTCCCCCCCCCCACACACACGTACGCGCGCGCACGCGCGCGCACACACACACACACACACACATATATATATATATATATATATATATATATATATATATATATATATATATATATATATATATATATATATATATATATATAGAGAGAGAGAGAGAGAGAGAGAGAGAGAGAGAGAGAGAGAGAGAGAGAGAGAGAGAGAGAAAGAGAGAGAGAAACTCTCACACGTTTCGATAAAGCATATCTAATATAATAACAGACACTATATATTCCGTAATCTGTCGTAGCGCAGTGCTATGTTTGGGAACAGTCATGTCCGGGTTGATGAGTTCGAAGTAATTTAGTTGAGTACAGTCATTTCTTGTGCATTACGAAGGTTTATAGTTGACTGCTGTTGTGTCTTCTCCTTTAAAATATGATGTAGGTGAGTACAATCATTTATTGCGTTTTGTAAAGTGATCTTGTTGAGCTCAATCATTGCTTGTTTTTCACAAAGTGAGGAAGTTGAGTACAGTCATGTCTGTGATGTTGTGTGTAAAGTGATGTTTCTGGGTACAACAATGTCTGTATTACTGTTTGAAGGGTAACGTAGCTGTACAACCGTGTCTGTGTTTTTATGTGCAAAGCGATGCTGTAGAGTAAAATTTATGTAATTAGTTATAATCATGTTTGTGATGTTGTGCGCAAAGTAATATTATTGTTACACTCATGCACGTGATATTGTGTGCAAAGAGATGTAGTAGAGTACAATCATGGATGTATTTGTGTGTAAATTATGTATGTGATGTTGTGTGCAAAGTGATGTCGTTGTGTACAATAATTATGTGATGTTGTGTACAATGTGATGTCGTTGAGTACAATAATTATGTGATGTTGTGTGCAAAGTGATGTCGTTGTGTACAATAATTATGTGATGTTGTGTACAATGTGATGTCGTTGAGTACAATAATTATGTGATGTTGTGTGCAAAGTGATGTCGTTGTGTACAATAATTATGTGATGTTGTGTACAAAGTGATGTCGTTTCGTACAATAATTATGTGATTTTGTGTGCAAAGTGATGTTACTGAGTACAATCACATCCGTACTGTTGTGCGCAAAGAGCGATTGCTGAATACAATCATGTTTGTCGTACTATGTGCATAGTGAAGCGGTTAAGTACAATCATACCGGCTTGGCGCTACATTCACATTGTATGAGCAGACTACGGAAATGTCAGTCCGGCTCTGTGTTCACAATATTCAGGGGGAAAAAATTGAACCATCACCTCAAGACATATAATTCAGGTAACAAATTATACTCAACAAAGTTGATGTAAACCTGGTTCTTCTGGCATATATGCAACTAATTACAGTTAACAATTAACATTTCGCATACACATTAGTACCCCGTGTTAATACTTTCCACTTAGCATAGCAATTGCAAATCTCGCTAATCGGTTTATAAATATAGTAAAATGCCTATCTTCACGAAATCAAGCACATTTTGGCATATGGCGATCGCCCTGTATTTTTAAGTCACTCGGCTTGCGATGGGTAAAGTGGTCAAATCACACCGGCCCCCTTTGCTTTCTATGAATATCTTAGTACGCATTTCAGAGCGAGGTTAATGAATACATCTCCATTATAAAAGGGATCCGAACGCATCACCACCTCGCCGGCAGGTAACTTTCTAATCACTATGCTACCGAGACTTCCATTGAGTTTACAGAAACAAAACAGAAATGGCGTCTGTGAGAGCGAAGTCCAGTTAGTTTTGCTTTGTGACTACAATGACAACACCAATCAATAAGACAGTGACTACAATGGAGTCTCAGTCAATACTCTGGGGGGTTCAGTCTGGATAGCTCTGGCATGAATGTTTGACATGCACAGAGTCCTCACACCAACAAGAAATGAATGGTCCTACTGTCCAGGCCAGGTCGGTGTGCGAGGACACGAAAGGGCGTACTGGCTAGTCTCCAGAGCACCTCCAGTTTGAACACTCGGCAGCGATACTGCCTACAATTGAGACCAATTGAGCGAGAAAACACAAATCAGTAACTACATGTAGCTCTACGATTAATGGGATTAGAAATGCAGTTCGGTTGTAGCAGGAAGGACTGTGGTCTGGGCGAAACAGATAATTACGTAAACCAACTGGCCACTGGAAATATAAGAATCTGTACTTCTTCTTCTTTTCGTTCATCCGGAGTGTTTTTTTTTTTTTCAGATGTGATTGCGGTGTGTCTGTTATGCACCCTTGGGCCGAAACCCGTAGGCCAACACATCCGACGATAGCGTGCTTTTTTTGACCAGGTAGCATTCCTGGGAGACTCTCACATCTGTGGTGTCATCCACAACCCAGCTGGCCAAGTTGGAACGGTCGAAGACAACGGTCATCCCTCAAAGGAAGGTAGGGACAGTCCATAGCATTTTTCGCCATCCAAGGTTGCTTCCATATTTGCAGGGCCGACACATAGCGCCCTGGTCCTGGGCTTACCGAGGGAATCGTCACGTCCTGCTCATGGCTGCTTCAAATCCTCACTTTAATATATTGGGCGTTCCTTCACCACGGGCCGCTCCCGCACAAACCAGGCCAGTCTGCAGACGGTATCCACTCAGCGAGTTTTCGGTTCGGACATGTGCTCGTCTCTGTGCCCTTCAGAGCTGTTCCAGGCACGAAGGACATTAGGAGAACTACCTAGTCAGAGCTGTTCCGAGCAAGAGCGGCATTCGGAAACAAGGTAGATTTTCCTAGCACGAGGGAAGACTAGTTAGAGCTTTTCCGGTCACGAAAGACATTTCACTCGGACGTAGTTGCGTAGTGCCATTTTTATTTTGCCGCCCGTAGGCTGGCACTTCCGGCTTCAGGCGGGCATTTTTAATGAGGTTAGCCTTCCTCAGGTTCGAGACAAGTTAGACTCTTATTTCGACTTCCACACAGCAAGCTTTTCCTTTGGTCTGCCACGTAATGGATTCGCAAGCCAGGCGTTCCATTTCGTGTCATCGAGACAATTTTCCACCTTTGACTACACTCACTCCATGAGTACGGTTAAAGACTTTTCATCGGAACGTGCGACCGAAGGTGATTTATCACCTTTTAGTACTCGCTCACGAGGTAGGCTACATGTGCTGCCGGCTCAGCACCTTACCTCCGTACAGCAGTGAGCGAGAAACGGCCAGGCCCTCTCATCCGGGGATCCCTCATATCCCCCAGCTGAGAGCCTTCGGACAGGTATCTGAACTGGGCATGTAGCGTGCCCAGTATCTCACCTCCATTTATCGGTGGAGGCGTTTGTGTAAGTATCTGGACCAAGATTGTGGCTTCGTGCGCCGGAGCTTAAATTTTGACTGTTATCCTCAGTCTACCTGCAGAGCAGCAGGTTGTGTCTCTCTTAGTCTGGTCCCTGTCCCATATGCTGTCTGATATGTAGTTTTTCATCCATCGGCAAGCACATGGGGTCGATGGGACACGCAAGCTCCCCCACCACGGCAAGGTGGAGACACATCGAGGGAGAGAATCTGTACTTTTCGTCATATTTAGAGGTGGATTGAGAATATACATATATATTATATAGCTTGAGAATATATACTTTCCCTGAGAAAGGTGTCGATGGTAGTGAATGATGATCTCTGCCTATAATGGAAGAGACTCTGGTTACAGAGATAAACGAATACCAAGATGTGGATAGAGATATTTTATTAGGGATATTCTACACAAAACTCAGCCCAGTGTGGGCGACACATTGGCTCTATATCAGCAACTGTAACCGACTATAAATCACATTTTGGAACTTTTGGCGACCTGTTGTCGTATTTGTTATGGTGCAATGAAGGGGAGACAATTCTGTTTATTAAGGGGAAGTTATTTGTGGTCTTTCATTACATATTTTTATGATTATCTTAGCAGGGTATGACTTAAATTAATTGAGAATTAAAGTTTTATATTGACATTAACATGATCCGGTATACATACAAGAAATTTAGCCGTTTATTATGTTTTTTAAGATTAATTTTTAATAATATTGTATGCCGGTCTAGTATATTTTTAAACAAGATTTTCACCAAGCGCTTAATGTCGATACATGGCTCTGGACTTCTGCCGAATTAGCTATCAACGTGCAAAAGTTTATTCATCATCCAACTATGGAAACTCGCTTGTTGGCCTTTTGGCTAAGATCAAGTGTATTTGCTGGCCTCCAGTAGTGCGCTTGGTCTGGTCGGAGGCCGGGATGATCAATCTCGGTCCCTTGGCTAAGATCAGGCGCATTTGCTGCATCCCCCGCAGTAGTGCGCCTGGTCTGGTCGGGGGCCGGGTGATCACAAAAAAAACAACCTCACATTAGCATCACTTTAAATGTGGGCCCGGTGGACCACTGTGGGCAATAGCTCACAGTGGGACTAAGGGTCCACGCCAAAAACAGGGGAGGCGGGGAACCAGCTAGTCTGGGATGACCGCCAAACCCTAAATTAAAATTTAAAAAAAAAAAAAAAACTATGGAAACTCGAGGCAAATCGAGTCATGGAATAAATCATTTTTCCACTCTGTCATATTGATTTCGGTCTCCTCATCGAAGGGTTCGAAATCTACATGACTGGGGCTCGAGCGCACCGCACCGCACCACACACACACACACACACACTGGGATTCGAACCCAGGTGCCCGGCAACTATTTGGTCTACTTATCTACATAAGTATTCCACATGCCCGGGGCTTACCTCGCTGTCTTTGAATGATCTCGGTAGCGGTCGGGGGAAGCCGAGGCGGCCGGTGGAGGTACTGTGAGCGGGGCGGTCGGTAGTGAGTACCCATGGAACGGAAGTCAATCGGAAGTGACACCGGAAGTAGTCAAAAAAATTCCCGCCAAAAATTCAAAAATGTGGGCCGTTTTTCAGGGGGGCCGGTTGCTGAGCTATACCCTTCATATAAGGAAATACAACGTCCGGCCCCCCGGGATGGCCCCCAAAATATACTTAGTTACCCTCTCTCCAACTACTCCATTTTCTCCATTTTCTCTTCAGCACTCTTGACGGCAAACGTAAAGTCACATAAACATACGTTGAAGTATTGACGCGCCTCTTTTTAGAGACTACATAGATGATAGAGGATAGACAGACGGGATCATACACCTAATTGGGAAGCAATGAGAGGGGAACAAATAGAAATATAAAAATAAGAACACAAAAGGCAAGAGGTGCGTTTATAGCACTAAGAAATGTTTGAAAGTCAAAGAAAGTTAAACGTAACATCAAATTCAGAATTTTTCAATTTAAATGTTACATGAGTACTGCCATATGTGCCTGAAACATGGAGAACAACTTTAATATTTACTAATAAACTACAAATATTCATTTATTGTTGTTTGCGCAGAATAGTGAGTTTCACCAATGTAGAGCTCATAGGCGGAACTAAACAGATGCCAGTGAACCCAGAGGTAAGGAAAAGACGCTGAGCATAATGCTCACTGTTTGAATACATTTTAAACAAAGTAAAGTAAATAACAGGGGGTGGGTTTGTGAGCTGATAATGGCATGAGCCTGATAGGACGAGGGTTCGAGTTTCTACTCACCCTGTGCTACCGGACAGAAAGACTGATCACCTATTCATTCGTGCACTTTGGCCTAAAAAATGCTGATGGTCCCAACATTTCATATACCCACGACAAGTTCCTGCTAGGAGGCTTGTTATTTATTACGTTAAAGTAAACACCAGTGTGTGAGCAATACAACAAAAGGGGATCCTAATGAAAAGATATTATACTATTACTATGGTTTTAACAACACACATTGCCTGCCCAGTGGTCCCAAAATATGAGGCTAACACCATAAACCCATACGCCTTATAACACGACAAGCGGTTCCTTACTTACTTTCCTAAACAGTATTTTCACATTAATTCACAGACTTGATATATTTTCATTATCCGCACTGAAAACGTATTTTGAAAGTCCCTTAAGATGTTTTCTGTAAATTACGGCCACTTACATTTCCATTATTGGTCCCGCGGAAATAGTTCTGGCTGGTTTATGATCCTACAAGGAAATTGTGTCCTCGGATAACGAGCTTCGGGGATAGATTTCATGATTTCAACAGACATTGCAGCAGTTTGTTTTCTCAGCAGTCTTAACTAGATTTTCACCTAATACAAATTCGTTAAAACAAATAAAAATCAACCCTTTACCCAATTGTAGGTCGCAATAGTACTATGATGGAAGCATCAATATTAAGTTTGAAATACGACAGAGCTGACTGGGACATTTGAGATCGTTTTTATAGTGTGGAAGCACAGATATACCATCATTTCCTGGAGAGAAAGGTGTGACAGGTAGTAACTAGCAGATCAGCTCGACAGTTCTCCTAGGGCAGGTCAGACGATCAAGTAATCAGATTGCAGCTGCCACCATTAATATTGGGTCTCTTCGCTAATTGTTGAAGATGAGGACGCAGCACGTATGGAAGTGTGCCGAGTGCTATGATGTTGGTTCTTGGCTCAA
Organism: Cepaea nemoralis; assembly: GCA_014155875.1. Classification (NCBI taxonomy): domain Eukaryota; kingdom Metazoa; phylum Mollusca; class Gastropoda; order Stylommatophora; family Helicidae; genus Cepaea; species Cepaea nemoralis. The sequence goes on along the minus strand of JACEFZ010006914.1, from coordinate 969,539 downwards.
CTCAACTCAACTCATCTCATCTACGAGGATACCATCTTCTATAGATAAACATATGAACACTATAACTTCTGCTTCAGCTGTGTGTCCGTTGGCCACTTCTGATGGTAAAGATCCCCTAGCATCGGACAGCTTAAATGACGTGTCAAGGTTATGAACTACAACTTCATCAGTTCTATAATCTGTGTGAGATTCACTTTGAGAAGGTAAAGATGGCAGAGAAGTCTGCAATGATTAGATTTTAGGCGAAAGACATAACTTACATTTGTTTTGGGAGATGGTGGATTGAGTCAAGTTTGTTGTCCATGTCTGTATTGTTCTACTGAGAAGTGTATTGGCTGCGGAAGGTGATTGTTTGCTCATTTACATGTCAGTGGGTAGCTGAACTTTTTGCATTATGCTATTGGTTTTAGATAAGACATTAGTTCTTTCATTGTCAGTAATTCCACAGTAGAAAGTTAACAGCTAAGGGGGGGGGGGGGGGGGGGGGGGTGCGCACTAGTCGAGGACCTTTGGATGCTTACGAGCTCAAATATCAGATGATTATTGACAGCAAATTGCTAGTGTTCTGCAATTCCTCCATGGGTGATCTGCTGTTAGTGAAGAGACGTGTTTTGCTGGGTGCCTGGTGGGGTTTTTTTTATTTTTGGTCTCATCTTGTGTAAATTCTCAGCGCTTGTGTGTGTAATAGATTCTCTACTGAAACTGGAATTTGGATGTGTTGTGTCTTAAGAATGCACCAGTGTCCTCATTCTTGAATGCCTCCTCTGCTGATAAAAATATGGAACCATTTGTCTATTTCACCTTATCTATAATTATCTTTTGAACATGCTCTTTTAACTTCATAAAGGTGTATAGATCTTTCATTCTTATCCATGAGACACATATGAAAATCTTTACAAAGCAATAGCCAAACGTATAAGAACCCATGAGCATTTCTACTTGTGTGGTTTCTTGGATGTGTGTCTGTAATGTCGACGGTTCGAATATGAACGAGAATATTCCGCTTTAATCTGTTTTACATGAGTTTGCAGTGTGGCATTCATAGAGTGGTACGTCATGCCCAGAAGCTGCTCCTTGTGTAGAAGTGCTTGTCTTCTGTCTGTAAAGGAAAAGATGCTGGTGTGTTCCTTCATTGCCTGGAGTAGAGAGTCTGTATACTTCCAGTGATTATTATCTGTATTGTACTTTAGAGATGCGTTCTACGTGTGTTTTAATACGCGTTACTTCATTACAGGTTTAGCTAGGTCAGTTGAGTTGAGTTGAGTTAAAATCCGACATCACTGCACTCAGGATATACCCATACATGCTCCGTCCCCTCGTTCAACAGTCAGCGAAGAGTCATACTACTAATCGTTCCCACCGCTATCTAATTTAAAGTTCGCCTGGTCTCCCCTCTAACTAAACCAGCATAACTCTTTTTTCGTGAGGGCGTTGTGTGTTTCCTAATTTTATTCAAGTATTTTGTTTTCACCAGAAAGAGCGTCTTTTGCTCCACGTTTTTAATTGTACTTTATATGTTATTCCGTTATTCTCACTTCATTTGAAGATATGTGGTGTACTTTTTCTAGGAACCTGACAATTATACATTTTAATTTTTAGTTTTATTGTTGCCTGACAAAGAAAGACATAGTGCTAACCTTACAGATGTTGACTTCACTCACAATCTGACACCCAACTAACCGGGATGTCAATAACTATGTGCATTCTGTCTACAGTAACCAGGTGTTCATTCTCACTCCACCCCAGACAGCAAGGTCATCGTCATTGAGAGCACAAAACGCATAGTTAGCTGGCACCCCCCCCCCCCCCCCATCCCATTCCCCATTATTCGATTGTTATATTCAATAACATTATTGGGAGATATTACCCCTCCTTGAGGATACCTTGTTGGATGGAGAGTAACATATTGGCACAATGACCTATCAGATGTTACACTTGCTGTACGGTTCTGAAGAAATGTACTTTATAAATGTGTACATTTAGAGCAGCTTGAGTTGCAAATCATCCTTTCATACTTTATCAAAGACGTTTAGTATTATTGTTTCCTGACTGGCATTTTCTTTCCCTTTGTCTAGGTACTTGTAGATGGTCAATGCAAGAGTTTCTCTTGAACACGGTATGTGAGCTTTCTCATTTTTGTTGTCTGATTCGATGTTTACATAACCAACAGTTGACCATTCTGTCCATGACTTTGTCCGGGCCACCGACACGACTAATTGGCCAGCAGCTGCACTTGTTTTTGTCCTTTCCCGACATTCTAATAGAAATGATGACAATTGATTTTATTCTTTGGCTTGTTAAAAATTAAAAGCTTGCCTTTGTCCAGGAAACCGTAATTGTTAATCACGTCATTAACAACACCGCTCTTTTTCTTTTGGAGTATTTCTGTCCATAATTTTGTTTTTGCCGGTCTCCCTGGCGAATGCATGAGAATGGAAGTGGAGGCGGTAACAGCGGCATTCCGTTGGCTGCTGGAGGAGACTGCTGCAACACACATTGTATTCATTACGGATTCAAAGAGTATGCTTAGTCAGGTGGAAAATGTTTCGTATGGAATGGCTGTCGAAGCTTCTGAGGTCACAGATTGTAAGAACTGTATGGTTATTTTGCCCTGGCCATGCGGGGGTGGGGGGGGGGGGGATGAACAGGCTGATAAGTTAGCAGAGAATGCACCTCTTGGTGGTAGATTGCTTATGGACAAGGGGAAGGTGATCGTGCGCTTGTGGGACCAGGTGGAGAAGGCAAGAAAACAGATTGAGAACCCATATGTGGAAAGAATGAGATTGCTGGGGATCGGCAGGGGTTCTGGAAGAATGTAAAAACTGAGAGGGAAGACCATGAGAATTTTTAATAGGATAGAGATGGGAACGATTAGTAGTGTGACTCTTTGCTGGCTGTTGAACGAGGGGACGGAGCATTATGGGAATGTCCTGAGTGCAGTGATGTGGGTTCTTAACTCAACTCAGCTCAATAACTCAACTCCTGGCTAAGGGGTTAACGACTCTCTTCATAATCTCGACACTTTCGTAGGAAACACAGCTGCGTGAGATTCGGCAGTGGATCGGAACAAGTTGATTACTTACGGTGGGCCGGTCGTTCAGAAAGCAATGGCAAACTACTGAACGTAAAACTTGCCAAGACATAAACAGCAGCTGAAAAATTCTGGTGTTGACTGCAATGTCCTGTAAAGAAGATATGCGAAAAAAAATATTGGTTATAGCAGTGGGCAATTCCTCGTTGTGAAAGATGACTCTATAGAGGAGTTTATGCTTTAGCTTTTACATTATTTGTTTCTTGACTTGTGATGCACGCTCAAATGTAAGTCTCCTATAGCTTTGCTTGCAGCAAAAGTCTTCAATTGTGTTTCCTGCAGTAATGTGTTTGTCGTTGTCGCTGCTGACCGCAGTACATGTTTTTATGCATGTTTGAATTCCCCTTTTCCCCCTTTTTCCCCTTGCATTCTTCTACAAACGTGGCACATGTCAGCATTCATCATCATCATCAAATGCCCTGACAGTTGGCGTAGACGTTCATGTCTCTCCACAGATCTCGGTCTTTGGTGTTCTGGATCAACTCTGCTGATGGTATTCCTCCATGCCTCCGTCTCAATCCATCCAGCATCATTTCTCTTGGTCTGCCTCTGCCTCTGTTCGCATTGATCTTTTCACTTGTCACGATGTTCTCACGATATAATGTCAGCATAAGTCATCATTATTTTAGTTGGCAAAATACAAAACTATTATAAAGTTCAGAAAATAAAAGTATCTTATGCAGTAAGTCACTGTCACTGAATATCACAAAGAGAATATAAAAGATGTTTGCATATCCTTTACAGGACATCGCTGTCAACATCAGCATCTTTCAGCTGATTGTTGATTTCTTGGCAAGGTTACGCTCAGTAGTTTGCTTTTGCTTTCTGAGCGGCCGGCTCACATACCCCGTAAGTTACCGACGCGATTCGAACCACTGCTGATTCTCACCGTCGTCACGTTACTTACGAGAGTATACGAGATTACGGAGAAAAGTTGCTAACCTCTAGGCCAGTAAGCGGGCAGAAAGAGAGTACTGACATGTTATATAGAATATGTCTTGCTGTGTGGCAGGGAATCGCGGAACGTGTATGCACAAATAAGAAAGCGTTTGGAAGCAATGGAGATGTGGATAATAGGCAGAATGTTGTCAATGTCTTATATTTCCAGAGTAACTAACCGTGATTGCCTGGAAGGGGCTAAATAAAAATAGAACATTACATAACACTATAAATAAAACAGCATTCCCCCAGGAAAGCTAACCTGGTCAAAAACGCACACAAAAGTCGGATGAGTTGGCCCAAGGGTTTCGGCCCAAGGGTGCATAACAACAAATCGCAATCACATCTGGAAAAAAAAACACTCCGGATGAACGCAAAGAAGAGGAAGAAGAAACTGCATTCTGTGATCATGTAATGACATTAGTAGCTTTGGAAAACATCATTCTGGCTGGAAAGATAAGTAGAAGAAGAGACAGAGGTAGACCGAGAATATGATGATTTACACACTGAGACAGTGGCTTTTAGGAATACCACCAGCACAGTCGATCCAACATACCAAGGACAAGATCTGTGGAGAGATATGAACGCATACTCCTGTTTGCAGGAGACAGTATTATTATTATTATTATTATTATTATTATTATTATTATCATCATCATCATCATCATCATAATCATCATCATTCAATCAATCAATCATGTGCCATGCCGGAAAGCGTGGGCGGTCATGACTCGCCATTTCACTCGATCACCAGTGTCGTGGATCAGCTCAGTGTTCCTGTCTCGTCCATGCCATGATCATTATTACTATGATTATGATTATTATTATAATTAGTATTGTGAATGTTCACACAGCACCTGTGTGTTATGACAGCTGGTCTCACAACCTCAGTATTGTTATTACTAGGACTTGTCGGGGTCTCAGCTGCAATATTACATAGAAAGCGCTAGGGATTTATCACCTGATTGAAAACGTCTCTCTGTGATAACCTTATAATACTTTATTTATGTCAACATTGTATCACTCTAACTGTGATAACATTTTAATACTATATCTATGATAGCATCTTAAGGAAGACATTGTCCAGTTATGAATAATCTTTATACCTAAGTGACTAACGTGATAGAACAAAGAGTATACGGCATGTATCATGTGCAATACTTAAATTATGGGATGCTATTAACATGAGCTTAATCAAGTGGTGGGCTCATGAGCATTGGTCGACCACACGTCGAAACAGACGCCTCCTAACGGCAAGGTCCAACTCCACAGATATATCATATAACTACCCCACAATCGTAGAAGTCTTGATTCACTGTCGTATGTGTACATTCGTGTAGCAATGGTAGCAAGAAAAGACATACATATGTTTACCATTTGGGGTCTCTATTAGGGAACATTATTTCTTCGATTTCATAGTAAAGGCTCTGTCTATAATATCTTCAATATACTGAGTGATGAACCCAATATTTTTCCATTAATCATTTGCCCTTTTAATACCGCCGGTTCGTTATCTGATATAGCATGAAATCAAGTGGTTTACACAGAGGTTCATCATTCGTCATGATCATCATCATCATACAGTGCCTTGCCGGCTGGCGCGGGCCGTCATGCCTCTCCACAAATTACGATCTCCGACGTTATGGATCAATTCGTGTGTTGACTCCCTTCCGTGCCATGACAAGACTGACAAGAATCTTCTCACGCTGTCTTCCTCTATCTCTCTTTCTACAAAACATTCCGGTTGTCACAATGTGTTCCAGTTTTTGTCTTTTCATAACTTGACACTCCACCAAATACTCTACCAATGTTAGCATCAGCCCACTGGATGGCCTTCTTGGGGTGTCTCTTCGCCTATTGTAATCCAACTAAAAATATCCATGTTGGCATTTATCCACTGACCGATAGCTTGTGAGTTTTCAATTGCCTACTTCTCCGTGTAAAACAATAGCACTATATTTTCTTCTTCTTCTTCTTCTTCTTCTTCTTCTTCTTCTTCTTCTTCTTCTTCTTCTGCTTCTTCTTCGTTCACCTTCACACAACAGTATGAGTAAATACAAAGAATGCAGCAGTCAATTTAAGCTTGCATATTTTCCCTACAGAGTTTCTCTGTTGTGAATATGTTGGACTCTGTGCTTACTATATCATTATTAGCTGGGTGTATTTTTAATGACTGTGGAGTGTTTGAAAATATTGTCGTTCCAAGTTTTGTATTTACCTTTTATGTTGCATGAGCTCCACAGAGGGTGAATACAAAACTTAGAATGGCAATATTTTCAACAACAAAAAACCACAGTCATTAAAAATACACCCTATACCACGGTTCATGACCTCACTCTTCCCAGTCATCATTTTTGCTTTATTACTCCATGGATAAAAGAATACATCAGAGATTTATCAGTCCCGAGGTTTCTCATTTACATTTATATACACAAATAAACAAACCCACTGACCCACCCATCCATTAAAATATCTGCCTGTATGCACAAACACTATACACACGCACACACACAAACACATATACAGATCCTCACCCACTCACCCATCCTCACATCATTTAGCCATTTAGCCATGTCTGTTTATATTAATCTAAGATAGCATCCATTCACTAAGGAAGTTACGAAATTTAAACAAAGCCAATTCAGATTTTCTCCCTGGGGGTAAGATGGGATTTGGGGGACGGGGACAGGAAATAACTTCCGAGGAATTTTTTATTTTCATTGGCAACTGCTATTTTTGTTATACACCTCTGGTAATGAAATTTTGCTCATTATTGATTCGCAAAACATATATTATCTTCGCTAATATCTTACATAGATACATGAAAGAGGTAACATGAATTTCGTTTTCGAAAGTTGCGTCCATTAGAAAATTTTCATTTTTTTGTTCAATTATACAGCTTGTTATGAGAAACTATAAATAAAAACAATCACTGGATATAACGCAATGCGGATTTCTTTTCCTTTTTTTTAAAAATACAGTGCGACATTGTCCATTTAAAACATCATCATCATCATCATCCTCATTGTCATCATCATCATTATCATCATCATCACCATTACCCACTGATGTCGTCAAGCGTCGTGGGGAGGATGCGTTGGCACTCCAGCACTAGATGGTTGGCAAGGATAGTGTCATCCCGTGTGATTGTACAATGTCTATGAGTCATTTTATTCTCTGGCGCCCTCTTGTTCTCGTAGCAGATCTTCTTTAATGTAGGACCAGTGCTGGTAGTTATCGGTGCTGCATTCTTACGAGATGGCCAAACCATTTGATCTTCTGTCTTTCTATAAGTGTGATATAATGTGTTGATCGCACTGTCTGTCTGATATAATTTCTTATTCAGTCTAGGATAGTTAAGTTGGCAGCTCTCCTCAAGCATCTCATCTCACAGGTGTTGATTTTGCATAAGATTGATTTAGATAATGTACAAGTCTGACATGGTAGCAGAGGGTAGGTGTGAATGTGATATTTTTATCTTTCTGTTTGCTGACATATGAATATGTGGATGTTTTAGTATGGGTGGAAGTTAACATATATACGAGCAATTGCTTTTTGACATCCGATTTCGATCTCTCTGTCTATTCTACGAACATCTGTGATAATACTTTCAAGATATTTACATTCTTTAACATGTTTCAGAGATGTGCTATTTATCAATATACTTACTGGATCATGAGATCTTCTAACCTAGTTCATTTAAAATGTAATAATGGGAAATGTAAACAAACATTATAAATAAGCTGAAGGAAATTATACGCTTCTCGAAAATATATTATCATAATTTATAACAGACGAGTACAGCCATCTTTATCATAATGTGCCATGCCAATAAGCGTGGGCGGTCGTGTTTCGCCATCTCACACGATCACCGGAATCGTGGATCAGCTCTGTGTTCTTGTCTCGACCATACCACGTGGCCAAGTCGTCCAGGTATTTACTTCTCTGCCTTCCCCTTGTTCTTTCCCCCTCAATCTTGCCGGTTGTCACCACGTTAGTACGAACATTCCATATTGTCAATTTCAGTGTTGCTATTCTTTTGTGATGTTCTTTGATTTGACGAATCATGATGAACTAGGCATCTTTAAAGAAAGTAGTTACCTGTTGCTTTCCTTCCTGCCAGTGACCATACTGGTCGGTGACCGTAGCCATTGTCTCTTTAAAGAGATCTTCTGCCTACCGTCGCGAAACTTGAGACCATAACCAACCACTATCTGTCGGCTGCCCTCAAAATTCCCTCCATGTTCTGCCTTCCGCGATTTCTTATTAAATATTACGAAAACGCTTACGAAATACACCACATCCTCCAGAGAAAAACACAACAACGTCCTTCTAAGAAATCCACATCTCCTCCGTCGCCATTTTACCGGAAGATACAGCCAAGATTTGCTTTATTTCATCAACATTCAGTGACATATCCTGTGTAGAACCTCTCGCCTGTAATTGTCTTTCTTAATTTCTCTCGACCATAAACTAGATATTCTACCCCTGTTGCTGCCGTGTGCAAATCATCTAACATATCTGTCTTGAATCCGTCTACGCTGTCGTCTTTCTCTTCTCCTTTTCCCTGTTACACTTTCCTCCATAATGACCCTTTCTAGGCTTTCGTGTACTTTGACATTTACAAAATAGTTAATTGTCGCCATTCTGTCTCATCTCTTCTTAGTTTTTTCTACGAACAGTATTCTGTCTCTCTCTCTCTCTCTCTCTCTCTCTCTCTCTCTCTCTCTCTCTCTCTCTCTCTCTCTCTCTCTCTCTCTCTCTCTCTCTCTCTCTCTCTCTCTCTCTGTGTGTGTTTTTTTTTTATATTTCATTTTAGTCAATAAATGCAGACACGTAGCAAAATAACTGACAATCACCAAATAAAAACACATCTATCAACAGTCTAATGTTAGTGACCCTGACCAGCTGAGAAATGTGGTTTCTGTCATGGTATTGTGTATAACTCTCAATTTGTTAAACATTCTGTCCGAGAGACCCGCTCATTCGATCGAACTATACTTCGAGTAAAGTGGTCTGCGCATAATAGGCTGCATTTACCCGAACCTAACTACATAATGCTAGTACTCTGGAGAAATAAGCCTTGACAATATTAACAAAGAAACACATTTGCTACCAACAATCTGTCTGTCTGATTATATTACCGACTCTCAGAACACAATAAATGTACATACATAAATGAGTAGTGACACACTGGGGAAAGAAGACATCAGACAAGAAGCAGCAACAACAACAAAATATATATTAAACAGCAGAGAATTGTTAGGCTGACTAGACTCGCACTCATAAAAATCAAATTGGATTTAGTGGGTCACATATTTTGTACCGAGTTTTATCCCATATTGTTTGGTCTCTTTTCGCAGAACGGTCTGCCAAAAGCGCCGCACAAATCACGAACTGCATGTGATAGCGCCAAACCAACGAAATTTTGGTTTGGTCTATCTCGAGTTAAAAACCTGGCCACACCGGAACTCGGCTTAACAAAGGAATCGGAAGCCAGTTTTGTTTTAGCAGTCCTTTGTGCTGATGAGAGATGCGGGCAGCATGGTTTTCAGTTCAGTGCTGTTCTGTTGTTGTCAGGTGTGGGAACAATTCCCTGAGTTGATCTGTGTCAACTAATGTTGTGACAAAACTGTAAGTTTTAACTGATTAAGTTTAAAATGTTTAATTTAATAAATATTTGTATAATCGCAGCGCACGCCAGTTTACCAACTTGAAAGTGTTTACATGGTGGAACGCATGGGTGAAAATAATTGCTAGTTAGGTGGGCTTGTAGGAACAAAGAAATATACATAGATAATGTAGATGAATATTACTAAAGTGAGTTCTACAGATCAATGTAACGTCCCTGAGGTTTTAGGAATATAACATTTAATTCATAGAGATGCCAGCAATCAGACAATGGTGATGTGAAATACGAAGATAGGTCATTAGTAGTGGTTAAATATGGTAGAGACTGATGTCATGTCATGCCAGCCATGCTGGCACAAGATTATTTTGTTGAGAATGTATTTTACATGATTATCCTAGGACACTGTGTTACTGGCCAAATAGGTAGTGATTGATTTTGTGCTGTCCCTCTGTAAATGTTCCAAGCTAGAAAAAAAGTGGGATATTCACCAAGATATATGTATGAGGTGTAAATTGAGATGTATGAGGTCATAAAATATTAGTTGATGAAGAGACCATGCCTAAAATTGAATGCTTATGAGTAGGGGAAAATAACCATAATATAGGTGTAATATTTATAACATGTGTAAAGCAGAGAATACTTACATGTTATATGTGGCAATGATGGGTTAATGTTTAAGCTATGTAGTTAGGACATGTAGGTAATAAATAGAAGTGAAGGAAATAATGTGTTGAATTGTAGGGACGCCATGCAGATTGATAGCCACTAGGCGTAGGAAATAATGCATCTTAATATGCGGGGTGCGTATCAGCAATCATTGTGTAATCGTAACTGCGAATGAAGTGTGGCTTTACTGAGGGAGAACAGGCAGGTGCATCTGGAACTGATATTGGTAAAGGAGTTTCTCATCTAGCATTGAAGTCTGGCATCACATCTGTTAACAGAATGCAGTAATGTTTGTCTAGGTGTATCAAGTTGTTGATGGAATCAGTGACTGAGATTCTGTCCTAAGTTAAGCATGGCGGTTGTCGCACGGTGGAGAGGATGTGATTTAGTACTGCGTACCACCCTTCGCAGAGATATTAATATGTATTTGTCGTGTGACATGAAGCGTAAGATGGCAAAATTTATAACCGGTGTATCATAGGAAGAATTGTGGGGAACAGAGCGCACGACTGTACATTTGCTGTCCACTCACAAATAATATTACACTGATTGTGTTGAGCCTTGAATAACACTTATTGGTCATAAGTGTGTAATAATGACATAATATATATAGTACACTGGTTGTTATATTAGTGCTGATATTCTGTTTCTGCCCATTAACATGGTTATGCTTTGATCCTGTCTCATATGAATGGCACTCTGGTCACTATTTTGTGTACTTTCACTTGGTAATACTGTGTGTTTATTTTATGAGCTATCTTAGGGGCCTCAAAGAGGGCCTCAATTGAGTTCCTGTGTAATACATGTTTATCTTTATCCTTAACTTTCTGTGAATGTTGTGATTATTCTATTTGGAAGGTTACATTGTCACATTCTACAAATATGGTAATTCCACTGGGTATATGTGTCTGTTGCTTTTCATAGTTAGACATGTTTTGCTTGTTGGTTGTTAGTTGGTGATGCTAATCAAATGCTGTAACTTGCATGATATCATATGAGTGCTGGTATTCTTCATGCAAACTTGGGAATTGTTGGGGTAGTTGTCCAGTGAAGCCTCCGTGGTGAGGCAACTCTATGTCTGATGGTGGTGGAGTCCATAATGTTGTGTATTGTTGTATCGGTGTAGAGCGTACTGTCAGATGTGGAGCACAGGAGTATAACCTGTCAATATATGTTTTATATTAGGAAAAAGAGTACGGTGTGTTAGAAAAACAGTTGCCGGTGTGCGTAACAGTACGTAGAGCATTAGGCTGAGAATATAGTAGGTAGTGTTTAGTTGTGACAATATCTTGGGGTGAACATTGATAGTGTTCCATGAACTTGTGGTTTATAGGGAATATTGTGTTGTCTGGTGTTACCGGTGACTTGGTACAAATTAATGTATAAAATATTCTAGAAGGTGTAGACAGGGAACTGATTATGGGTTCCTTGGCAAATGTAGCCACTTTGGTAGGTAGGAATGACAGCCTAATTTACCAGAACAAAGATGTCATTCTTATGCCTGTTAACTGAATCAATGCTGATATGTTGTTTGTGTGCAATGTCTGTTATATGTTAACCAAATGTGTTGAGATGTTGTGGCTGTTTGCAACGGCTGATGTATGTACTCTGTTGTTTGTAGCTATGTGTTTACAGCTGGACAAATGAGATCAATCTTCCACGGCTTGTGTATGTAGGAGCTGTGTGGTGTAGTTACATTGAACTGAAAAGGTGGAGCAGATTGACATTGTTGCATTAGGTGGTCCATTCTAGCAATATCAAGTGTAATCTCATGATAGCAGTGGCACAATTGGAGAAGAAAATAAAGTGGGTGACCTGATGATGCAATACTGATTGTTGTATTTAACAATTAGAGATGTAGTCACCTTGAAGAAGGGGGTAGCAAAGAATGATCATGACATAGACATCAAGGGTTACCTCAGAATAACAGAATAGATAATTAGATGGAGGTACATTTATGACCTATGGGTTAATTCATGTACTCATTGCTTCATGTGTTTAATATGTCTTCTTTACAATGATAATCATAGATTGTGTTTTCCATTGTTACAGGAGCGGCTGACTAGTTAGTGTCAGCAGGCCTGGGTTCTTGGTGGGATAGTAAATTGTGTCACAACTTTTGTGTTTATGTCGCGTCTTGGGGTTTATGTTGTGTAACCTATGTTTTTGTAGTGTTTTATTGTTGTCTGTGCAGTGTGGCTTGTGTCAAAGTTCTTTATTGTGTCAGTCTAACCAGCCATTGTTTGGAACACCTGTGTTGTGGTACTTGGTGTACCCTGTTTTAAGTGTCCTGATTGGTTAGGGGCCACCCTTGGTTGATGTTTGATATATGCAGTTGTCTGTTGTATCTGTAATTGAACATCCCTTATTGAATGCTTTATTCAATGTGTTTGAACACAAATTGTCACCAAAATTTGTAGTTGTTGATAAATAAAGAGCTATTTTTGTACTGTCTTTAATTTGTTTGTTTAGTCTCTTTTAGTTTTTACTTTTTACAGTCAATATTTCTACCACAATCTAACACCTTAATTCAATGTCTGGGTCTCAAATATGACAGTCAGTCCAGAGTTGAGGCCCCTGCCTGAGATCTCGTATATCTTCTTATCTAATCACTATCATCTTTTTTTGTTGGTTGAGGCGGTGTGAGGTTCTCTCTCTTTTCACTATTTTTCTTCTTTGGCCGTAACGAAGTCAGAACTACTCTTTACCTCTTAGCACCGTAGTGAAGGAAGCATCAGTCTTTATGATTGTCTCCCTTTCTCTTTTACCATCGACTACATGCATAACTCCAGTGATGACCCCCAAAAGTCGCCCCAACAACTCGCTAACCAACTGTTGGAGTCCTGAATCGAACCCACGACCTTCAAGTTCAGGTTATAAGCGGCGTAACTACTATACCATGGATATCCCAATAATTACCGATAAAAATCCCGGCCAATGGTTGAAATAACGTGCCTGTTTCAAATTAGACTAACTAGAAAACTCAAATCTGTCTATACGCAGCAGCTTACCATACATTGATTGCTAACTCGATGTATGAACAGAAAGCATTTGATTTTGTTAAAAAAATTTAATATCAGACATATCTGTTTTGATTAACTCTGTCCTGGTTGTTTCTTTCTCTGACTGATTCATTGGAATCACTCATGCTTTAACTTCTTGTAAACCTGAAAGGTGTTACTTTTTATGATCCAGTGTTAATGAGTTACTGGTTGGTGAAAACCGTTCAAATGTAGACATAGATGTCTATATATGCGTTTCTGTGTGCGTGTGTGCATGTACGTATGCGTGTGTGTGTGACTTCAACATTTCATTCTAGCTTTCGTTATTACTTGAAGTATATTTTAGAAATAAAAGAGCGATGAAGGATGAAACACTACAAAAACAGGGGTCAAATTAACAGTGTGGCTGTATTAAAAGACATAACACACATATATATATATAAAGACAAGGATAGAGATCATCCTGAGAGGCAAGCAAGCCAGAGGTAGGCATTGCTGCATGTGGAAACGTAACGCCAAGAGAAGGGCGAATAGCTGTATATTTTATGATACCACCAAAGAAAGTGGCTGACAGTTTTGAAGATTCATTGAATCCAGTCTTTTAGTGGCACTCGTTTTATTGATTGATTGAAGATGGATCACATGACAGTTTACGACACAAAATATGTGGCATTGCTGTCGACGATTTCTACTAATTCTCAAATCTATCCAAAGTGTCTTTGGCGGTGTTTGACAGTAATTCCCAGACTGCCGAGACAGTCTTGAGTAGGCTCTAATGCAATTGAGAAGATGTACTGAGGCCAGCAAAACCGGAGAACCAGTATTGATGAAACTAGTGAGTGTTGTGTTAGCTCTATAGGTATAACAATGGTATCTATTCTTGCAGTTGGATTGGTTTTTGTTGTGTTGGAAATGTGTTCACATGTTGGTGTTTCGATAGCAGCATAAGTGAACACAATATTCGTGTTTGTTCTGGTAGTAGTGTGAAACATAAGTAATAACAGTAGAGTAAGAGTAACATAAGTCAAGTAAAAGCTGTATTTCAGAAAATGAATTAGGTCACTATCATTCAATGTAAGAAAGAGAGTGGCGAAATGTTATATAAAACCCGTGTTGCTGTGTCACAGTGACTCACGGAACGTAGGGTCTAGAAGCAATTGAGATGCGGTTCCAGACATGAGTGGTGCGAATACCATAGACTGCCAGGGTAACACACAACGATTGCCTGGAAGAGACAAATTAAACCCAAAAAAAGACAAGTAATGATGGATGGAATGAGACGGTGGCATGGAGGAATATCATCAGCAGAGTTGGTCCAGATTACAAAGGACAGAGATCAGTGGAGAGACATTAACGCTTACACCACTTGGCTGGGCTCATGATAATGATTAATGCCAATAGAAATTGTAGTAGCAAAAGTGTTGTACATTTAGCTGATCTTGCATTTAGGGCAACAGGCTTCTGTGGCTTTCCGGCTAGGCAGACGTGCAGTTTCATAATTATCCGACACACCGAGTCTAGGGTTGGAAATTAGCAGCGGGCGATTTGCAAGCGAATCGTTTTGCGTTGATTTCTATGAAATGAGATGGTTGATTGCAGCGTCATGCAGAAGACATGCAGCTAACATAGTTTTCAGGGTGGGCTTTAGTGTACTAGTATAAATGACGAAATACCAATAGTAGTTTTAGTAGAAAAGTTGTCGAAAAATGAGGGGGGGGGGGGGGTTACATCCAAGAGGATCGATTTCATTAACAATGTAAATAATTAGTGTGTCCCGAAGCATTTTCCTGCTAGGGGTCAGTCATGTGATATGGCCGTCTCATTGTGAAGGCCTGAATGCACGCAGGGAGAAATAGGTGGCCAATCTTTCCCTCACCTAGCAGGGGAGAGCCCATATGTTGAACACTCTTTTGACAGAGCTCATGATATTATCAGCGCAGTTCCCTGTCGACTTCGCGTTTTATCGCGTATGGCTTGGTCTCTTTCCGCAGACCGACTTGTTGAAAGTGTCGCACACATCACGAACTCCATAGCTCCAGCGACGACTCCGAACATATGGCACTCGTGAACAGAATATCAAGAGTCGGAAAACTCTCTCCCTCTCCCCCATCCCCTTTCCCAAACCTCTCCAAGCATATATATATACCGTATACATGCACACAGAAGTAAGACAAGAATGAGTTTGCTCTCTATACCGAAAATATGTATATAATGTTAAGAGAGATGAAAGGACCACCAGTAATACGATTTGGAGGTAATAATATAAATCATCTTCGTCATTCATATGACACAATACTGATAGCTGAAAAGGCAAGAATGAACCAACTATTGCATGGATCACAGTAAAGAAAGTACTGACTACATTATAGAATGGACATACTACAGCACTGACTACATTATAGAATGGACATACTACAGCACTGACTGCATTATAGAATGGACATACTACAGCACTGACTGCATTATAGAATGGACATACTACAAAACTGATTATATTAAAGAATGGAAAGACTTTTTTTTTTTGTTCGCATATCCTTTACAGGACATCGCTGTCAACATCAGCATCTTTCAGCTGATTGTTGATTTCTTGGCAAGATTATGCTCAGTAATTTGCCATTGCTTTCTGAGCGGCCGGCTCACATAACCCGTAAGTTACCGACGCGGAGAGCACCGCTACCGATTCTCGCGCAACGTAACGTTACTCACGGGATTACGGAGGAAGTCGCGTAACCTCTAGACCAGGGAGACCGGCATGGAAAGACTAAAGCACAGAATACTTTAAAGAATGTACAGACTAAAGCACTGAATACATTAAAGAATGTACAGACTATAGCACTGAATACATTAAAGAATGTACAGACTACAAAACTGCATACATTAAGGAATGTACAGACTATAGCACTGAATACATTAAAGAATGTACAGACTATAGCACTGAATACATTAAAGAATGTACAGACTATAGCACTGAATACATTAAAGAATGTACAGACTATAGCACTGAATACATTAAAGAATCAAAAGGCTACTGGTGTTGGTTTAAGTAGTAGAAGAAATAACAGTAATAATAATGTGTCTGATAAGACCAGTCTACGTAATATCACAGGAATCTCTCTGTGAATGTGATAAAATCTGCGGACATTGAAATACCTAAAACAAGCCTGTGAAACATTACCACAATAAGTCTAATCCCTGCTATTCCGTATGCATTATTTGCTGAATCATAACCTGGTAACATTATAATTTCCCTCTCTGCAGAAGTTAAGTTACAGCACACATTGAGTTGAGTGAGTAAAGAACCAACATTTACAGCACTCTGGCCATTCCCTTTGTCCTCCGTCCTCATCTCAATCACTCATCTTTGATGAATGAAAGATGAGTGATTGAAAGGGTCGAATGTAAGACGGGCCTGCGTGCCCAATTTGTTACCCTTTTAAAATAAAGTTCGTTCGTTCGTTCGTTCGTTCGTTCTGCAACAGGCATCGAAGAGTCCCAGTACTAATAGTACCAGTAGCAGTGTGATTATGTGTCCGCCTGACCTTTTTCGGAGGTTTGAATATCGACAAGATCCTCTGGTCACTCACTGCAGCACCATTCTCTTCAGGCTGTGATGGTCTATTTGTTCTTCTGCACTATACACACTATCCCAAAGAGCCCCTACAACATTTGCCCTTGCATGCACCAATACCTTCACCAAGTGGTGGAAACG